>CAUPSL010001520.1:0-55684 GCA_963514005.1 Raja brachyura | reverse complement strand
AATAAGGTCCAATTAAAGATCAGTTCAAAAGTCTTCAATGAGGTGGATGTGAGGTTAGGACCACGCTCTAGCTGATGAGAGGACAGTTCAGTCCCCTGATAATAGCTGGGAAGAAACTGCCCCTGAATCTGGAGGTGTGCGTTTTCAAACCTCTGCACCTCTCGTCTGATAGGAGAAGGGAGAAGAGGGAGTGGCGGGGGTCCTTGATTATGCTGGTGGCCTTGCCGGGGCAGGGTGAAGTGTGGATGGAGTCAGTGGAAGGGTTGGTTTGCCTGCTGCTTCGACGCCCAGCTTATCGCAGCAAGGGTACGACGTCTAGCCCAGAGCCAACTAACATGGGGGGAAGGATGAATTGGAAGCATTGGAAACAAAGCTCTTCTTACATAAAGGAAAGAAGTAACTTGGTTACCTTAATGACCCGAATAACAGGCAGCACTGCACGTACCATGTTGTGTGCCTTGTAGAGCTGCTCATTGTCAACAATTGGGTAGGAAGAAGACTATTCATTTGCCATTGCTTAAAGGAATAATCTGGCAGGGTCATTGTATCACCCTTGGAGTTTGCATTTTACATTTTAATGAAAGCTTTATCTTATGCCAACGTCTGTAGCACATTTATTCCCTTGGAAAGGTGGCTTACAATCCCCACTGCTCCTGCGGATTTTTAATTTTGAAGTTGCAGCGGTAGAGTTGCTGTCTTGCAGCGGCAGAGACCTGGGTTTGATCCTGACTACGGGTGCTGTCGGTACAGAGTTTGTACGTTCTCCCCCTAATACCCGGGTGTTCAGTTTTTGATTTAGAGGTACAGTACGGAAACAGGCCCTTCGGCCCACCGAGTCCGCGCCGACATGCATCCCCCGCACACTAACACCATCCTACACTCACTTGGGATAATTAACAATTTCACAGAAGCCAATTAACCTACAAACCTGTATGACTTTGGAGAGCGGGAAGAAACCGGAGCACCCGGGTAAAACCCATGGACGTCACAGGGAGACCATGCAAACTCCGTACAGACAGAACCTGTGGTCAGGATCGAACCCAGGTGTTCTGGTTTCCTCCCACACTCCAAAGATGTACAGGTTTGTAGGCCAATCAGCTTGGTAAAATTGTAAATTGTCCCTAGTGTGCGTGTGCAGGATAGTGTTAGTGTGCGGGGATCGCTAGTCGGCGTGGACTCGGTCAGCTTGATTCCACGCTGTGTCTCTAAACTACACTAAATCATATTAAATATCCAAAGTTGTTAAGATGGAGACAGAAAATGCAAATTAAATATGCTGCTCTGTGCTGCCAAATGCGGAGAAGAAAACATAGGTCCCATCGAAATTAGTACGACTTGTAGACAGTTTACCAATGGATTGGAGTGGCTGTGCATTCAATTGGTTTTAGGTCTTTGCTAAATGAATAACTAGGTTGTTACTACAGAACTAAAGGATTCAATGGACATTCGGTGTAAACTGTCCCTTGTTCCTTGAACAAAACACCAAATATTCCGGCAATAAAGATCCCAATTGGTTACATCTCCTGTCATCGGGCAGCTGAAGGCAATTTATTCTGCTGTACTGCAGGAAAGTGTTAAGAGCCTGTCCCACTTGGGCATCATTTGCGCGTCATTTATGCAACATCATTTACGCGTCATGACGCACGATGTGCGCGTGAGACGCAGTGACACGCGGTCGTGTGCGGCGCCCCAGGAGTTTGGGATTCACAAAATCTTCGCGTGACGCGCAAGTGGGGCAGGCCCTTTAGAAACCAAGGCGGTGGGATTTCATGTCACTGCTAGCAGCATCTGTGCAACACCACTAGACCTGCTTGTCCACTGCCTGCCCAGTGAGATGGCAATAGCTTCTCTGTTCCACGTGGCACCTTTCATAGAGGATTAAATGCAAGTTCTACTTTTTGCATCAATACATTTTTTTATAAAAACAAAGAACTGCAGATGCTGGTTTACACAAAAGTACACAAAGTGCAGGAAACAGGAAAAATGGACACAAAAAGCTGGAGTAACTCAGAGGGTCAGGCATCATCTCTGGAGAAATGGACTAGATGATGTTTTGAGTCTAGTCCCTTCTTCAAACTTCAACCGGCATCTGCAGTTCCTTCCAACACACGTCACCTACCCCATGTTGTCCAGACATGCTGCCTGACCCGCTGAGTTACTCTGGCATTTTGTGTCCCTGTTTTTTAAAAAAGTTGTCCATTTTGAGGGGTGGGGTGTGAAGATTCAACAGTTGTCCAAGATGCACCGATGCAACGACAAAGCAGCATCATCCCAATGGTGGACGGCGAAAAATGAGTTCAATCAGGGGGAACAAGCAATAGACAATAGGTGCAGGGGCAGGCCATTCGGCCCTTCGAGCCAGCACCGCCATTCAAAGCCAATCTGCTGGAGGAAGCAGCCCACTCTCGAGCGCCTTCTCTGACCAGCAATCGACCTTTGCCCCAGAACCTGTGACCCAGGTCTCGTTCCCCTTGACCCAACCGCTCCGGCCCTGGCCTCAATCTTTGCTGCTTTCCGAGCATTTGTTTCGAGAGGACTAGAATACAACAACAGGGATGTAGTGCTGAGGCTTCATCAGTCACTAAGCAGACCGCATTTGCAGTAATGTGAGCAATTTTGGGCCCCATATCTGAGGAAGGATGTGCTGGTGCCGGAGAGAGTCCAGCCCAGGTTTACGACAATGATCCCAGGATTGATTGGGTTAACATATGATGAGCATTTGTCGGCAATAGGCCTGTACTCGCTGGAATTTAGAAGGATGAGGGGGCCACTTTTTGAAACTTACTGAATAGTGAAAGGCCTGGATAGATCAGCTGTGGAGCTGATGTGCAGAGGATGTTTCCACTAGTTGGAGAGTCTAGGACCAGAGGTCATTGCCTCAGAATTAAAGGATGTTCCTTTTGGAAGGAGATGAGGAGGAGTTTTGTTTTAGTGGTGAATCTGTGGAATTCATTGCCACAGAAGGCTGTGGAGGCCATGTCAATGGATATTTTTAAGGCAGAGATGGATAGATAGATTCTTGATGTCAGGTGTCAGGGGTTATGAGGAGAAGGCAGGAGAATGGGGTTGAGAGGGAAAGATATGCCATGATTGAATGACGGAATAGACTTGATGGGCCGAAAGGCCTAATTCTGTTCTTAGAGCTTATGAACCACGTACCACGTAACAGGGCAGTGTGTGGGGGGAAAAGGCCTTGCCATTTTGAACGATGAATACGGGAGCAGGCGTCAGCATCCGTGGCGGGGAAAGGAATGGACAACGTTTCGGGGGCAGTGACTGATGAATGTGAGACCCAATTTCTGACCCATTCTGCTGGCGTCGGGGCTGCACCGTATCGACATAAGGAGGAAAAGCCCACGCAATAGAATCCTTGATTGAACGGCCCAATTTGAGCTGGAAACCATTATGATTGCTTTCCACTCCACGGAATGAAAAAGAAAAAATCAATTGTTGTGAGCGTCATGCTGAAATAAAGCAGGTTTTTGTCACAGAGTTTCTCCCCCTTAGGATCTATTTCACTTCTCACTGACTCGCGTTCCCTCCGCCCACACTGACATCAGTTGACTAACGTTCCCCAATGCGGATGTCATCGTTTCGTTTGGTCCTTTCTGTCTCACGGGTGTCAGCACTATGATCTTTGACCTTTCACCTGGGCATCGTCTCAGGGCACTGGACTTCCTGCTGGGGCACAGTGGTGTCTTTAAGGCCACAATGTTGGGAGGAGGCTGTTGGCAATTCCCCCCCTGTCCTTGGTGCGTTACAGTATAAAGCAAATGACCTTTGCAACCCCCAAAATGGGCCAGCAAGCTAATCCATCACGGAGGTTGACGGCAGAGCTCTGACAATCAATAACAATTCCCTTTGTATTGGTCCTTCTATAAAGCCCAGCGCCGAGTTACACCAAGAGAAGGCAGCCAGGCGCTTGGAACGCACAGACAGACCTCTAATAGAGGACTGTAATTCATTCCCAGAATATATGTGATCAGCAGGAAAGTGTTCCCCGACCTTTCTACACATCAATTATTAAAGTGCAATTTTGCCAGTGATTGTGTGCGAAATAGTTTTTGCGGATCTCCATTTTTTTAAATAGCTATCTTCTGTAACTCATTGTAGTTTAGGGCAGAGATACAGCGTGGAAACAGACCCTTTGGGTCGCCGAGTCCATGCCGACCATCGATCTCCTGCACACCAGTGTTTAAGAAAGAACTGCAGATGCTGGAAAAATCGAAGGTAGACTAAAATGCTGGAGAAACTCAGCGGGTGAGGCAGCATCTATGGAGCAAAGGAATAGGTGACGTTTCGGGTTGAGACTCTTCTTCAGTTCTATGTTTTCCTACTTCGACATCCTACATTCTAGGGGCAAGTTACAGAAGCCAATTAACCTACAAACCTGCACGTCTTTGGAATGTGGGAGGAATCTGGAGCACCACCCAGATCGCGGGGAGAACGCGTAAACTCCGCACAGACAGCACCCGAGGTCAGGATCAAACCCCGTTCTCTGGTGCTGTGAGGCAGCAGCTGAGCAACCGTTGCACACCTGAGCCGCCCTAAAAACATTCAGCATTAAAACCTTATGGTGACTATCCCCAATGTGCTTGTAGATTTTAAATACACTTCCTCCCCCAGTTGACTCATCCCTCATTCACTGTGCTGTAACCATTCGGTGAGGTTTGCTGTTATCATCTTCCTCCTCCACTGGAACTCTATGTCTCCACAATCCATTACTGTAGTGGTATCAACATTGATTTCTCTCACTTTAAGTAACATAATCATTCACATCTTCCCCTCCTCCCTCCTTGCTCCGTTCCTCCACCCTAATCGTTTTACCAGTTCCACAGTTCTCCACATTTGACAACATTTGGACAGATACCGTACCTGGATTGGAAAAGGTTTAGATGGATAAGGGTCAAACGCAGGTCAATGGGACCAGCTTAGAAGGGGCATCTTGGTTAGACTTTAGACATTAGAAGTACAGCGCTGGAACAGGCCCTTCGGCCCACCAAGTCCACGCCGACCAGCGATTCAGGGACAGTTTGTTCTAAGCGGTTATCAGGCAACTGAACCATCCTATCGCCAACAAGGGAGCGGGTTTGACCTCCCATCTACCTCCCTCGGACTATCTTTACTTGGACTTTATCTTGCACTAAATGTCATTCCCTTTATTCTGCATCAGTACACTGCGGGCGGTTTGATTGTTATCATGTCTAGTCTTTTCGCTGACTGGATAGCACCCAACAGAAACGCTTTTCACTGTACCTCGGTACACGTGACATTAATAAACTAAACTAAATACGCAGGTGGCCATGCTTCGATGTCCCTGTGGAAGGCTTTTAATTCACCGGTCTTTGCTGACTTGCACCTCAGTGCAAACCGCCATGACTTGCAAGGTTCTTTGCATCCCGTTTGATGATGAGTCAGATGCAAAAGGTCAGAGGCTGTGCTCTACCACTCTGTCAGTGAGGCAGTGATGAGCAGTGCACACATTGAGAGCATCATTACACGTGCAAACAGCAGCAGCAGGAGGGAAACATACGTTGTGTGAAGGGAGATTGTGCCCAAAAAGCCCAATTTAATGATGGACAATGAATAACCATAGCTTATCTGTCACCCATGCCATCTGCTCCACACAACTTGGCAATATCGGAACTGTCGTTGACTTCTGCTTTCCGCATTCCCCCTTTCCACTTGTACGTGAGTCACAGTCAACACAAACCACCTGATGGCACCACTGCCATTTATCTTCTGACCTGGGCCAATATTCACGACAAAATGAAAACATAAAATGCTGGAAAGCTGCTGCAGGTCAAGCAACATCTGTGGAAATGGAACAAAGGTTAACGTTTCAGGTCAAGGGACTCTTTGTCAGAACACATGCCGCCTGCCCTCCAGAGTTTTTCCAGCATTCTCATTGTTTATTTCAACTTTCTTGCACCCGCACATATTTTAAAAGGTTGATTTCATCGCGGAGCTATTTTGAAGTTCATCGAAGTACCAGCCAGAACAGCAATATACTCAAGCCTTTACAGGCTACCCCCAGATTAGTTTAGTTTAGTTTATTATCATGTGTACCGAGGTACAGTGAAACGGTTGAGTGCTATACAGACAGTGGACTGTACATGATTGCAACCAAGTGTGCAGATACTGGATACAGGGAATAACGTTTAGTGCAAGATAACGTCCACTAAAGTCCAATTCAAGACAGTCTGAGGGTCTCCAATGAGGTAGATGGGAGGTCAGGACCGCTCTCTAGTTGGTGATAGGATGGTTCAGTTGCCCGATAACAGCTGGGAAGAACCTATCCCTGAATCTGGAGGTGTGCGTTTTCACACTTCTGTACCTTTTGCCTGATGGGAGAGGAGAGAAGAGGGAGTGGCCGGTGTGAGACTGGTCCTTGATTATGCTGCTGGCCTTGCCCAAGACAGCGTGGTGAGGCTGGTTTACATGAGGGTTCTGTCCCTGCGGAGTATCCGTAAATCACATTTTCTGTCAGTCAGAGATGAAAAATCCCCACCCAAACCAAGATATCTGCAGATATTACATCCTGATGGATTTAGAAAGACAAACTACTTTGGCACTAGATTGTCAGCAAATTTTCCCTTAAGTACATTTTCTATGGGGGTGTATTTTATTGCTGTTTGATCTGGGGATGAAACGTCAATTTTTTTTTTGTGGGATAGTAATATTTCCAAATATTTCTCTTTTTATGTGGGCACAAAGGTATGGGACTAACCGTATCCTTATGATTACTGCATTCTTTTCATTATTACACAGAGCGTAGAACAGAAGAGTACTGGAACAGGCTCCTTAGCTCACAAGTTAGACACACAATGCTGGAGTATCTCAGCGGGACAGGGCAGCATCTCTGGAGAGAAGGAATGGGTGACGTTTCGGGTCGAGACCCTTCAATGTTTAGCTCACAATGTCTGTGCCGAACATGATACTAAGACCAACCCTTATCTCTCTGCACATGATCCACATCCCTCTATGTCCCTATCCAAAGTCTCTTAAATTCCACTGTGATATCTGCCTCCACCTGCCTGGTTAGCGTGCAACGAAACCTTTTTACTGTACCTCAGTACACGTGACAATAACCTAAACTCAAACTCCTTGCAAAATAGTGTCGAGCTCGGGTAGATGCCCAATCTCTAATCCTAATCTGGGCGGCTCTGGTGGAACGACTGCCTAACAGTGCTAAGGACCCGGGTTCGACCCTGACTGCGGGTGCTGTCTGCACGCAGTTTGTATGTTCTCTCTGTGACAGCGTGTGTTTTCTCCGAGATCTTCGGTTTCCTCCACACTCCAAAGACGTTCAGGTTTTTGCAGGTTAATTGGCTTGGTGTAACTGTAAAAATTGTCCCAAGCGTGTGTGGGATGGTGTCAATGTGCGTGGAGCGCTGGTCAGTGCGGACTCGGTGGGCCGAAGGGCCTGTTTCCGCGCTGTATCGCTTAACTAAACATCGCCTGGTGCAATTCTCACCAGCACGAGCCTTTTGCTGCTAGTTTACATGCAGGGTTCTGGTCCAGAGTTGGTAGATAATTGGGGCCTAGGAAGGCCTAAATCACCATCTCACTTACATCATGGCCAAGCAGTTATCACAGAGTTGCTGAAGATAAACCTAGTAAACATTAATTCTACACATGTTCAAAGGGCAATCCAGTCTGTGGATATAACTATGGCAGTGTACAACTGCTCTTGATCTTATCATTGAGTATGCGGCCTCAGGCATTCATTAGTCTTTTGACCTGCCTCTTGCTAGAGCTTCACTACACATTTGACAACATGTGTTTTATTCAACACAGTAAATCACCTTTGCCATGTAATTTGGCATTTAGACCTACAACAGTGACTGTGAAATGTACAATACCTCATCGCCAGGCCCTGCACTGTATCACATGCCAGCTGAAGTCTTTAGTTTTGCTTTTAGTTTCGGAGATACAGTGTGGAAACAGGGCGTTCTGCCCATCGTGTCCACGCCGACCATCGCTCACCCGTTCACACGAGTTTTATGTCATCACACTAGGGGCAATTTATTGGGATGTTTTTGGGATGTGGGAGGAGACCGGAGCACCCGGAGGAAACCCAGGCGGTCACGGGGAGAACGTGCAAACTCCACACAGACAGCACCCGAGGTCAGGATCGAACCCGGGGTCTCTGGCGCTGTGAGGCAGCAGATCTACCAGCTGTGCCAACTGTTCTGCTTAAATTATAGTTTTCCCACCAGCTTCTCACTCGGCAACTCAGCCGGATCTTATTTGGCAAGAATCAGCCGATATTTCCCACTCCTGAACAGTTTTTAGATTGCGACCCTTTCCAAGTACATCTGAAGGTGCCAACAAAAATTTGTCTCATTGTTATTATGTCTGGAAAGTTTCATCAGAACTTCCTTTGCGAACTGGAAAACAAACTCTCACCCTCATGACGAACTAAAATCCATTCTATAGCAGGACGAAGTTGGGCTGAGATCAGATCACGGGTAACAGGGGCCATGTTTCCTTCATTTTTAAAAAATTTATTTATTTTTAATATTTTTAGTAGAAGCGATGCGTATTGCCAACAATATAACAGTTCTGCAAATACACATTTAACTTGTTTCAAAAATTGTACAAATATTACGAAATGATTTATGTATGCTTCTGTTTTTTATTTGGAAAGTAAAGAAGTAAAAGAATAGATCTATAATCAATAGAGATAGTGATTAAATAATAATGATTATGATTATATAAGAAAAATTTAAAACATAATAATAAATAATAATAAATAAAAAACATTTATTCTATAATTTAAAAAATGAAGTATACATCTTAACAATGAATGGAACAATTTCACATAACAATATCTATAGAGACGTGTATACAAATCCCAGAATAGATCTTTTCATCTAATCCTACACCTGGGTACTTATTGAGTTACAATGCTGAGCTCAGCTACCCCTTTAAATAGTCAATGAATGGAGACCATATTTGTTCAAAAAGTTCATATTTGTCCATTAGGACAAACCTAATTCTCTCCAAATGCAACGTCTCCAACATTTTCACTGTCCACATTTTAATTGTGGGGGATGGTTTTCATTTTTAATTTTAAAGTTGCTGCTTGACAGTGCCAGAGACTCGGGTTCGATCCTGTCTATGGGTGCTCTCTGTATGGAGTTTGTATGTTCTCTCCGTAACCTGCGTGGATTTTCACTGGGTTCTCCAGTTTCCTCCCAATCTTCAGAGATGTCCAGGTTTGTAGGCGAATTGGCTTCGGTAAAATTATAAATTGCCCCCAGTGTGTGTGTGTGTAGGATAGTGTTAGCGTACGGGCAGATATCTGGTCGGTGTGGACTCGGATGGCTGAAGGGACTGTTTATGCGCTGTATCTCTAAGCTAAACAAAAATATGTTCAGTCTGAGTAGAGTCAATGCTCTCGCCATTTTCTCTCCACAGCTCTGTTAGGGATTTTTTTTGCTTCGGACCGAAGTTATTTACAGAAGCCTCTGAGCTCTACTGTAATCCTGTGTGGTCTAATCTTCTCCCTGGCTGGAGCATTATTGGTTAAGCAGAACCTGGCTCACATCTGTATCACAATCAAACCCCTGATACAATGATCAACACACGAGAAAAGATAAGGGTTAGAGACACCACGAACTGCTAACCAAAAGAAAGACACAGAGTGCTGGAGTAACTCAGCAGGTCAGGCAGCATCTCTGGAGAACATGGATAGGTGACGTTTCGGATCGGGACCCCTTCTTGATACAGCTGAGAGATTAAAGGTTGCGGGAAATTTGATTAGTGTGGGTGTCAAGGGTTATGGGGAGAAGGCAGGAGAATTGGGTTAGGAGGGAGAGATAAATCAGCCATGATTGAATGGTGGAGTGGACTTGATGGGCCGAATGGTCTAAATTCTGCTCCAATCACTTATGAAAAGGAAGTTTTGGGTTCATTTTGGAAATTTTTTAAAAAGGAAACACGGGGGCTCATGATCTGATCTCAGCCCAACTTCACCCTGGTATTGGATGGACTTTAGTTTGTCATGAGGGTGAGAGTTTGTCTTCCAGTTCACAAAGGAAGTTCTGATGAAACTTTCCAGACAGAACAACAATGAGACCAATTTTTGTTGGCACCTTCAGATGTACTTGGAAAGGGTGGCAATCTAACAACTGTTTTGGGTTTGAGGCCACTGATTATATTGGACATAGAACATGGAACAGAACAGGAGAGAGTAAGGATTACGAGGAAAGGGAGTCTCTGGGATTGTGCCACTGGTTACATTGGATAGTGCTGCCTGGATCAGACCCAGCATTGACTGGAGTCTGTAATGCAGATAAATCGCAGTGATTTATCCACTCAGAAGCCTAAGCTCAGGCTTCCCTCTGTGCCTGGTTCAAGCCAGCATCAATCTGGAGGCATTGCTTGCACAATCACGCAGAGGATTCATTAACAGCAGAAGCCAAGTGCCACATTTGCTCTGCTCTGCCTGGCTGCCCCCCTGCTGCAATCTCCTCCCACTCTCAGCTGCTCCCTCGTTTCACCTCGTGCCTCCATTCATTTGGACATCCTTAGCTCCTACACCAGGGGCCCGGGAACTCAATCTTTCCCCCTTGGAATGAAAGCCACGCTGTGATACCGTCAAAAAAAGACACAAAGTGCCGGAATAACTCAGCGGGTCAGGCAGCATCTCCAGAGGAAAAGGACGGGTGATGTTTCGGATTGGGACCCTTCTGCAGGTGATTGAGTCTGAAGAAGAGTCCCGATTCGAAACATTACCCATTCTTTCTCTCTGGAGATGCTGCCTGACCCCGCTGAGTTATTCCAGCATTTACCGTCTATTTATTAATATAACTAGCATCTGCAGTTCTTTGTTTCTGCTCTTGACTCTTGACGAAGCAACGTTTCAGGTCAGATCCCTTTTTCAGACTCTGTCACTTCTTTAACCTGAGGAAGGGTCTCGGCCCAAAATCAATCGCCTAGCCATGTTCTCCAGCGGCGGTGCCTAGCCCGCTGATTTACTCCAGTACTTTGTGTCTTTTATTTATAAATCAGAATCTGCAGTTCCTTATGCCTACATTGTGATATTGAACAATGAAAAACTGCTTTTCAATTATACTAAGGTTAAAATGGGACGAGGCGTTCAGTTTAGTTTTAGTTTAGAGATACAACACGGAAACAGCCCCTTCAACCCACCTAGTCCCTGCCAACCAGCGATCCCCACACATTAACACTATCCCACATACACAAGGGACAATTTACTAAGCCAATTAACCGACAAACCTGTACGTCTTTGGAATGTGGGCGGAAACCAAAGATTTTGGAGAAAACCCACGTGGTCACAGGGGAGAACGTATAAACTGCGTACAGACAGCACCTGTAGTCAGGATTGAACCTGGGCCTCTGGCGCTGTAAGGCAGCAACTCTACCGCTGCGCATACGTGTGCCTTTATTGTGATATCATAACTTTAACAATGAGAAACAGCTTTTCAATTCTACTAAGATTGACATGGGACAGGGGTTATTAACAAACTTGCACAGTGTCCACACAAAAACTCATCAGGACCAGAGTTAACAAGTTGGCTGCACCACATCCACGGATGCTCAGGTGAATCAGAACCAGTGCCAGTGTATTAGATCACCACATAACATATGCAATGTCTGTCCCAAGCTGTCAATACACAGGAGATCTGCAGAACAATACACTCAGAGCCTGGAGAGGATGCAATTACTCTCGACAAAAACTCCATAATCTGCATTCATTTATGAGACTGAGTCAGAGGAAACCAAGACAATGGCTGACAAAGAAAACACAAAGATCAGAAAAAGCATTCATTGAAGCAGCTCCTGATAGAATCATACAGCGTGGAAACGGGCCCTTCGGCCCAACGTGCCCACACCGACCAACATGTCCCAGCTACATTTGTCACACCTGCCTGCGTTTGGCCCATATCGCTCTAAACCTATCCTATCCATGTACCTGTCTCATTGTGACATTAAAAGTTGTGACAGCCCCTGTTTCGACTACTGTGCCTCCTCCGGCAGGTCATTCCATACACACTCCACGCTTTCTGTGAAAGAGATACCCCTCAGGTTCCCAGTAAATCTTTTCCCCTAATGCAACACTCAATACATGTTTCTACTTAGCATACCTGCCAGCAGCACAGTGGCACAGCTGGTAGAGCTTCTGCCTCTAGAAGCTCTACCCGGCTCAGAGACCCAGGTTCAATCCTGAACGCGATTGCTGCCCATACGGAGTTCACACGTTCTACCTGTAACCACGTGAATTTCCTCCAGCTCTCCAGTTTCCTCCCACATGCCAGAGATGTGTGGGTTTGTAGGTTAATTGGCTTCTGTAACTTGCCCCGAGTTTGTAGCGAGTGGATGAGAAAGTGGGATAACAGAACTAATGTAAACTGGTGATCGATGGGCAGCATTGATGCGGTGGGCTGAAGGGCCTGTTTCCATGCTGGATGTCTAAACTAAACTAATCTATACATTGTAAATATAACACAGAGTGATGGAGTAACTCAGCGGGTCAGGCAGCATCTCTGGACATAGACTTTGAGTCATTTTGTGTAAACCAGCATCTGCAGTTCCTTTAGTTTAGTTTACCTTTGAAATACTGAGTGGAAACAGACCCTTTGGTCCACCAAGTCTGCGCGGACCAGCGATCCCCGCACACTAACACTATCCTATACACTGGGGACAGTTTACAATTTTTACCGAAGCCCA
The DNA here is from genome assembly GCA_963514005.1 of Raja brachyura. Next base: position 42,982 of record CAUPSL010001520.1, on the reverse strand, counting down.
CTAACCTACAAACCTGGATGTCTTTGGAGTGTGGGAGGAAACCGGAGCACCCGGAGAAAACCCACGTGGTCACAAGGAGAACATACTCCGTAACACACAGCACCCGCAGTCAGGGTTGTACCTCGGTCTCTGGCGCTGGAAGGCGCCACCGTGCTACCCCAAGCCAGGGTCCTTGTTTCCACAAATTATAAATGTTAACCAGGAAGGGGGGAAAAAAATGTTCTTGGTGATAATTGATAATCTTATTAACCTGCCAGTTGACAGTGATCGCCACAGTCTGGGAAATAGCTGCTGGCTGTTCGCTGCCTGGTACATGTCTCAGTTCCTACATTCTGTGACCTGCTTCAGAGTTCCCTGCTTGAGTTTTGTGCCTCCTAATCTCATCGCTGTGTTACTGCAGGAGACTGCAGGTTGATCAGCATGGAATTACGCAGTCATTATCAGTTTCCAGCACCGCCAGGTTGCCTCGGAGTTTCCTGCAATCAAGAGCGTTTATTTGTAACTTGCCCCGGATATGAACCGGGAACAATGACGGAACAATAACTTACCGCTGCTTTAGAGGCACATTTGATTCAACAACAATTGACCCTTCCAAAATTTTGGATGATCCAAATATTTTTCCTCTTGATGGTAAAACAAAAACGAGTGGCACGGCGGCCAGGCGTCAGAGTTGCTGCCTCACAGCGCCAGAGACCCGGGTTCGATCCTGACTACGGGTGCCGTCTGTACACCTTCACCCTGCTCCGGTTTCCTCCCACATTCCAAAGGGGTTTGTCGGTTTATTGGATTCTGTATATTTCTCTTACGTGTAGGATAGAACTAGTGTACGGGCGGGTGATCACTGGTCGGCCCGGACTCGGTGGGCCGAAGGGGCCTGGTTCCATGCTGCACGAAACTTGTGAAACTAAAGCTGAAAATTAAACTGCAGATGTTGGTTTGTACCAAAAATGAAGACAAAGTGCTTGAGTAACTCAGTGGTCAGGCAGCCTCTCTGGAGCAAAAGGATAGGTGATGTTTCCCGTTGGGATCCTTCTTCAGATCGATTACTGAAAACACCAGCAAGCTCTTACTTCCAGATCAAGACTTATACTGTTACTCAACACTGGTTAAGTAAATAAGTAAGTTTATTGGCCAAGTATTCACATACAAGGAATTTGCCTTGGTGCTCCGCCCACAAGTAACAGCATGGCATACAGTGATAGTTACGAATGACTCAGAAAACACTAAATATTAATAATAATAAAACATTAATGATAAAACACCATTGGTCAAGCATGTGAACCAACAAAATACCAGATCAAAGGGAGGCTACACATTTTTGGCTGTTGAGTAGAGCAACTACTCGTGGATAAAAACTGTTTTTATGTCTGGTTGTGGCAGCTTTGACAGTCCGGAGTCGCCTTCCAGAGGGAAGTGATTCAAAGAGTTTGTGGCCAGGGTGAGAGGGGTCAGAGATGATCTTGCCCGCTCGCGCTTCCTGGCCATACATCAGCAATATCACAGTCTCTAATCTTTGACGGGCCTACAATAATCTCACTACCCTCTCTCTTCCTTGAGAGTATAGGCGGTCCTCGCACGGAAGGCTCATTGGTCAGTGGGACCGGGAACCCACCCAAAGGCTCATTGGTCAGTGGGACCGGGAACCCACCCAAAGGCTCGTTGGTCAGTGGAATCGGGATTCCACTCAAAGGCTCGTCGGACACAAGGAGCAAGGGCCGGGCGGAGGGTGACGGATGCAGGAGGCGCGCCCGGGCCACAAAGATGGACAGAGGGCTGAAGAAGGGTCTCGACCCGAAACGTCGCCTATCTCCTTCGCTCCTTAGATGCTGCTGCACCCGCTGAGTTTCTCCAGCTTTTTGCGTAACCCCAGAGGAGAGGGAGGTCGGTTCGCGGGAGCTGCAGCAGTACGTCGAGCGCACGAGCTGACTTTGAACAATGGCGGCACAAATGGTCAGCAGGTCAGGCAGCTTCGCTGGAGTACATGGATGGGTAACGTTTCGGGTCAGGACTCTTCTTCAGACTGATTGTTGGAGCTGGGGGTGGGGGGGGGGCGGTGGAATGTCAGGTCCGGATCCTTTCTCTTCCACCCCTCTACAATCAGCTTGAAGAAGGGTCATAAATTATAGGAGTAGAATTAGGCCATTCGGTCCATCGAGTCTACTCTGCCTTTCAATCATGGCCGATCTATCGTTCCCTCTCAACCCCATTCTCCCGACGTTACTCCAGCAATTTGTGTCTTTTTTAACAAACCAGCATCTGCAGTTCCTTGTTCCTACATTCCTGTCGGAAACTGCACAAAGTAGAATCTAATTTAAAGGCAACAATACTTTCCAATTAAATAGTGATTGGATACATTTAAAATATTCAAAGCAGCAGAGTGAAACTTGAAGGTCAAATTCACTCCCAATGACGAACTATTGTAGCTTCATTTACTGTTTGCTCTTTGGTTTCTGTGACAGGCCCTCCCCCTCCCCCCCCCCCCCTCCCCCCCCTCCCCCCCCCCCTCCCCCCCCCCCCCCCCTCTCCCCCCCCCCCCCCTCCCCCCCCCCCCTCCCCCCCCCCCTCCCCCTCCTCCCCCTCCCCCTCCCCCCCCTCCCCACCCCACCCCCTCCTCATTCTTTGCATTTCTGCATCGAGAACATTCTTCAGATTACTGATGGAATTTAAATGTTGCTCTTCCTTCCTCTGCTGCCTTTCTCGCTGATACTGGAGGCCGCGGCTGCTCCCACTCATCACTGGAGCCAGCCCATGTTATAGAAAAAGAAAATGGGGCAGCTTGCACCCCAGCGGTGTGACCATTGACTATATTTTATCTGTTTGCTTTGTTGTTACCTTCTCCTAACCAACAATAATCTGTTCTACATTTTTCTTGATCTCCATTCCCTTTGTCCTGTTTTCACACCCTTACACTTCCTTATCTATACACCTCCCCCCCTCCCCTGACATCAGTCTGAAGAAGGGTCTCGACCCGAAACGTCGCCCATTCCTTCTCTCCAGAGATGCTGCCTGTCCCGCTGAGTTACTCCATATTTTTTGTGTCTAATAACGGAAATGTAATGTGCAGGAAGGAAGTGCAGATGCTGGTTTACACCGAAGATACACAAAATGTAGAGTTACTCAGCGGGACAGGCAGCATCTCTGGAGAGAAGGAAAGGGTGACGTTTCAGGTTCGAGACCCTTCTTCAGACTGAGAGTCAGGGGGACAGGGATACAGAGACTAGGAAGTGTAATGGCTCTGTCCCACGGTACGATTTCATTCAAGAGCTCTCCCGAGTTTATTTATTTATTTTTTTAATTTTAATTTATTTATTAGAAGTAATGTACATTACAGTGATACAAGCCAAAAATAACATAATACATTTCATGTACCACTTCTTGTTTTAAACTTTAAGAAGACGAAAAATAGAGAAAGTTAGATAAGATAGTAAGTGCGTGAAAGAGTGATCAAGAAAAACCCGTAGAAGCGTAAAACACGAGAATTTAAAAAAAAACAAAAGAAAAAGAAAGATAGAAAACAGAAAGTATAAGAAAGTAAAATAAGATAAAAGGGATGTACCTACTTCGTATCTCCCGAGTTAAAAAAAAAAATCAAACCACGTTAAGCACGGAGAATGAACGTAGCGGGTACGTCGGAGCTCGGGAATGTCTCTTAGCGGCTCGTAACGCTAACAGCAGGTACTCGGGAAACGCGGTAAGCAGGGGAAGACTCGTGAAGATTTTTCAACATGCTGTAAAATGTCCACGAGAGCCCAGAGTACCGATGAGCAGCCATTACCGTAAATCTCCAAGTTCCAATCAGGGCAAACTCGGGAGAACTCTTTGAATGAACTCGTACCGTGGGACAGGGGTTTCAGGTGTGAAATCGAGACATCAACGAGAACGTCGTTCAAGGATAATGTGGAATAGATCATTGTTAGCCAGGGGAAGGTGACAACGAAGCATACAGAGATAACATTTAATCAGGCTGGACAGTCCAGACTGGTCAGAGAACTAGTTAGGGGGTGAGATACAGCAGCTAGAGAGGGAAAGCAAGGGTTACTTGAATTTAGAGAAGTCAATGTTCATACCGCTGGGGTGCAAGCTGCACAAGCAAAATATGAGGTGCTGCTCCTCCAATTTGTGCTGAGCCTCACTCTGACAACGGAGGAGGCCCAGGACAGAAAGGTCAGGGTGGGAATGGGAGGGGGAGTGAAAATGTAATAATTGGCAGGCTAGATATTTGGTCCAGGAACACAGAGAGAGGGAGGAATAATTGGAAAGGTTCTCCTTCCTCAACGTAGGAGCAGCCTTTTTTCTTGTTGTTATTTTCTCACAAGTAACAGTTGCGCAAAGTAATAGTTCTTACGTTTAAACGGTAAAGATCACCTTTGAGCAAAGGTAGAAACAAGGAACTGCAGATGCCGGTGATACAAATAAAAAACGCTAAGTGCTGGAGTAACTCAGCAGGTCAGGCAGCATCTCTGGAGAACATGGATGGGTGGCGTACGTTCTCCTGTGACTGTGGTTTTCCTTCAGTTTCCCCGCCATGTCCAAAGACATAGGTGGAAGGGTTAATTGGCCACTATAAATTGTCCCTAATGTGTGAGCGAGTGGCTTGAATCTGAGGGAAGTTGATAAGAATGTAGAGAGAATAAAGAAGGTAATTAATGTAGGATTAACATGAATGGGCTGAAGGGACTATTTCCATCCTGTATCTCCCCATGAGTCATAAGTGATAGGGTCAGAATGAGGCCATTTGGCCCATCAAGTCTACTCTGCCGGGGGTTACACAAAAAGCTGGAGAAACTCAGCGGGTGCAGCAGCATCTAAGGAGCGAAGGAGATAGGTGACGTTTCGGGTCGAGACCCTTCTTCAGACTGGTCAGGGATCAGGGAAACTTTTTGTGTAACCCTCGATTCTCCAGCATCTGCAGTTCCTTCTTTAACACCAAGTCTACTCTGCCATTCAATCATGGCTGATCTATCTCTCCCTCCTAACCCCATTCTCCTGCCTTCTCCCCATAACCACTGACGCCCGTACTAATGAAGAATCTATTTATCTCTGCCTTAAAAATACCATTGACTTGGCCTCCACAGTTCTGTGGCAAAGGCAATTGCACAGATTCACCAGCTGACTGAAGGAACGTCCTTTCCAAGGCACGCCCTTTTATGGCTACGACCTCTCGTGAGCTGTGGCTTGTGGTTACAGCCTCTAGTCTTAGACTCTCCCACTAGTGGAAACATCCTCCCCACGTCCACTCTATCCAAGCCTTTCACTATTCGGTAAGTTTGAATGATGTCCCCCTCATTCTTCTAAACTCCAGCGAGCACAGGCCCTGCACGCAGTACAGAGTGCTGGAACAACCATTTCATGTTTAACGTTCATCGCAAACAGTCGACATATTATTGAATGCCCTAACAGCTCAGGTGCAGTCTGCACCCTCTAAATGACTTATTCTCCCGAACAGTTGCATGGGAGACTAGACTATTGGGTCAAATCCCATTCAGATCCAGCTTCAAACATAGGATGGAAAAACTATTTTTTTAAACTATTCCAAAATCATGGAGAGGGTGGGAGCTGTGTTGGGGGGGGGGTGGGGAAGAGAGAGAAGATATGATAGGAAGAGAAGGTATAGGATATGCTAAAGTTTGAAAAGACATTGTACTATTTACCTTTTGCAACCTATAAATTCCACAAAGCAGGGAACACAGCAACCAAAAGGTATCCCAGTCGTTTTAATGTTCTGGTGCCGAAGAGAAGGATTTTTAATTTGGATAGGGCGACATGTGGCAGCGGTAGAGTTGCAACGGGGCGCCACAGACCCAGGTTCGATCCTGACTGCGGGTGCTGTCTGTACGGAGTTTGTACGTTCTCCCCGTGACCTGCGTGGGTTTTCTCCAGGACCTCCGGTTTCCTCCCACACTCCAAAGACGTGCAGGTTTGTCGGCTAATTGGCTTGGAGTGATTGTACATCGTCGGTAGTGTGTGTACGATAGTGTTAGTGTGCGCCGGGGGGGGGAGGGGCGCTGGTCGGCGCGGACTTGGTGAGCCGAAGGGCCTGTTTCCGCGCTTTATCTCTAAACTAAACTAATTGAGGAAACAGAAACAGGTGCCATGACTGAAGTCTCCAGTTTTATTTGTGGACAGGGTTTGAAGCAGTGAAAGGAAGGCCAATTAAACATTCCGCCCCCATTTGTACATTAGTCGCAATTAGAATGAGTCGTTTCAAGTCTGAGTTTCTGCATTCTGTTACAGTCAACATCCAATACCATTGCAATGCTGCCTATGTCTGGAATTCCAAGCTGTGGAAACGGCAGCTCGCAGTTGTTCCGGCTGCCCGAGGTGACTGGCAGCTGAGACTGGGTGGGAAGCCTACCCTGAACATAAAGAGCTTCCTTCCTTCCCCGTCCCACAACACTTCCTGTGTGCCCATATCCCACTCCGTGCCCTTTTACATTTCAGCAGGTCAGGATTGCTCCTCAGTTTAGTTCAGTTTAGTTTATTGTCGCGAGGTACAGTGAAAAACCTTTTATAGTGTGCTAACCAGTTGGCGGAAAAACAATACGTCATCACATTCGAGCCTTTTGCAGTGTATAGGTACATGATAAGGGAATAACTTGCTGGAAAAAGCCCAGTGCAGGAGGATAATGTGAAAAATGTAAAAATATCCCCCCCTCCCCCCCCCCCCCAAAAAAAATCTGCTTCCATTAAGGGGCAAAGCTGCACAGTGGTAGAGTTGCTGCCTTGCAGTTCATGCGACAGAACTCAATGCCCATGGTGCATGCAGCACAGGAATTTCAATGATACCCACTATTGTCTTGACCATCTATAGTTAAATGTTCTCTCTCCATTACCAGCTCCCACCCCACCAAACACAGCCACATCTGGCCCAGAAGCACTGATTTCCTTCTCTGTGCCTCAACACCAGCGATGTGATGATAATCAGTGCATCTTGTTATAAAAGACTTGTGGAATGCACTCTTCAAAACGACAGTCAAGATCTCAGAATGCTATGTTGTCAAGCTGGAAAGGGTACAGAGAAGAATGATTGAATTGAATTGAATACATTTTATTAGCCAAGTATGTATACATACAAGGAATGTGCCTTGGTGCTTTGCTCGCAATTAACAACACGATATACAGTAGGCAATTAAAAATAAAACATTACAATTTACACATGTGAAGAATGAAATAATATACCAGAGCAAAAGGAGGCTACAGACTTTTGGCTGTTGATTAGAGCTACTGCTTGTGGAAAAAAAGCTGATTTTATGTCTGGCTGTGGCAGCTTTGACAGTCCGGAGTCGCCTGCCAGAGGGAAGTGCTTCAAAGAGGTTGTGGCCAGGGTGAGAGGGGTCAGAGATGATCTTACCCTCTCGCTTCCTGTCCCTTGCTCGTTGATGGGGGGGGGGGGGGGGGAAGGGAAGGTTGCAGCCAACAACCTTCTCGGCTGTTAGAACGATGCTCTGTCGCGTTCACGAGGATGTTGCCAGGACTAGAGGGTCTGAGCTATCGGGAGAGGTTGAGTCGGCTGGGATTCTATTCCTTGGAGCACCGGAGGATGAGGGATGTCCTTACTGAGATGTACAAAATCAAGAGAGGAATAGATCGGGTAGATGCAGAGAGTAGAGTAGGGGAATCGAGGACCAGAGGACATAGGTTTAAGGGGAAGGGGAAAAGATTTAATAGGAATCTGAGGGATAACCTTTTCACACAAAGGGTGTTGGGTGTATGGAACAAGCTGCCAGAGGAGGTAGTTGAGGCAGGGAACGTTTAAGAAGAAGTTAGAGAGGTACATGGATAGGACAGGTTTGGAGGGATAGCGACCAAACACAGGCAGGAGGGACTAGTGAAGGAGCATGTTGGGCAAGTTGGGCCGAAGGGCCTGTTTCCACACTGTATCACTCTAATTCCAAATGAAATGCGGATTATTCAATCTGATCCAGCACCACTCCGAGTCACTTCAACCCACCAACCTTTTTTTTGCAGAGATTTGGGGTATGCTTGCACTAAACAAGTACCTGCCTGTTGCAAGTTTATTCTTTGAAGAAGCGGAAGTGTATTTAATTTAAATCTATTGATTCAAGTTGATTTCCTTTATATCCAAACATTGCACAAGCACATAATCCTTGCCAAAGTTTAAAATCTGAAATAAAAATGCTTGTTCACTTTAGTTTAGAGATATCGCATGGAAATAGGGCCTCCAGCCCCCCGAGCCCATGCTAACCATCAATCACCCTTTCACACTATTACTGTGTTGCTCCACGTTCTCAGCCATTCCCCACACACTAGGGGGGATTTACAGAGGCCAATTAACCTACAAACCCATAATAACGAGGAAGTGCAGGTGCTGGTTTATACCAATGAAAGATACAAAATGCTGGAGTAACTCAACAGGTCAGGCAGCATCTCTGGAGAACATGGATAGATGATGTGTCGGGTTGGGACCCTTCTTCAGAATCTACAATCCTGTACCCCTTTGGAATGTGGGAGGAAACCGGAACACCCGGAGGAAACCCATGTAGCCACAGGGAGAGTGGGCAAACTCCACACAGACAGCACCCACGGTCCGGATCGAACCCGGAACCCTGGCACTGTGAGGCAGGGGCTCTACCAGCTGCACCACTGTGCCACCTTAAGATTGTTGATGCAATTCATACCCATTATAGGTTAAACAAGTTACTACCAATGAGTCAATTACTGTGATTTATTTTATTTTTTGTCACTGATTTACCAGTTGACAAAACTCCCTGGAGCTACAGCTCTCAGCTGTTGTACCAAATCCAACCTGCAGGAAGCACCCAAAGGCAATGGCAAGATATAAACATAGAAAATAGGTGCAGGAGTAGGCCATTCAGCCCTTCGAGCCTGCACCGCCATTCAATACGATCATGGCTGATCATCCAACTCAGTATCCTGTACCTGCATTCTCTCCATACCTCCTGATCCCTTTAGCCACAAGGACCGCATCTAACTCCCTCTTAAATATAGCCAACTGTGTGCTTTAAGTTAAGGTGGCATTAATTTATTCTCCCTCCCTACAGTTACTTGTATTAGCTCCAAGCATTTCATTTTATAGAATTTCAATCTTTAGAATAATGCATTTCATAAGGTCATAAGTGATACAAGCAGAATTAGGCCATTCGGCTGATCAAGTCTACATTGCCATTCAATCATGGCTGATCTATCTCTCCCTCCTAACTCCATTCTCCTGCCTTCTCCCCATAACCTCTGACATTTGTACTAATCAAGAATCTATCTATCTCTGACATAAAAAGATCCAATGACTTGGCCTCCACAGTTCTGTGGCAAAGGCAGTTGGACAGCTACCTGGATACTAATGGTTCAGAGGAATATTGGTAGATCATGGACAAATGGGACTAGCTTAGAGGAGGCACCTTGGTCAGCACGGGTGAGGGGGCGAACGTTTCCACGCCGTATGACTCTATGACCAGAAAGTAATGACTGGTTACTTTCATGGAACATTAGGGAGGAAGATGACAGTAAATTGTCCCTTTGTAAGACTGATGGTAGAATCTAGGACTTCAGCAAGAATGGGTTACAGGATGTATTAGGAAGGGGATGCCATTGTTTTGTGAGCTGCCATAGACTGAATGGGCCAAAATAGTCTTCTATGCTGTTTTGGCGGCACAGTGGCGCAAGCTGGTAGAGCTGCTGCCTCACAGCGCCAGGGACCCGGTTCGATCCTGACCTTGGGTGCTGTCTGTGTGGAGTTTGTACGTTCCCCCCTGTGACAGCGTGGATTTTCATGGGGTACTCCTGCTTCCTCCTACGTTTCAAAGAGGTGCGGGTTTGCAGGACAAATGGCCTCTGTAAAATTGCCTCGAGTGAGTGGGGTAGCATAGAACTAGCGTGAACAGGTGATCGAAGGTCAGTGTGGACTTGGTGGGCCAGAGAGTCTATTGCCATGGTGCATCCATCAATTAAATTCAATGGAAAGACGGAAAATTGAAGGAAGTCAACTCTAATCTGGTTGCTTTCTCTACATTCCAAAAAGTGTCTGTGGTATCTCCAGAGGGATGAACCAATGACCAGAAATGCAGCCCAGTTGCCAGCCTTAAATAGGCTCCATAGTTGTGACAGTGCATCTGATATTCAGGTCCATTGACTTCAATGTGCTCTCGGCTGGGGGTGTATTTCTAGACACAAGGGTGGATTAACGCCGTGCATTTACGTGCTATTAAAAGGTTTTCATCTGTCAACCTATTGCTCAGCTGTTCACCAAAGCATGCAGAGATTCTTAGGAAGTGCAGTTTATGGAGCTGGCAGCGGGGGGGTTGGAATGGAAATGTTCAATTCCTCAATCATTGCGGATGAAGTTTCATGTGGAAAGTAAACCGTTTAATTTATGGTGCTGACAAATTTTGACTCCTGTGCCCATTTTGTCGCCACGCCCAGGATGCAGAGAGATCTCTAAACGCCACAGTGGAGCAAGTCAGCTTTCCGAAGGAAGGGGCTTTCAGAAAAGTGATTGCATTTGTATCTCTATTCTGGAACGGGAATATCAAAGGTTGTGGACAAGATGAGAACATAACGCATTTTAATGATCGCAAGTACTCAGGGCATTTGAATGGCCAGACTTGTTTCTTTTTCACTTCCCTCTGGAAGGCAACTCCGGACTGTCAAAGCTGCCACAGCCAGACATAAAAACAGTTTTTATCCACGAGTAGTAGCTCTACTCAACAGCCAAAAATCTGTAGCCTCCCTTGGATCTGATATTTTGTTGGTTCGCATGCTTGATCAATGGTGTTTTATCATTAATGTTTCATTATTATTAATGTTTAGTGTTTTCTGAGTCATTCGTAACTCTCACTGTACGTCATGTTGTTACTTGTGGGCGGAGCACCAAGGCAAATTCCTTGTATGTGAATACTTGGCCAATAAACTTACTTATTTTGCACGCAAATTTTGTTGCATTCATATCTGAAACCAGACCCGTGCGCAATATCCCAGCCACGGTCTCAGAGGAGACTAGAACTGTGCACAATATCCCAGCACAGTCTCAGGAGAGACCAGGCCTGTGCACCACATCCGAATCGCAGTCACAGAGGTAACTAGACCTGGGCACAATATGCCACCGTAGTCTCAGGGGAGACTAGACCTGTGCATCATATCCCAGCGGCAGTATCATGGGACAACAGGCCTGTGCACATTATCCCAGCACAGTCTCCGCGAAGACTAGACCTACGGGTACACAATAGTCTGAAGCATCTCGACCCGAAATGTCACCCATTCCTTCTCCCCAGAGATGCTGCCAGTCCCGCTGAGTTACTCCAGCATTTTGTGTCTATCTTCACAATATCCCACCTGCAGTATCATGGACCATCAGATTTCGGCACCATATCCCAGCCATAGTCTCAGGGGACAACAGACCCGTGCACAATGGTCCAGTCGCAGAGTCTCCAGGTCAGGCTAAAGCTCCACGTCCCATAGGTTATGGGGAGAAGGCAGGAGAATGGGGATAGGAGTAGAGAGATAGATCAGCCATGGTTGAATGGCGGAGTAGACTTGATGGGCCGAATGGCCTAAGTCGACTCCATTTCCTTATGACCTTGACAGCAGCAGAGCGCTCTGCCGTTCTTTCTTTAGTTTCTGCCGTGAGTTGGCAGCAGCGTATGGAGAAGGTGCGTGGAGTATAAACCGACAAACTGCAGTGTGTCCCTTCCTCCGCTTGTGCAAATGTTGCAGGTCTGGAAAACGACTGCTTCAATTAGCGGGGATATGGATGATAATGGTGTCAAACCCTGACCCCAGCTTACGGTTACACTGATGTTTCCATGTCCCACATAGCATTCCCTGTGGTTCAGGACTGGGTTATTTTAGTGTCGCAGATTATCACTGTCCATCTCTGTTAGTCCCTTGGCTGCTGCAGCTCACAATGATGAAAGTGCTACATGTCCCAGAGCTGGATACCTGGGCACTGTGCAGGAAGGAAGTGCAGATTTAATGTGTAGGCAGGAACTGCAGATGATACAGTAGATGGTTTACACCAAAGATAGACACATAATGGTGGAGTAACTCAGCGAGACAGGCAGCTTCTCTGGAGTGAAGGAGTGGGCGATGTTTCGGGTTGAGACCCTTCTTCAGAAGAAGGGTCATGGTCTCGACTTGGACACCATGCTTGGCCCAACAGTCCAGTGCAATACAACAATGCTTTCTGAAGCAGACTGAAATAGATGCTCATCATGCCTGCGCCGGTGGATGCAGACAAAATCCCTCGGCACCCTGCAAAGTGGACCAGCTAATGGCTCCCAGTATAGTCCTAATTATTTATATTTTTAAAGATTTTTAGAGATCCAGCATGGAAACACACCTTCCGGCCCACCAAGTCCACGCCAACCAGCGATCACCTGTACACTAACACCATTGTACACACTAGGGACGATTTACAAAACCCAATTAACCTACAAACCCACACGCCTTTGGGATGTGGAAGGAAACCGGAGCATTAGAAGAAACCCAGGCGTTCACGGGGAGAACGTACAAACTCCAAACAGACAGCACCTGTAGTCAGCATCAAGCCCAGGTGTCGGGCGCTGGAAGGCAGCAGCTCTACCCGTGTATGGTATGGTTTGACCGGATGACGAGCAAACAATCCTTTTCACTGCATCCCGGTACATGCGGCGATAATAAACCGATACCAACACTCCATACATCACTCCTCAGCCAGAAACAGATTACCTTTGCTCGCTCGGAATTAATGTTCACAAGTTACAGAAGTAGAATTAGGCCATTCAGCCCATCGAGTCCACTCCGCCATGGCTGATCGCTGCCTCCTAATCCCATTTTCCTGCCTTCTCCCCATAACCCTTGACACCCGTTCTAATCAAAAATGGGTCTATCTCTGCCTTAAAAATATCCACTGACATGGCCTCCACAGCCCTCTGTGGCAATGAGTTCCACAGATTAACTACCCTCTGACTAAAGAAGTTCCTCCTCACCTCCATTTTAAAAGAGTGCCCTTTAATTCTGCGGCTATGACCTCTGGTCCTAGACTCTCTACATCCACTCTATGCCTTTCATTATTCGGAAAGTTTCCATGAGGTTCCACCTCAAACTTCTAAACTCCAGCGAGTAACGGCCCAGTGCTGTCAAGCTGACAAGGGTCTGAAGAAGGGTTTAGGCCTGAAACGATGCCTATTTCCTTCGCTCCATAGATGCTGCTGCACCCGCTGAGTTTCTCCAGCATTTTTGTGTACCTTCGATTTTCCAACATCTGCAGTTCCTTCTTAAACAAGGTGATGTATTTCCTTGTTTACGAAACTCAGGTGTAAAAGGCACTATATAAATGCAAGTCCTTTCTTGACCAGTGGGAATCGTAAACCACATCCTCCCAATACACCCAATTGCTAATAGCATCTGAGACAATAGTTGGAACATAAATCATAGAAATTTCATAATTGGTGTTTAGAACAAAGTTCTAGACGTTAGGTTGCATGAAACCGAGGGCTGTTGTGCCAACTATGCAAGCTACATACCATAAAGAACGTACATAAAATTACTGTGGAATTCACTGCCGCAGAAGGCTGTCGATGCCACGTCAATTAGTATTTTTAAGGCAGAGCTAGTTAGATTCTTGATTAGTACGGGTGTCGGGGGTTTTGGGGAGAAGGGAGTTAGGAGGGAGAGGTAGATCAGCCACGATTAAATGGCGGAGTCGATTGGATGGGCTGAATGGCCTAATTCTACTCCTATCTCCTATGGACTTACTATTGTGTCAAATCAACAGCAAGGCTTTGATTAGAAAGGCCCCATTTCAACATGAGTTTCATTTCTTTTCCAGTGAAAATGACTCAGTGTTACGTGTACGGAGTTGTGAAGTAACATGAGTCAATCTTCCACTATTCCACAGTTACTTATTAATTCACATCAAAGGAGGTTAGGCAACATTCAGACAACATTCCTTTGAACCTTCCCAACTTTGAGAAGGCAGCAAACATTAACATGCCTCAAAGCTGATAAACTAACCAACCATTTGGGAATTCAATCAGCTCAGGATCTTCAAAGCCAAATCCCGGTTGGAGTAGTGAACAGCAGATTCCCTTGGAGATGGTATCACAGTTAATTTCAGGGTGTGTCGATCTGTCCCCATTCGCACCGTAAAAGCTCATTGTTTTCAGTGTTCTCGGCTCTGTGGCCCTCAAACTGTTAATACTCAGCCCGAAACCGTGTATGAGGAGCAGCAAATGCATTGTTATTTTCACAACACTGTTCCCAAATACACAATGAAAGCCTGTGACGTTTATGCAGAATGTTTAAGAAGGAACTGCAGATGCTGGAAAATGGAAGGTAGACAAAAGTGCTGGAGAAACTCAGCGGGCGCAGCAGCATCTACGGAGCAAAGGAAATAGGCAACTTTGCCCGAGGCCCCAGTTCAACCCTGACCTCGAATGCTGTCTGTGCAGAGTTTGCACCTTCTCCCTGTGACCGCGTGGGTTTCCTCTGGGTGCTCCAGTTTCCTCTCACATCCCCAAAGACATTGGGGGAAGAGGGGGGGGGGGGGGTGTAGGTTAATTGGCCTCTGCAATCTTGCACCTAATGAGTATGGAGTGGTTGAGAAAGTGATATAGCAAAGAGTTAGAGTGAGCGGATGATTGTTGGTCGGGTTTTGAAGTTAATTGGCCCTATAATATCGCCCCTAATTTGCTTCTGTAATAACTCTCTGTAATACTGCCCCGGGGGTGTCGGGAGTGGGTAAAATAGAACTAGTGTCATGGGGTGATGGATAGTCAGCATGGACTGGCTGGGCCGAATGGCCTTTATCTTTCAATTCAACAATGTAACTACTTAATGGGGCCCTGGTGAAGTGTATTCTAGTGCAGGCCTGGGAATGGCTACACGAGTGGCATGTCAGCACACGTGGCCTGGCTGGGATTTCTTGTGCTAACAATCCAGACTCTTGGAGACTCCAGAAGGAAAGCCATGGACTGAATGCAAGTTTTTTTTGTTTAGTTTAGAGATAGAGTGCAGGAACAGGCCCTTTGGCCCACCGAGTCCCCGCACATTAGAAACATAGAAATTAGGTGCAGGTCATTCGGCCCTTCGAGCCTGCACCGCCATTCAATATGATCATGGCTGATCATCCAACTCAATATCCCGTACCTGCCTTCTCTCCATACCCTTAGCCACAAGGGCCACATCTAACTCCCTCTTAAATATAGCCAATGAACTGGCCTCAACTACCCTCTGTGGCAGAGAGTTCCAGAGACCCACCACTCTCTGTGTGAAAAAAAGTCCTCATCTTGTTCCTAAAGGATTTCCCCCTTAACCTTAAGCTGTGACCCCTTGTCCTGGACCTCCCCAACATCGGGAACAATCTTCCTGCATCTAGCCTGTCCAACCCCTTAACAATTTTGTAAGTTTCTATAAGATCCCCTCTCAATCTCCTAAATTCTAGAGAGTATAAACCGAGTCTATCCAGTCGTTCTTCATAAGACAGTCCTGACATCCCAGGAATCAGTCTGGTGAACCTTCTCTGCACTACCTCTATGGCAATAATGTCCTTCCTCAGATTTGGAGACCAGAACTGTACACAATACTCCAGGTGTGGTCTCACCAAGACCCTATACAACTGAAGTAGAACCTACCTGCTCCTATACTCAAATCCTTTTGCTATGAAAGCTAACATACCATTCGCTTTCTTCACAGCCTGCTGCACCTGCATGCCTACTTTCAATGACTGGTGTACCATGACACCCAGGTCGCGCTGCATCTCCCCTTTTCCTAATTTTCCTAATTAAAATGAACACTATCCCATACACACCAGGGACAATTTTACATTTATACCATGCCAATTAACCTACAAGCCTGATACAGCGCGGAAACAGGCCCTTCGGCCCACCGAGTCCGTACCGACCAGTGATCCCCGCACATTAACACTAACTGACACACACTGGGGATAATTTAGACTTATACCAAGCCAATTAACCTACAAGCCTGCAGGTCTTTCGAGTGTGGGAGGAAACCGAAGATCTCGGAGAAAACCCACACGGTCATGGGGAGAGCGTACAACTCCGTAAAGACAGCATCCGTAGTTGGGAATGAACCAGAGTGTCCAGCGCTGTAAGGCAGCAACTCTACCGCTGCGCCACCCTGCCCCCCGTTGTGTCATTCCCAATTTTCATTTCTCAATGAAAGTGGACTGGACGGCACAAATAAACAAGGTTCTGTGTAGTCTAAACCCCGAGTCACAGCGCATAAAGGAGGCTCTGTCCAACTCTTCAATCTTGGAAAACATTTAGTGAATACGGTGCTACGCTGAACCATCACGTTTGTGCTTCGAGGTCAGGAAGGCGCATTTAAAAAACTGCTGCTCCGCACATTCACACACAAGTGGTACAAAGCTGCAGTAGTGCGTTGCAAACATCACTGTCGATTCACCCTACACTGTCAGGGTTAGAGATGTGGAACCGATTATAGAATTAAATCCAGCGGCCTCTGCTAAAGTGTGATCGCTCTGTCTAACAAAATACATGTGACCGTAGGAAGTGGCAGCCTGAGGGAAGCACACACACACACTGACCCCCAAATTACATACACAAACACGGTGCTGCAGCTGGTGGAGCCAGAGACCCGGGTTACATCCTGACTTTGGGCGCTGGCAGTGTGGAGTTTGCAAGATCTCCCTGTGATCATCCTCCTCTGTTGTCCTCCCGTGGTCGGGGGGGCTACCGAACCGCCACTGTCGCCGCAACGGGCGCCCGATGTTCAGGCCCGCTCGCCGGGGTGCTGGAAATCCGACGTCGGGGCTGGAGGACATCCTCCGCGGCTTGGACATCTGAAACGGCCACCTCTTACCAGAGTCCACGGCTCCCGAAGTCCACAGGCCGCGCTGGGCGGAGATTCAACGCTGGCGACCCTCAACAAAGGCCCCCAGGACTCCGCGATGTTAGAGTCAGCGCCGGCCGCGCTGGAAGCTCTGCAAACCCCAGCTCCGATGTTGGAGCAGCGGCCCAACACTCCGGAGCTTCCACGGCGATCCCAGGAATGGCATCGACCGCTCCGCGGTGAATCCAGCGGAGCGGTCGATGCCGCCGCTGCTGGACTTCTGGTCCGGTCCCCGGCAGGAAAGGCCGCGCCAATCCAGTTCGTAGGCCGCGAGGAGGGAGGGCGAGGACGCGACTCGGAGAATAGTCACATCCTCGTCAGGAAGTGACTGGGAAACGGTTTCCCCCTTACCCTACCCCCCTCCCCCACATAGAAAAGTTAAATAAACTAAAGAAACATACTTTTAAAACTAACTAAAAATTAAAAAAAGATAGAAAAACAAACAGACTGTAGGCAGAGGCTGCCTTCAGTGTGGCTCCCTGAAGGATGAGGGGGAACTTCATTGAAACATACAGAATAATGAAAGGCTTGGATAGAGTGAATGTGGAGAGGATGTCTCCATTAGTGGGAGAGTCTAGGACTTGAGGTCATCGCCTCTGAATTAATGGACGTTCCTTTAGGAAGGAGATGAGGAGGAATTTAATTAGTCATAGGGTGGTGAATTTCGATTTCTTTGCCACAGAAGTCAGTGGAAATTTTTAAGGCAGAGATAAATAGATTCTTGATTAGTACGGGTGTCAGAGGTTATGGGGAGAAGGCAGGAGAATGTGGTTACGAGGGAGAGATAGATCAGCCATGATTGAATTGCGGAGTAGACTTGATAGCCTAATTCTACTCCAATCGCGTATGACCTTATGAGCTTTGACACAGTGGTGAGTCAACACATGTGTGTGGGGTGGGCAGGCTGTGCCTTTACCCGCAGTACAAGTCCCTGCATCTGTACCGGGGAAGACAGCTTAAAGGTATCACTTTGGGATCAGCCTGCCATGACTACTGTCGAAACATGTCCGTGAACATATCACTGCAAGAGTCCAACAAGATGCATCTCTCCTCTTTACTCTTGGATCTAGTTTTGTTCAGTTCGGTTTAGAGATACAGCGCGGAAACAGGCCCTTCAACCCATCGAGTTCGCCCCCACCTGCAATCCCCGCACATCAACACTATCCTACATTAGGGACAATATATACGTACACCAAGCCAACTAACCCACAAACCTGTACGGCTTTGGAGTGTGGGAATTAAGAAAAATGAAGAAAACCCACGCAGGTCACGGGGAGAATGTACAAACAGCACCGGTAGTCGGGATCAAACCCGGGTGCCTGGCGCTGTGAGGCAACAACTCTACCGCTGCACCACCAGGCCGCCCTGTTGATGAAGGCTTGAGAATAACATGCGGACTGAGACCAATATTGTTCCAGGGACGCAACACGATGGTGCAGTGGGTACACTTGCTGCCTCATAGCGCCAGCGCGCTGGGTTCGAACCCGACCTCGGGTACTGTCTACTTGGAGTTTGAACGATCTCCCTGTGCCCTGGCTTTCTCCCACAAGCCAAAGGTGTCTTGGTTGGTGGGTTAACTGGCTCCTAATGTGTAGGTGAGCAGGAGAGGCTGGGAGAGTTGATGGGAATGTGGGGAGAATAAAATAGAAAGCCTGGTAATATCAGGTTAGTGGAAATGGGTGGTTAGTGGGTAATTACTTGTTGTGTTACTGTATTAACTTGCCCGTAAAGCTGCAGCAAGTAGCAACTTCATTGTTCCCTTGCCGCTGCATATGTCATTTAAACACTCTTAAAATAGGATTACGTTTTTGCTCCATAAACGTACAAACTCCATACAGACAACAACTGGGCAACTGCAATATGGTGGTGCAGCGGTAGAACTGCTGCCTCACAGCGCCAGAGAACTGAGTTCGATCCCGACTACGGGTGCTTGTCTGTACGGAGTTTGTACGTTCTCCCCGTGACCCCGTGGGTTTTCTCCGGGTGCTCCGGTTTCCTCCCATAGCCCAAAGACGCGCAGGTTTGTAGGTTAATTGGCTTCTGTAAATTGTCCCCTGGTGTGCAGGATAGAACTAGTGTACGGGCGATCATTGGTTGGCACGGATTCGGTGGGCCGAAGGGCCTGATCCGTGTTGTTTCTCTAAAGCTAACAATTAAACTGCAGACGCTGGTTAATGCCGGAGATAGGCAGGGGCGGGTGATTTGCTGCCATCCACGTCTCATTGACCAAGATCGCTACCTCCCTGGATCTTCATCAGCCCATTTCAAATGCAGTAAATCTTTGGGGGGGTGGGGTGGTGAGACAGGTGAGAAGGGCAGGGGTGGGGTTATCCAGCGCTTCGTGAGGCAACAGGACTACACCACAGATTTTAATCGGAATCACACAAAATGGAACGATCTGCCAGCGGAGGTAGTTGAGGCAGGGACTGTCGCAACGTTGAAGAAGCAAGTAGTCAGGTACGTGGAGAGGACAGGTTTAGCGGCATATGGGTCCAACGCAGGCAGGTGGGACTTGTGTAGATGGGACACGTTGGTCGTGGTGGGCAGGTTGGGCCAAACGGCCGGTTTCCACACGGTATGACGGCAGCCACGGTGGCGCACGGTAGAGTTGTTGCCTTACAGCGAATGCAGCGCCGGAGACCCGGGTTCAATCCCAATAACGGGTGCTGTCTGTACGGAGTCTGTACGTTCTCCCCGTGACCAGCGTGGGTTTTCTCCGACATCTTCGGTTTCCTCCCATATTCCAAAGGCATACAGGTTTGCAGGTTACTTGGCTTGGTAAATGTAAAAAATGTCCCCAGAGGGTGTAGGATAGCGTTAATGTGCGGGGATCGCTGGTTGGCACGGACCCGGTGGGCCGAAGGGCCTGTTTCAGTGCTGTATCTCTAAGCTAAATCAGAAAACAACCCCTCAGGCTTCTAGAGAGGGCTCTCTGAGTTTATTTTACTCACTATTAGCGAGAAGGACTGAGTAACGTGAGATAGAGTTTGTAGTACAGATCGTGGCTGTGAAATGCACTGTGTTACAGAGAGGCTGAAGCAGTCTGATCCGCTCTGCAAGGCATCAAATTAGCAAGGAAGTAAATTCACGAATCATATTTCAAATCCCTCAGTGAACGCACGTTCTCTAATGTCTCCATCAGCCATGGCGTGTGGTGGCTTGACAGATTAATCTGCCATGTACGTGACGATCAAAGGCAGCGATATCTTTCTGGAGAGAATGGAGTCCACAAGTCGTTCTAGTCTAGTCAGGAGCCAGAGAACTCCACATACAGGTGTGTAGTTCTTCCCAGCTGTTATCAGGTAAATGAATCATCCTACCACAACTAGAGAGCAGCGCTGAACTACTTTCTATCTCATTGGTGACCCTCAGACTATCTTTGATTGGACCTTGGGGGTACACAAAAGGCTGGAGAAACTCAGTGGGTGCAGCAGCATCTAAGGAGCGAAGGAGATAGGCGATGTTTCAGGTCGAGACCCTTCTTCAGGACTTTACTGGCTCTACCTTGCACTAAATGTTAATTCTCTTTTCATGTGTCTATACACTGCAAATTGGGTTGATTGTAATCATGTACTGGTTAGCATGTAACAAAAGCTTTTCACTGTACCTCAGTACACGTGACAATAAACTAAACTGGTAAAGGAACTGTAGATGCTGGTATGCACTGAAGATAGACACAAAGTGCTGGAGTAACTCAGCGGATCAGGCAGCATCTCCGGAGAAAATGTTATGGGTGACGTTTTGGGTCGGGACCCTTCTTCAGATGGCAGACTGGTCTGAAGAGTTGTGACGCAAAACGTCACCCATCCTTTTTCTCCAGAAGTGCTGCCTGACGCGCTGAGTTACTTCAGCAGTTTGCATCTATCGTCCACACACGGATGGTCGACTCTGCACCAGTGTCAGGATTAGTGGCCCCATGACTCTCATTCTGGGGCAAACCACAGTGGGCGTGCTTCGGTTAACCAGCAGTGCATTGGGCACCTATTCCTGCATTGTGCCCACTTCACTGCATTTGCAGTGTATTGATACACGATAAGAGAATAGCATTTAGTGCATGGTAATGCCAGTAAAATCCAATCAAAGATAGTGCCTACTTCACCACCAACGTGTGGAGGTGGGGAACGGTATGTGTGTGGGCACAGCGAGCGCAGAGTCATGAGGCGAGGAGGGGCAGAGATAGATTAAATAGTAGGGAACCTTTCTCACGTGGAAAAGGTGTGTGAAACCAGAAGGTGTGGGCTTAAAGCGAGGTGAAAGGGGTTCAGAGGAGATCCAGGTGGGAAGCTTTTCCACCCAGGTGGGAAACTGGAACAAACTTGGTCGGGTTGATGAAGCAGAGAATCTCACAATGTTTTTAGCACTTGAATCAACGAGGTCAACTAGAGCCCAAATTCTTGAAAATTAGATTTTTATACTTGATGATAGTTGATGATAGGCATGGACGATTAATGTGGTTATTAATTTATGGTTTCATATAGTTTAGAGGTACAGCGCACTAGGGACTTTGTTTTAACATTCATACCAAGTTAATTAACCTACAAACCTGGACAATTAATTTGGTGAATAATTTATAGTATTATTGATTATTATATATTTATATGTGACGTTACATTCATAGGGCCCATCAAGCTGCAGCAAGTAAGGATATCATTGTTCCGTCAGCCGGTATGATAGACAATTAACCACTCTCGGGTCCACATGGTGGGCTGAAAGGTCTGCTTTGTGCTCCATGACTCATCTCCTCCAACCTTTCATTTCAACTCCATTTCCTCCCTCGGTTCCCCAATCTTTGAACAGCCTGGCCCAACAAAAAAAATTAAAAACCATCAATCTCAGCTTTGATGCTTTTGATGCCATTCCAGCCTCGATACTGGAGAGTTCCTGGTCTCCTTTATCTGTAGGTATGTGTACTGAAAACATCCCCTCTAACAAACCAGCTCGCTTTTTGAAAACTATGGCTTCCTCTTCCCCACAAGCTCACCAGAAGAAATAGTTTCTCTGTCCACCTCATCATCTTCTTTGATCATCTTAAATACCCTATTTAGACTCTCCTTAATCTTCAATATTCAATAGAAGATAAATCCAGTCCAGACAACACAAGACCAGGGGCCTTTAATCAATTGTACTTAGAGTATGGTATCAGACACGTGTCAGCAGAACAAAGAACTCTCGTGCTAGCACAAAATATTCTTTCAATTAATTGCAACGGTCTTTTACGTCTTAGAAAAAATCCTACTCCACTGTACTTCAAAAGGGATGAATGGACATGTGAAAGTATTGCCAAAAAAAAAATCAAAAAACATTTTTCATTTCAGCCTCTTTCACAAAATGAAATAGGTTCACAGCTTCTCCTCTGATGAAAAGGCTTCCTTCACATCAGAAGTGCATCACATTGTGTGCTTTGCTAACTCAGGGTTTGGCAAATCATAGCCCGGGGCTAACAAAATAGGGCAGGGCTCCACGGAGGCAAAACAGTGAGAATCTGACGTGCACTGGAGAGGCCAAAAGGGTACAGTAACCTCAGGAGGGAGAGAAAGCAATTGTATATAGCTCTTCATAAGTGATAGGAGTATAATTAGGCCATTCGGCCCATCAAGTCTACCCCGCCATTCAATCATGGCTGATCTATCTCTCCCTCCTAACCCTATTCTCCTGCCTTCTCCCCATAACCTCCGACACCCATAATAATCATTAATCTATCTATCTCCGCCTTAAATATATCCACTGGCGGCCTCCAGAGCCTTCTGTGGCGAAGAATTCCACAGATTCACCACCCTCCGACTAAAGAAATTCCTCCTCGTCTCCTTCCTAAAAGAACGTCTTTTAATTCTGAAGCTATGGCTATGATTTTCACTAGTTTAGTTTAGATATACAACGTGGAACCAGACCCTTCGGCCCACACCCACCAACAATAACCCCTTATACTAGTCCCTACACTCTAGGGACAATTTAGCTACAAATAAACAAACCCGCACATCTTTGGAATGCGGGAGTCAGGATCGAACCTGGGTCTCTGGCGCTGCAAGGATGCAGCTCTACCGCTGCGCCACCACGCCGCCCTTTGATTTCTCAATTTCTGCTGTTTGGATTTTGTGGATCTGGAGAAGAAGAAAGTTATGCACTGACTAACACCGTCTACCTGCTCGACTTGCCCACCCTAAACATGGACAGTTAAACTTGCCAACATCAGTAACTAGTGTACGGGGAGCGCAAGTCTGCACGGACTTGATGGGCTGAAGGGCCAGATCCGCGCTGTGTCTCCAAACTAAACAAAGCTACTGAATCACCTCCATTCTGGCATATATGGTATGTTAGTTTAGTTTAGAGATACAGCATGGAAACAGGCCCTTCGGCCCACCGAGTCTGCGCCAACCAGCGATCCCCATACACTAGCACAACTCTACACACTAGAGACAATTTACAATCTTTTTTTAAGCAAAACCAATTAACCTACAAACCTGCATGTTTATGGACTGTGGGAGGAAGCTGGAGCACCTGGAGAAAACTCACGCAGATCATGGGGAGAACGTACAAACTCCATACAGACAGCACCCGTAGTCAGGATCGAACCCGGGTCTTTGTAAGGCAGCAACACCACTGCTGCGCCACCAATTGATTGTATATTCAGTACCTGTCATCTGCACCAATGCAAACATTTCCATGTACAAAGTATATAAGATCAGACGCGCAAGCTGCAAGGTGCTCCTCCTGCTTTTAATCGATCATTCTTTTAATGTGTTTCATAGAACAAGTTGTGTCAAAGTCGAACAAGTTGTGTCGAAGTTGAACTCATCGCCAGCGCTTGCCCAATTAAGAATGGGTGAGATTTGTGAGGTAGGTGCACTTCTGCCTCGAGCAATGAGGCTTTGTCAGCCAGACTCAGCATGATTGTGGCTCTTTAGAGTGTTAGCGCTTTAAACATGGCGCTCATCACAGCACTTTGTCTGCCAGATGTCTTTGAATGATTAAAAGGTGTGGAAGAGACTGTGCAGAATAAATTAGCACCTTCCCACAACCCCCCATGGTTTAAATATTGCATTAGCATAAGCAGCAAGTGAGGTCCCTTGGCAAACCCTTCTCCAGGCCATGACTAGACCATAGCCAAACTGTATACCATAGCCATCAGGTCCACAACTGATGTCAAATATGGTTGTGCCTATGCAGAGTACGATTTATTTTACTGAATTGTAATTGTATCCAAAAAATGTATGTCACTGTACCTAGGTACATGTGACAATAAAGTACCTACAAACTATTGTAGAAACAAGGAATTGGAGATGCTAGTTTACACAAAAAGACACAAAAATGCTGGAGGAACTCAGTGGGCCAGGCAGCATCGCATGGAGAACATAGACCATCTGAAGAAAGGTTACGACCAGAAACATCACCTACCCATGTTCTCCAGGGAAACGTGCCTGACCCAGAGTTACTCCAGCACTTGGTGTTTCTTTATGCAAACCAGCATCTGTCGTTCCTTGTTTCTGCTAAACAAATCCACAATGTTTTAGACTTTAGAGCTACAGCGCAGAAACAGACCCTTCGGCCCAGCGAATCTGCGCCGACCAATGATCACGCAGTGTACAAGCACTATCCTACACACAAGGGACAATTTGCAATTTTAACAAAGACAATTCATTGACAAACATGTACATCTTTGGAGTGTGGGAGGAAACCGGAGTACCCTGAGAAAACCCACACGGTCACCGGAAAATAATGTACAAACTCTGCACAGACAGCACTCGTAGTCAGGTTTGAACCCGGGTCTCTACCACTGTGCCGCCCCAAAGTTCTCAAAGCCCCTTTGCTAAAGTGTAACATCATCACTGGCTCCTAAGAATCCCCTGCCCATGACCTTCTGGATCTCAACAACCTTTGCCAGAAGCTACACAGAAGACGACTCGACCTCCCAACCTCCCCCCACCCCCACACCCATCTGGCCTGTCATGTACTCTCCGCCCCATCACTGTCAGAGTTTGCGGTTCCCATATTGGCCCCATCAGCCACCCCAGAACCCAGAGCTAGGATAGACCGAATTATAGACACAAAATGCTGGAGTAACTCAGCGGGACAAGCAGCATCTCTGGAGAGAAGGAATGGGTGATGTTTCGGGTCGAGACCCTTCTTCAGACTGATGTCAGGGGAGAGGGACCAAATTCATCCTCGACCCGAGGAACTGCTCAAGTAGCAGGCACAAAAATATTAACGTACACTACCAAAGTTCATCTGAACACTTAAGATCATTACAAGAGATTCAGCTTCAAAAGCCTATTTCCATCAAGACAATATAATTTGAGGGGCAAATGAAACATTTCTCGAGTCTGAAGAAGGGTCCCGACCCAAAAGGTCACCTGACTATTTTCTCCAGAGATGCTACCGGACCCGCTGAGTTACTCCAGCATTTTCAATCATTCAATTCAATGATACGTTATTGTCACATGTACCTAGGTACAGTGAAATGCTTTGCTTTGCATACAACCCCGGTAAAATCATACAGCAGACCTCACCTGGACAGCACGTAAAGAGTTGCCGCGTCTCTGGCGCCAACAAACTTACAAAAGTCCGCCGATCAGTCGTATCTTCTGCCTGCCTCCGCTCATAGCCACAGGCATCTCCCCCCCACCCCCAACCCCCCAAGCTCCATCTTCATTCTCGCCCCCACTCCACGGCAGCCCCCCATGCAGGGTACCCCCCCCCCCCTTTGTTCTTGGCTGCCCGTGTCCGTCTGAACTTCTCATTAGCCAGACTGCACTGATCCTTGCATTGAAACACTTTTTCTCACAGAGAGTGGCGAGTCTGTGGCAGGTTCTCTGGATGCTTTCAAGAGAGAGCTAGATAGGGCTCTTAAAAATAGCGGAGGCAGGGGATATGGGGAGAAGGCAGGAACGAAGTACTGATTGGGGATGATCAGCCATAATCACATTGAATGACGGTGCGGGCTCAAAGGGCCGAATGGCCTACTCCTGCACCTATTGTCTATTGAAACCACTCAGAAGGCTGGTTACATTTCTCACCCTCAAATGGAAGGGAGCTCAACAATAAATCTGCGTCCAGGTAAGACAATTACAATCCATCAAAGGATGACAAAATGTTACATTTGGTATAAAATACAAACGTATTAAAAAGTGCGCTTGAGTCTGGTTATTAATGTCGTTCCCTATTGAGGGCAGTGTCCTAGATTTTTTTGATTTACAATACCCGTGACTTCCCATTTTCAACGTGTGCTTTGGTTCCTGCGAGTGCACATCACAGCCTGACAACATGCTCCAAGACTCGAGAGGCTCCCTGTTGAAACTTGATCCATTTTAACCTAATAAATCCACAAAGCCCAGTGAAGCTGTCTTCAATTTGCCAGCATAACAAGTCAATGGGGCAACATAGAAACATAGAACATAGAAATTAGGTGCAGGAGGAGGCCATTCAGCCCTTCGAGCCTGCACCGCCATTCAAAATGATCATGGCTGATCATCCAACTCAGTATCCCGTACCTGCCTTCTCTCCATACCCTCTGATCCCCTTAGCCACAAGGGCCACATCTAACTCCCTCTTAAATATAGCCAATGAACTGGCCTCAACTACCCTCTGTAGCAGAGAGTTCCAGACACCCACCACTCTCTGTGTGAAAAAGGTCCTTCTCATCTCGGTCCTAAAGGATTTCCCCCTTATCCTTAAGCTGTGACCCCTTGTCCTGGACCTCCCCAACATCGGGAACAATCTTCCTGCATCTAGCCTGTCCAACCCCTTAAGAATTTTGTAAGTTTCTATAAGATCCCCTCCGAATCTCCTAAATTCTAGAGAGTATAAACCGAGTCTATGCAGTCTTTCTTCATAAGACAGTCCTAACATCCCAGGAATCAGTCTGGTGAACCTTCTCTGCACTCCCTCTATGGCAATAATGTCCTTCCTCAGATTTTGAGACCAGAACTGTACGCAATACTCCAGGTGTGGTCTCACCAAGACCTTATACAACTGAAGTAGAACCTCCCTGCTCCTATACTCAAATCGTTTTGCTATGAAAGCTAACATACCATTCACTTTCTTCACTGCCTGCTGCACCTGCATGCCTACTTTCAATGACTGGTGTACCATGACAACCAAGTCGCGCTGCATCTCCCCTTTTCCTAATCGGCCACCTGCTCGGCAAGGTGGCGCATCGGTAGACTTGTTGCCTGATAGTGCCGGAGACCCGGGTTCGATCCTGACTTCGGGTGCTATCTGTACGGAGCTTGTGCGTTCACCCCGTGACCATGTGGGCTGTCTTCGGGTGCTCCAGTTTCCTCCCACACTCCAAAGACGTGTGGGTTTGTAGGTTAATTGGGTTTGTATAATTGTAAACTGTCCCTAGTGCGTGTAGGATAGTGTTAGTGTGTGGGGATCGCTGGGATCCGGTGGGCCAATGGGCCTGTTTCTGCTCTGTATCTCTACAAACAGTATCAAACAGTGTGCATCAGGATGCACTGCGATCGAGATATTTACACTCCTGTTCTATGTGAATTCAAGCCTGAGTTTTGTTCCTCTGCTTTTTCAGAATATCATAAAATAAATCGGGGTGGAAGAGTGCAACCGTCACGTGGTCCGCCCTGTTTCGACTAATGCAATCAACTTGACGAGCACAAACGGAAGATCAAATAGAACAAGTTGTCCAACAACGTTAGGCTGTGCACGCCACACGAAAGAAGAGGATAAAATAAATCGACCAGATTTCTCCTCTTCCTCCACATGGAGTTCTATGGCTGTGAAAGTGCAATGAAAAAAAATTCCTGAT
This sequence comes from Raja brachyura, assembly GCA_963514005.1. Next base: position 15,393 of record CAUPSL010001520.1, on the reverse strand, counting down.
GAACAACATGCAATGCTCAGGATCAATCTGGCGGCACAGAGACCCAGGTTCGATCCTAACCACGGGTGCTGTCTGTGTGAAGTTTGCACGTTCTCACGGCACCCATAGGTTTCCCCTGGCTATGAGACCGGGGTGTTTTACACCGCCAGTTCGCACGGAGCTGCTGTCTCACAGCGCCAGCCACCCAGGTTCAATCGTGACCTTGGGTGCTTACAGTGTGGAGTTTGCACGTTCTCCCTGTGACCCAGTGGGTTTCCTCCAGGTGCTCCAGTTTTCTCCCACATCCCAACGCCGAGCAGGTTTGTAGGTTAATCGGCCCTTTGTAAATTCACCCCTAGTGTGCAGGGAGTGGATGCCAAAATGAGATGACATAACCAGTGTGAAGAGGTGATTTATGGTCAAAGTGAACTTGGTGGGCCACAGGTCCTGTTTCCATGCTGTATCTTTCCTAACAAAATCGTGGTGATGGTGGGGAGGGCTGGAGAGGGGTGGATTGGGTGGGGGATTTGAGATATGGAGAACATGCCAGAAGTAAATTGTGAAGGATTAAGACCAATTCCTATTGAGGCAGGTAGTATTGGAACGTTTCGGTAATATTTGGACAAGTCATGGATAAGGCAGGTTGAGACAGATACGGGCCAAATGCAGGGTAGTGTAGATGGGACATATTGGTTAGTGTGGGCAAGTTGGACCGAAGGGCCTGTTTCCATGATGTATGACTCCAACAGGATACAAGACCATCTCTGATCAATCGTTAATTGTTTTTTGTAACTTATTGAATATGTGGAATAGCTCAATATTTCTTCTGAAGAAATCGGGCAATGTCGCGGCAGTTTAGCTGCACCTTCCAAAAATATATTATCAATATAACACATATATTGAGGCAATCCAGTGCCACCCCACAGCTTTGGTGTAACTACCTCACGGGTTCCAATCCCATGCTGTTTCGACATGACTAGGTTTTTGGGATTGTGTCAATTTTTTTTTTTTTAATGACGATTGCCAGTTTTTGTTAGTTTTCTAAATTATTTCAGTAGCTCAGCGTGAGAAACTTGTCACGTAAATGAGTTTCAATGGATGGCTTTCCCCGCTGTTGGGCCTGTGACACATTAGCCCCATCTGTTTGGAACAGAAATCTGTTATTATGCCTTCGCAAGTGATGCTCAACATCGCTCTTGCGGAAAATCCCATATTGGCCTGTTCCCGAATCAAAGAATCATAGGTCGTTCAGCCCATCAGACCTGTTCCATCTCTTTCCAGCCCATCATGTCTATTCCATCAATTAGCTCTGCTTATTAGCACTTACAAAGGACATTTATTATCACAAACACCAATTGGCGTAGTGAAATTTGACTTGCCATTGCAGCACACAAATAAAGATAGGATACAACATTAAAGAATTTAACAATAAACATTAAAACATCCCCCCACAATAGTTCCCACTGTGGGGGAAGGCATCAAAAGTCCAGTCCCGTCCCCTGTTCACCCAGCCTACACTTCCCAACTACTCTGCAAATACTTCCTTTGCAACTAGTCTAGTTTAGTTGAGAGATTAGTTTAGAGATACAGCGAGGAAACAAGCCCCTTCGGCCCACCAAGTCCATGCCGACCAGCCATCCCCGCACGTTAACATTGACACACACACACACACACACACACACACACACACACACACACACACACACACGGGACAATTTTACCATGCCAATGAACCTACAAACCTGGTAGACACAAAAAGCTGGCGTAACTCAGCGGGACAGGCAGCATTTCTGGAGAGAAGGAATGGGTGACATTTCAGGTCAAGACCCTTCTGCAGACTACAAACCTGTATGTCTTTGGAGTGTGGGAAAAAAACAGGAGCTCCCAGAGAAAACCCCGGGGAGAAGGTACAAACCCTGTACAGACAGCACCCGTAGTCAGGATCGAACCCAGGTCTCTGGCGCTGTAAGGCGACAACTCTACCGCTGCGCCACCGTGCTGCCCAACACTGTATGTTCAAGCAATGCGTTCCAAATCCTAACAGCTTGCTGCTTATAAAGAGCTCTCCCCATTTAGCGACACCCACCCTTCCATCCTGTTCCTTCATCAATTATCTTCAATCGGTCTCATCTGTTCACTGACACTCCTCCTCCATTGGAAATTCTCCATACGGAGGCTAAAAAAAAATAAAATTGGAACAGTCCTATTGATTCTCCTTGTAGGAGTAATGTCGATAACAAACCCAAAATCAAAGATTGGAGTCTGTGTTTGACCTTAATTCGAATGGGCTGTTCATGGGAATCTTAAGAACTTGACCTTCAGTTGCCCAAAATAAAAGACACAAAAGCGGAAATAGATTGACCTCCCCGACCTTAAACCATAATGAGCAATGTATGACTGTTGCAGACTGTTGCAGGTCCCCATCTGTTTCTGACATTAAATGAAGCATATTACCAATTATTTCCCCATCAACATGGATTGCTTGTTCACCAGCTGGTTGCCGGCAGTGACCCTTCTGCTTCAGCCTATGTTCCGCGCACTTTCCTTCACGTGAGAATTAGGATCAGAGAATTAAAAGACACTTTTAATTTGTTTAGGGCACAAAATTCGGGCTGCACTCCAAGCACCGAATTGCCCACTCGCTCCTGGGACTCACTTGCAGGTGGATGAGCTTAGTTTAGGAATAGGAGACGCTTCGGGTCGAGACCCTTCTACAGGTTCGACTCGAAATGCCACCCATTCCTTTTCTGCAGAGCTGTGTGAGACCTGCTCAGTTACTCCAGCCTTTTGTGTTTATTTTCGGTTCAATCCGGAAGCTGCAGTTCCTTCCTATACAGTTTACATATAAACATAGAAAATAGGTGCAGGAGTAGGCCATTCGGCCCTTCGAGCCAGCACTGCCATTCAATATGATCATGGCTGATCATCCAATATCAGTACCCCGTTTTTGCTTTTTTCCCCATTCCCCTGATTCCCCAAAAGCAGAATCTAACCAGCTTAGTCTGGTTTAGAGATACAGCAGGGAAAGGCCCTTTGGCCCACCGATTCTGTGCTGACCAGCGATCCCCGCACACTAACACTATCCGACACACACTGGGGACAATTTACCATTTTAACAAAGCCAATTAGAATACAAACCTGTACGTCTTGGAAGCATGGGGCGAGACCGGAGCACTCGGAGAAAACCCACGCAGGTCACGGGGAGAACGTACAAACTCCGTATAGACAGCACCCATCGTCAGGGTCAAACCTGGGTCTCTGGCGCTGTAAGGCAGCATCTCTACCACTGCGCCACCCATTAATGATCATTAATGCAATTTACTAAGTGCTGGAGATTTAACAGGAACGTTCCAAAGATGTTAGACTGAATATGGAGAGTGAACGAGGGTCAATAACCGGACGGCACAGAGTGCAAGATAATTATTGGAGGAACTGGGTGGGTGTCAATAAATGAGAATCATTCCTACGCAGTGAGCAGTTATGATCTGGAATAGACTGCGTGAAAGTGTGCAAGTACCACTATGGTTGGTAAAAGCTTCCATATTTATGCACACAATGGAAAATCTACCACCGGCAGGTCACAGCATAGTATAATACCACAAAGTTTATGTTCATGTCCTCAGAGCAGAATTAGGCCATTCGGCCCATCAAGTCCACTCTGCCATTTAATCATGATTGATCTATCTTTCCCTCTCAACCTCATTCTCCTGCCTTCTCCCCATAACCACGGACACCCGTACTAATCAGGAATCTGTCAATCCGCACCTTTAAAATACCCAAATGTCTTGGCTCCACAGTAGTCTGTGGCAATGAAATCCCAGATTCACCACCCTCTGACTGAAGAAATTCCTCCCCATCTCCTTTCTAAAGGTACGTTCTTTAATTCTGTGACTATGGCCTCTAGCCCTAGACACTCCTACCCAGTCTCTCCACATCCATTCTATCTATTTCACTATTCGGTCATTCTTCTAAATTCACAAAGATAGGATATCTTCATCAGGAACCCCTTCTGAATTTATGCAATTAAAAGGAATTGAGATTAAGCTCAACATCCTTGATATTTCTATTTTAATTTCTACTTATCAGGCATAAATGATATCATCAGGGAAAACTGGCTTGTATAGTGTTACTGAAGCCCTGCAGTGAGTGGGTGATTAATTCATTACAAGAGAAAGACTTATTAAACGAGAAGTGCTTCGTCAGTCTTGTCATTGTAACCCAGTGCGTTAACTCATCTTGTCCGGTTACCCTTCCAGCCATTATGTATACAATACCATGAACACTGATTAGAATTTTGTTTCCTAAAAACAGGAAAAGGTCATTATTCAGCAATTCTTTACACAACCTTCAACTGCTTTCCACTGTCTCGGACACATTTACGCTGCCCACTTCAATGGTTTTTCAACTTCAGCTCCTCTTGGCTTACGATCATTAAAGTGTCAGATTTTTGTATCTCCCAATCGACGGGGAATGCGGTCATGTCTCCAGCACAGACTAAACGTGTCTCCATCAACTCATCATCCCCACATACTTTGTTTCTTACTAACTTAAAGTATCTACTGGTCTTGTTAGACAGACTCAAGGAGAATGGAGTCTTTATTCCTCGTGCCCGAGAACACCAGCAAATAGCAGCAGGAACAAGAATGAAGGGGGACCTGGCGTGGGGGGGAAATACTTTGTACCTGTGTCAGCGCCCTTTATGGGCAGCTATTTGCATACCTTAGGTAAAGAAACATAGAAAATAGGTGCAGGATTCAGCCCTTCGAGCCAGCACCACCATTCAATATGATCATGGCTGATCATCCAAAATCAGTACCCCGTTCCAGCTTTTTCCCCATATCCATTGATACCCTTAGCCCTAAGAGCTTAATCTAATCTGCCACAGAGGGTAGTTGAGGCCAGTTCATTGGATATATTTAAGAGGGAGTTAGATGTGGCCCTTGTGGCTAAGGGGATCAGAGGGTATGGAGAGAAGGCAGGTACGGGATACTGAGTTGGATGATCAGCCATGATCGTGTTGAATGGCGGTGCAGGCTCGAAGGGCCGAATGGCCTATTCCTGCACCTAATTTCTATGTTTCTATGTTTCTATGTTTCTAACTCTCTCTTGAAAACATCCAGTGAATTGGCCTCCACTGCCTTCTATGGCAGAGATTCACAATCCAACTGGGTGAAAATGTTTTTCATCATCTCGGTCCTAAATGGCCTACCCCTTATTCTTAAACTGTGACCCCTGGCTCTGGGCTCCCCCATTTTTCCTGCATCTACCCTGTCCAATCCTCTAAGAATTTTATATGTTTCTATAAAGGGCCTGGACCACATAGGCGATTTTTTTTCGGCAACAGTCATAGACGAAAAACCGGTGACTGGACCCCCCCCGACAATGTCTACGAAAACCTATCACCTAATCGACGTCAAGCTACGGCAATCTACCGACAACCGGCAACCTATTAGGACGTCCACACCTACGACAACCTACGACAATGCAGGCCACAACCTACGCCAACCAAAGTCAACCTACATCCACCCACGACAAGCTATGACCCTGTCGAAGACAACTGAAGACAATTCAGTCGCCGGTACGTGTCGCCGGTTGACGTAGGTAGTCGTCAATGGAATTCACCGAAATCAGCACCGGCGACAAACTACATCACCCGGCGCCAACCTGTGTCATCCTGGCGACAACCAACGATGGCACCCACGTCAGGAGAAGACAAGCTACGTCAAGCCCACAGTCGGCGAAAGGTTTTGAACATTTCAAAATCCGGCAGCGACAAGAAAAACATTTACGGCTCTTTAGGCGACTTGAGGAGACAACCCACGACCGTATAGGCATCTCCCCTTCGCCATGTGGCGGCAGCCTAGTCATACATAGTCGCCGAAAAAAATCGCCTAAGTGGGACAGGCCCTTAAGATCCCTTCTCATCCTTCTAAATTCCAGCGAATACAAGCCCAGTCGACCCATTCTTTCATCATATGTCAGTCCTTCCATCCCGGGAATTAACCTGGTGAACCTACGCTGCACTCCCTCAATAGCAATAATGTCCTTCCTCAAATTAGGAGACCAAAATTGCACACAATACTCCAGGTGCGGGCTCACCAGGGCCCTGTACAACTGCAGTTGGACCTCCTTGCTCCTAAACTCAAATCCTCTCGCAATGAAGGCTAACATGCCATTAACTTTCTTCACTGCCTGCTGCACCTGCATGCTTACTGTAGGATCGGTATGGGTAGAACTGCGAAAAAGCCAATGGCAGAAAACGCTTGTGGGAGTTGTATACAGACAACCAAACAGCGGTAGGGAGGTTGGGAATAGCATCAAGCAGGAAAATAGGGATGCGTGTATGCAAGCAAAGAATTTCACTGTGACTAGTGACAATAAAGTATTAAATTAAATCCAATTCAATGAGGATTAGGCAACATGACCCTTCAAGCATGCCCTGCATTCAATATGATCATGGCTTATGTGCCCCATCGCAATTCCTCTTGTGTGACAGTCTTGAACTTCCAAATCTATCTTAAAAATACCTCAGGCATTTATACCTCTTTAAATATCTCCAATGATTGAGTCTCCACAACCCTACAGGGTAGAAATGTTCACAGATTCACCCTCCAGAAATGGCACTCGTAGAGGAAGAGGTTTAAACTTGAAGATGTAAAACTATTTTAGAGATCCAGCGTAGAACTGGGCCCTTCGGCCCACCGAGTCTGTGCTGACCAACGATCACCCATGCACTAGTTCTGGTCTATGCACGCACTAGGGACAATTTACAAAAAGGCAATGAATCTGCAAACCTGCACATCTTTAAAATGCATGACGAAACTGAAGCACCTGGAGAAAACCCACGCGGTCACGGGGAGAACGTACAAACTCTGTACAGACGGCACCCACAGTCAGTATCGAACCCGGGTCTCTGGCCCTGTTAGGCCGCAGCTCTAATACTGCGCCACATATTTTCTAGTGAAGCCTCCAGGATTGTATCACTTCACTATCAAGATCATACCATCAGTTGCCATTCAGCCCGTGTTATTGTGATGCATATTCATCAAGTGACCTGTCTGAGTTAATCACACATCTAACCTTCTAACCCTCACCGAACAGGAGAACAATGACAGATAAATGCAAAGTTTTACTTCACACATGGTCAAGCTGCTGCCTCACAGCGCCACAGACCCGGGTTCGATCCCAGCTGCGGGTGCTGTCTGTGTGGAGTTTGTATGTTCTCCCCATGATCACGTGGGGTTTCCCCAGCTTCCTCCAACACTCCAAAGACCTACAGGCTGGTAGGTTAATAAATTCTGAATTTATCCCCAGCGTGTAGGTTAATTCTAGTGTGCGGGGATCGCTGGTCAGCGTGGACTGGGTGAGATGAAGGGCCTGTTTCCATGCTGTATCTCTAAACTGAACGATATGTTCCCAGTGCACAATAATGGCAGAAAACAATTTGCAGATTGAATCACCAAGGATATCAGTTTAAGGAATTCATTTACCTTTCCAACTGTTTTTGTTCCTTCCCAGTTCCTCTTCTCCAAGGAAGGAGGTACCTGATAGATGTCCTGGGTTGGATTCATGGAAGGGGGCACTTGGTAGATGTCCTGCGCTGGATTCATAGATGGAGGTATTTGGTAGATGTCCTGTGCAGGGCCCATGGTCGGGGGTACCTGATAGATATCCTGAGGTGGACTCATTGATGGGACCTGGTAGATGTCCTGGGGTTGATTCATAGACGGAGGCACCTGGTAAATGTCCTGGTTTGGGTTGATGGACTGGGTCAACTGGCCTTGAGATGTGGACTTCTGATACATGGTCTGTTGCTGCTGCTTGGTCGGGGTGGCTGGGTACTTGTTCGACTGGTTCTGCAGGTTGGGGGGGACCTGATACACGCTCTGCTGCGCTTTGTTGGACGAGGGCATCATGTAGACATCGTCACCCTGGGGTGCGTAGGCTGGGTGCATGGCTGTGTACTGCGAGGACTGAGATGGCATTTGGTAAACATTCTGCTGCTGGTAAGGCTGTGGTGACTGGGGGTGTTGCAGTGCTTGGCTGGAGTTCGGCTGTTTCTTGTCGTACATTCCCACCAGGATCTTGAGCCGGTTTCCGGGCACGATACCCTGTCGTCCGTGGAGAGAGCAGAGCCACCAGCCGTCCAAGCCCCCTGTATTCCGTTCCAAAACCGTCATGATGTCCCCTTTGCGAAACGTCAGCTCGTCTGGTGATTCCGCCACATTGTCGTACAAGGCTTTAGCAAGCACATTCTGCAAGAGAAAGAGGACACTGCTTAGGAATGAATGAATGCTATATTGTCGCATGAATGGGGATAGGCACACGTTGCTGGAGTAACTCAGCGGGACAGGCAGCAAGCACCTCTGGAGAGAAGGAATAGGTGATGTTTCGGGTCGAGACCCTTCTTCAGACTGAGTTAGGGTTCATGATAATGGGGAACTTGTTCCACACAAACATTCACTGCAGTAAACATTTATCACAACCAGATTTAAGAATAAGGCCATTTAGGGCTGAGATGAGGAAAAACTTTTTCTCGCAGACAGTTGTGAATCTGTGGAATTCTCTGCCACAGAAGGCAGTGGAGGCCAATTCACATGATGTTTTCAAGAGAGTTAGATTTAGCTCTTAGGGCTAAGGGAATCAAGGGATTTTGGGGTAAAAGCAGGAACGGGATACTGATTTTGGATGATCAGCCATGATCATATTGAATGACGGTGCTGGTTCGAAGGGTTGAATGGCCTACTCCTGCACCTTTTTTCTATGTTTCAAATCAAATAGTTGTATGAAAAAATTCAAAAAAATACTTGGTTTTAAAGTATTTCTCAAGTTAACTTGCACAGAGTTTATTTCACAGAGTGCTGGAGTAACTCAGCGGGTCAGGCAGCATCTCTGGAGCACATGGATAGGTGACGTCTCACAGAGTGCTGAAGTAACTCAGTGGGTCAGGCAGCCTCTCTGGAGAACATGGGTAGGTGACGCTTCCGGTCAATACCCTTCTTCAGACTAGTGGTCAGTCTAGTGGCAACATGCACAGCACAGACTCGGTGGGCCAAAGGGCCTGTTCATATGTTATACTGTTCTATGTAATGTAATATACTGTTCTATGTTCTATGGAGTTTTGGTCTCCAATTCTGAGGAAGGACATTATTGCCATAGAGGGAGTGCAGAGAAGGTTCACCAGACTGATTCCTGGGATGTCAGGACTGTCTTATGAAGAAAGACTGGATAGGCTCGGTTTATACTCTCTAGAATTTAGGAGATTGAGCGGGGATCTTATAGAAACTTACAAAATTCTTAAGGGGTTGGACAGGCTAGATGCAGGAAGATTGTTCCCGATGTTGGGGAAGTCCAGGACAAGGCGTCACAGCTTAAGAATAAGGGGGAAATCCTTTAAGACCGAGATGAGAAAGACTTTTTTCACACAGAGAGTGGTGAGTCTCTGGAACTCTCTGCCACAGAGTGTAGTTGAGGCCAGTTCATTGGCTATATTTAAGAGGGAGTTAGATGTGGCCCTTGTGGCTAAGGGGATCGGAGGGTATGGAGAGAAGGCAGGTACGGGATACTGAGTTGGATGATCAGCCATGATCATATTGAATGGCGGTGCAGGCTCCTGCACCTAATTTCTATGTTTCTATGTTTCTATGTAAGCAGACAAGAGGACCTGTCTGAGCAGTTGCAACTCAGAGAATAGTTCTGCCTGCTGGTACTTGCCATTTAAGTTAACTATCCCCTTTTATCTGCATGTTTTGCCCATTTACTGTCGGTCGCCTTCAGGCTTTAGGTGAGCAGAATCATGAACACAAAATCCCCGACCTGTTCATAACCCGCTGCATTTTGCCAGGGCCAATTATGAGCTCAGATATCTACTTCCACTGTGCAGGAAGGAACTGCCGATGCTGGTTTATGCCAAAGATAGGCACAAAAAGCTGGCGTAACTCAGCAGTTCAGGTCACCTCTTCCTTTCCTCCAGGTGCTGCCTGACCCGCTGAGTTACTCTTTTTTGTGTCCATCCACTTCCACCGCAGGGGTTACCCCTCTTGCAGCTGGCATCGACTCAATGGGCCAAACGGCTGCTTTCTGTGTCACAACAAGTATGGATACGGAGCTCATCTGTTTGGCAGATTCTTAATTAGTATGGGTGTCAGTGGTTATGGAGCGAAGACAGGGAAAGGTAGATCAGCCATGATTGAATGGCCTAATTCTGCTCCTAGAACTTATGAACGCCTAAAGTACAAAAGTGCAAGAAAAATATCAGAATCATACTTTATACGCCAAGTATGTTTTGCAACACACGAGGGATTTGATTTGCCACACAGTCATAACATTAAAAAGCAACAATACACACAAATTACATTTTAACACGAACATCCACCACAGTGACTCCTCCACATTCCTCACTGATTAGTCCAATATTGTGTCTCAAATGGCATCTTTAGCAAACACATAAAGCTACACAACGTGTAAAATTGTGCTTTTAGAGAGTGGGACATTAAGGAATAACCAGCATAAGTGGAAAGCGGTGAGATACATAAAAACATCAGGTAAAACGGAATTAATTGTTTGAAATAACTCTCTCAAGTAGAAGATAGAGATAAAAATCTTTATGTCGAAGTTAAGGCAATACAGAAATAAGTCAACGGGTCAATGTTCGTTCCTCAATGCTTAATCGTATGTATATAAGGAAGTGGCACATAAATCTACAGGAAGTGCTCCACTCTGGAGACAGGATAATCGGGATTATCCGTCTTGGCAAACTACAATTATCCTGTGGGTGGTTCGTTTCAGGAGCACCAGTGACAAACACATCCATTTATCTAACAGGAAGGAGCTGCAGATACGGGTTTATAGCAAAGATAGAGGCAAAGTGCTGGAGTAATTCAGTGAGTCCGACGGCATCTCTGGAGGAAAAGGATAGGTGACGTTTTGGGTCGGGACCCTCCTTCAGACTCAATGGGAATTGGTTTAGCTTGGCATCATGGACGGCCCTGCAGTTATGGGCTGAAGGGCCTATTCCTGAACTGTACTGTTCCACATTCTATTAGATGCCACATGCTGTTGGATAACACATTCCTCAGTGTCTACTATTGTACGTATAAACTCCTAAGCCCCTGTGTCTGAAGAAGGGTCCCAACCTGAAACATCACCCATCTTTTTTTCTCGAGATGTTTCCTGACCCACAGAGTTACCCCAGTACTTTGCGTCGAACTTCCATACATCTAGCCTTCCTGATTGGGAGGAAGGATGATACAGGTGCACCACCGGTTTTACGGCAACTGATGGCCCGGAATCTCCTTGAATCCTAACGAGAGCATGGCGTTTGGTGCATGCTCTTTCAGGATGTGTGCCTCCGTCCTGAAAGAGTTAACTGATTACTTCTTTGTTAATTATTAATTCTTTATTTAAGTTTCTAGAAGTCTATCGTGCCTTGGAGATATGGGATAGACGCAAAGTATAATTAGTGGGTCAGGTGTATTTAGTTTAGTTAGAGATAGAGATACAACAGGCCCTTCGGCCCACCAAGTCCCGTGCCGACCAGCGATCCCTGCACACTGACACTATTCTGCACACATTAGGGACAATTAAAACTGTACCAACACTATCGTACACTAGGGACAATTTACAATTATACCAAGCCAATTAACCTACAAACCTGCATGTCTTTGGAGTGTGGGAGGAAACCAGAGATCCCGGACAAAACCCACGTAGGTCACGGGGAGAACATACAAACTCCTAACAGACAGCACCCGTAGTCGGGATCGAACCCGGGTCTCTGGCGCAGTGAGGCAGCAACTCTACCGCTGCGCCACCGTATATTGTTGAATTATTATTATTACTTGACGTCTGTTGGTCCGGCAAAATGGATAATCTGGCAGGGATTTGGAACCAAGGGTGCCAGAAAGTCGATGGTGTACCTGGAGTTTGTATCTGCCCTCAAAGAAAACATATGCAAGGCAGGGAGAACAAGGAACACCAAACTATCATCATGTTGCTTCCTGCAGCAAACATTCACCTGCAATCAGCGCTCATCAGCTGTCGTTATCTGATGATAAAACTCATGAAAAGCTGACCTGTACAGAAATGTGTGGCTGCCAACCAGGTTCACCCCCAACTCTCCCGATTTCCTCCATCTATCAATATAACAGCGGTTTCTCGCAAAAACTAATCAATCTCAGTTGTGTCCCAGCACATTCCCTTTTATTGACCATCCGTCATCTAACTCCGTGAAAGCCAACTAGCCGGAAATGTCCAGGACCAGCAGAAGAACGAGTTAATGTCCATCCTTCAAAATTACTCCATTGGCCATAAGGGCCTTGTGATAAATAGGGAGCAGCAAGTGCCCAAACACTTCCACGGCAAACCTGGAATCATGAGGAAATGTTAGATGCATTTGCTGATGACAAGAACTTGAGCTTTCTAACATTAGTCAGACTCTCAGAGAACTCTTGTCCACCCTCCTTTGGTTCAATGCTTGGTTTGTGAACAGGTCTGCCCAAAGACCAGCTTCCCCCAACCCCCACCACACGCCCTTCCCCTCCCCCTCCCAACTAGAATCAGTCTTGAGTCCAGGTCAGGCAGCATCTCTGAATAAAAAAGTATGAGTGACGTTTCAGGGCAATTTGGTCTTCCCAGCAAGTAGCTGGGAAGGCATATGGAATGTTGGCTGCAAGGATACAGAAGCAAGGATATCCTGCTGCATTTGTTCAGGGCCATGGTGATTCCCTGCCTGGAGGTTGGCGAGCAGCTTTGGTGTTTGGGGAGAAGGTAGGAGAATGGGGTTAGGAGGGAGAGATAGATCAGCTGTGATTGAATGGCAGAGTAGACTTGATGGGCCTAATTCTATTCCTAATCCTTATGACCTCATGACTTCCTTATCCGAGGAAGCAGATATCTTTGCCTCAAGTGTTGTGGATGTGTGAAACTCCACTCCACTGAAGGCAGTGGAGGCCATCTTAGTGAATACGCTCAGGGAATATGTAGATCTATTTGTTAGCGGCAAACTGCTGCGTAGGAAGGAACTGCAGATGCTGGTTTACACCAAAGATGGACACAAAATGCTGGAGTAACTCAGCAGGACTGGCAGCATTTCTGGAGAGAAGGAATGGGTGACGTTTCGGATCTGAAGAAGAGTCTCGACCCAAAATGTCCCCCATTCCTTCTCTCCAGAGATGCTGCCTGTACAGCTACTTGCTACTCTGCCCACCCACGGGGACGGTGGAGGGGCTGGTTCAGCCGCTGGCTCTCAGTCATCTCATTGCCACTCCTGCTGGACCTCCAAACGTGTCTCCTGGCTTTTCTCAGAAATATGAAGTGCCTGTTCCACGAGTCATGGGCAGTTCTGCTTCACAAACGCAGCACAAATTGCCCAAGAGTATTTTTTTTTAAACTGGGGAATACCGATTGTAGAAATACTAAATTTGGGAACTAACAAAAAAAGTTTATTTTTGTGATTCAGTCACCATCCAATTTTCCCCAATGTATATCAGGGTGCCACAACATCTTTTGGATTCAGCCAATCTCAGAGAGTGTTAGACAAGATGTCCTCTTCTCTCCTCAAAAAGCAGCAGCAATCCTAGGTTTTCACTGAATGCTTCCTTCCCTTCACCCCCTCTCTACCTCAGTACAAACCACCACTGCCCACGGGACATAATGACCTTTCTCAGACCAAGAACATACTACGTCTCGGCGTTTCCGCCTTGGGGAGAAAGGTTCTGAAATAACACAGCATCTTCTTGGACTGAGGTGGGCAATGATGTCCCATGGTGCAACGGCGGGCTGTGAGAGTTTGAGGGGTCAGTCAGACCCATAATTAGTGCATCGTAGAGGAACGAGAGGGGATCTCAGAGGAAGCTACAAAATTTGAACATAACTAGACAAATTAGGTAGGAAGGATATTCTCAGTAGCTGCCAGGACCAGAGCCAGGGGCCTGAGGGTACTGTGTATGCTTTACTTTTAGACTTTGGAGATAAAGCATGGAAACAGGCCGTTCGGCCCACTGAGTCCGGCCCAACCAGCGACCACCCACACACGAGCACCATCCTCCTACACATCTAGGACCATTTCCAATTTTACTGAAGCCAATTAACCTACAAATCTGTGGGTTTTTGGAGACCGGAGGAAACCGCAGAAAACCCACGTGGTCCCAGGGAGAACGTACAAACTCCATATAGACTAGCCCCCCCATAGGTAGGATCAAGCCCGGGTCTCTGACGTTGTGAGACAGCAACTCTGCCGCTGCACCACTGCGCCACCCCTAAGCCATCTACAATATAGACAATAGACAATAGGTGCAGGAGTCGGCCATTCGGTCCTTCGAGCCAGCACCACCATTCAATGTGATTATGGCTGATCATCCCCAATCAGTACCCCGTTCCTGTGTTTCCTCATCTCCATTCTAAATGGCCTACCCCTTATACTTAAACTGTGGCCCCTGGTTCTGGACTCCCCAACATCGGGAACACGTTTCCTGCCTCTAGCATGTCCAAACCCTTAATAATCTTATATGTTTCAATAAGATCCCCTCTCATCCTTCTAAACTCCAGAGTATACAAGCCCAGCCGCTCCATTCTCTCAGCATATATCTTCTGAAGAGATGAGTGTGGGACTGAAGGCAGTGAACAAGGCAGTAAACAAATTCAAGGAAGGTGTTGATCTATTTGCTGATGTCAAAAGGATCCAGGGAGACAAGAAGACAGGAAGAGGGTCTTGACATTTAGTTTATTATTATTAATATTATTGTCACGCGTTTTTATTTGCATGCTATCCAGTCAAAGAAAGGGTACAAGATTTAGTGCAAGATAAAATACGATAAATATAGTTCAAAGGTCTGCAATGAGATAGATGGGAGGTCAGGCCCGCACCCTCGCTGATGTGAGGACGGTTCAGTTGCCTGATATCAGCTCGGAATAAACTGTTCCTGAATCTGGTGGTGTGCGCTTTCAATTTTCTGTGCCTCTTGCCTGATGGGAGAGGGAAGAAGAGGGTGATTATCCATGATCACGCTGAATGGAGAAGCAGGCCTGCTTGAAGGGCCAAACGGCCTACTACTATGTTCCAGGTTTACATACTCAGGTTGACAGTCAGAAT
The DNA here is from genome assembly GCA_963514005.1 of Raja brachyura. The sequence continues at coordinate 326 of CAUPSL010001520.1, read as the reverse complement.
CGTGACTACCTGCAATAGTTTTCCCATTCAGGTGTACGCTTCTTAGTGTTATTCTTGGTAAAAGTACAATAATTTCCTTCCTACTCGCTCCTGGCAACATCATTCCAACCACAGGGGTGGTGGTAGGCCTGATTAAGTTTGCTGGCACTCAGTCATTTCATCGCCACTCCTGCTAGATTTGCAAGCGTGACTCCCAGCTTTTTCCAGAAACATGAAGTGCCTGATCCATGAGTCATGGGCAGTTCTGCTTCACAAATGCAGCACAAATTGCCCAAGAACAATGTTTTAAACTGGGGAATGAAGACAGTGAATACTAAATTTGGGAA
>CAUPSL010001519.1:12500-22224 GCA_963514005.1 Raja brachyura | reverse complement strand
GTTCCCTGCGTCTGCTGTAAAGTTGTTGATCTCGCAGCTGCGGCCGGGTCTCCCTCGGGTGTGAAACCAGTGGGGACATCCCTGGTCTCGGTCGTGATGTGTTCAAGGTTTACACACACACACGCACCTTCACGTCAATGAATGGTTAGGTGTCTGCGGCAATCACGTTTTCTTCCCACCCCCCCCTCCCCCTATTTTGGGCACGAGCATTGGACGCAAACCTGCCCGACAAAACACACACACACACACACACGCTGGTGAATGCATCGGGAGGGAGACGGGAGAATGAATGAGCTCAAGGGGATATCGGGCTGCTTTGTTTCCTTGGAAGAGCGTGGGGGTGGAAACAAAAGTGGAAGCAAGCACCAGAAAGCAGGGTGGGGAGAAAAACAGCAGGGTAAGGCACGCAACTGGCATGAAACCAGAACGGTGCGCGGTTCACCCTCTTCACCTGCTGCTCACGCCAACCTTTGTGAGTTTTGATGCCTTATAGTTGCAGTGACAGGACAAACCCTGTGTGTTTGATTGTGGCTCGACTGTAATCATGTATTGTCTTTCTGCTGACTGGGTAGCACGCAACAAGCGCTTTTCACTGTACCTCGGTAAAAGTGACAAGAAACTAAACTGTATACTCACTCGCACAAAGATTAGGTTAGAGATACGTGGGGAAACAGGCCCTTCGGCCCACCGAGTCTGCGCCGACAGCGATCCCCACACGCTAGCACTATCCACATGCAGTATAATGTGGATAAATGTGAGGTATCCACTTTGGTGGCAAAAACAGGAACATTGACTATTATCTGAATGGTGGCCGATTAGGAAAAGGGGAGATGCAACGAGACCTGGGTGTCATCGTTACACCAGTCATTGAAAGCAGGCATGCAGGTGCAGCAGGCAGTGAAGAAAGCGAATGGTATGTTAGCTTTCATAGCAAAAGGATTTGAGTATAGGAGCAGGGAGGTTCTACTTCAGTTGTACAGGGTCTTGGTGAGACCACACCTGGAGTATTGCGTACAGTTCTGGTCTCCAAATCTGAGGAAGGACATTATTGCCATAGAGGGAGTGCAGAGAAGGTTCACCAGACTGATTCCTGGGATGTCAGGACTGTCTTATGAACAAAGACTGCATAGACTCGGTTTATACTCTCTAGAATTTAGGAGATTGAGAGGCGATCTTATAGAAACTTACAAAATTCTTAAGGGGTTGGACAGGCTAGATGCAGAAAGATTGTTCCCGATGTTGGGTAAGTCCACGACAAGGGGTCACAGCTTAAGGATTATGGGGAAATCCTTTACGACCGAGATGAGAAGGACTTTTTTCACACAGAGAGTGGTGGGTCTCTGGAACTCTCTGCCACAGAGGGTAGTTGAGGCCAGTTCATTGGCTATATTTAAGCGGGAGTTAGATGTGGCCCTTGTGGCTAAGGGGGTCAGAGGGTATGGAGAGAAGGCAGGTACGGAATACTGAGTTGGATGATCAGCCATGATCATATTGAATGGCGGTGCAGGCTCGAAGGGCCGAATGGCCTACTCCTGCACCTAATTTCTATGTTTCTATCTGACACACACTAGGGTCAAATTTACAATTTAACCAAGCCAATTAGCCCACAAACCTCTGTAGAGCAGGTGTCTTTGTACAGCAGGAGGAAACCAAAGCACTGGGAGAAAACCCACAGGGCTCATGTACAAATTCCATACAGACAGTGCCCGCGGTCAGGATCGAACCCGGGTCTCTGGCGCTGTGAGGTAGCATCTCTACTGCTGCGCCACTCTGCTGTCTCATAGTCATAGAGTGATACAGTGTGGAAACAGAACCTCTGGCCCATCTTACCCATCCCGGCCAACATGTCCCGTTTACACTTGAACAACCTGCCTACTTTTGGCCCGTATCCCGCCGAACCTGTCCTAATCATGTACCCATCTAATTGCTTCTGAAACATCGCAATAGTACCTGCCTCAACTACCTCCACCGGCAGCTCATTCCATACACCCACCGCCCACATGTAACAACATGACATAGTGACAGTTACGACAGTTAGCAATGGTGTTTTATGAGTCATTCGTAACTGTCACCGTATGTCATGTTGTTACTTGTGGGCGGAGCACCAAGGCAAATTCCTTGTATGTGAATACTTGGCCAATAAACGTACTTACTTACTGAACACACTACCCTCTGCAGAGCCTTCCTGTCCTGGGCAGAGCTGTTCCCAAACCAGATAGGGATGTTGCAGGACAAGATGCTTCCTACAGCCCCGGAGTAGAAGCACTGAAGGATCGCTGAATGTGGGAGATCGCATGGTGTGCACGGACTGAGAGAAGGCGCGCTGAAGATGAGCGAGGAGGGAGAGCGGAGACGCAGGTTACCTGGAATTCCTCGCAGGTCATTCCCACCGCCGTGGCCCGTTCCTGCAGCTGAGGGAGGGGCTGCGCCCGGAACAGCTTCTGCAACAGGACGTAGATGGCGGGGGACTCCGGGGAGGTCTGCAGCAGCACCACCAGGCCCCCGTACCACGAGGCGCGCGAGATATAATGGGCGTACAGCTTCTCCTCCTTCGACAGCAGCTGGAAGGCATCTTTGCAGTCCAGCAGCGAGATGCCAATGTCATTGGGCAGAAGGTACTGGGAGTCCACCATCTTGTCTCGTCCTACGAAGTCAAACCTGCAAGAGCAAGAGGAAACAAAATGTACTGCAAATGCTGCTTTAAACCAAGGAGTCACAAAACGCTGGAGGAACAGGCAGCATCTCTGGAGAGAAGGAATGGGTGACTTTTCTGGTCCAGACCCTTCTTAACGCCTGCTTTTTGTGTTTACCTTCTGTTTAAACCAGCATCTGCAGTTCCTTCCTACACAGCTGGTAAAGAGGTGCCAGTAATCCCTCCAACATTATAGGAGCTTGCTAAACCTTAATGGGACCACCATTTTAGCGGTCCCGATACCTCCCTCCAGCAATAAACGAACTTACATTTGCAGTTTAATGTAATTGTCCACTGCTATTAACAAGGGCCCAGATGCTATTCCAGAGAACCGGCCTCCACCGCCCTCTGAGGCAGGGAATTGCACAGACTCACAACTCTCTGGGTGAAAAAGCGTTTCCTCATCGCCGTTATAAATGGCTTACCCCTTATTCTTAAACTGTGGCCCCTGGTTCTGGACTCCCCAAACATCAGGAACATGTTTCCTGCCTCTAGTGTATCCAAACCCTTAATAATCGTACATGTTGCAATAAGATCCCCTCTCATCCTTCTACATTCCAGAGTGTACAAGCCCAGCCGCTCCATTCTCTTAGCATATGACAGTCCCGCCATCCCAGGAATTAACCTATGCTGCACTCCCTCAATAGCAAGAAGGTCCTTCCTCAAATTCGGGGACCAAAACTGCACACAATACTCCAGGTGTGGTCTCACTTGGGCCCTGTACAACTGCAGAAGGACCTCTTTGCTCCTATACTCAACTCCTCTTGTTATGAAGCAATGGGATATGGTCAACCCTTAACGGGACCAGCATTACAGGGTTCTGATACCTCCCTCCAATAGCACTGAGACTTGCATTTGCAGTTTAACGCACTTTTCTATGGCTATTAACAAGAGCCAAGACTCAGTCCAGTATTGCCCAGCCTAGCATTGACGAGATGACAGTCTGTAACATCAAAGAGGTGCAAAGATGGACAATAGACAACAGGTGCAGGAGGAGGCCATTCAGCCCTTCGAACCAGCACCGCCATTCAATGTGATCATGGCTGATCATCCCCAATCAGTACTCCGTTCCTGCCTTCTCCCCATATCCCCCGACTCCGCTATTGTTAAGAGCCCTATCTAGCTCTCTCTTGAAAGCATCCAGAGAACCGGCCTCCACCGCCCTCTGAGGCAGAGAATTCCACAGACTCACAACTCTGTGTGAAAAAGTGTTACCTCGTCTCCGTTCTAGATAGCCTACTCCTTATTCTTAATGATGCACCCTCGAATACAATGGGATCTTGCCATTTCTTAAAGGGACCACCATTAACAACCTCCCTCCAAAAGCACAGGCACTTGCAGTTGAATGCACATGTCCATGGCTGTTAACAAGAGCCCAGACTCTGTCCTACATTAACCCAGAGGCCGGGGCCACAGCATTAACCCAGAGGCCGGGGCCACAGCATTAACCCAGAGGCCGGGGCCAGCATTAACCCAGAGGCCGGGGCCACAGCATTAACCCAGAGGCCGAGGCCCGGGGTCAGCATTAACCCAGAGGCCGGGGCCAGCATTAACCCAGAGGCCGGGGCCAGCATTAACCCAGAGGCCGGGGCCAGCATTAACCCAGAGGCCGGGGCCAGCATTAACCCAGAGGCCGGGGCCCGGGGTCAGCATTAACCCAGAGGCCGGGGCCAGCATTAACCCAGAGGCCGGGGCCAGCATTAACCCAGAGGCCGGGGCCAGCATTAACCCAGAGGCCGGGGCCAGCATTAACCCAGAGGCCGGGGCCAGCATTAACCCAGAGGCCGGGGCCAGCATTAACCCAGAGGCCGGGGCCAGCATTAACCCAGAGGCCGGGGCCAGCATTAACCCAGAGGCCGGGGCCAGCATTAACCCAGAGGCCGGGGCCAGCATTAACCCAGAGGCCGGGGCCACAGCATTAACCCAGAGGCCGGGGCCAGCATTAACCCAGAGGCCGGGGCCAGCATTAACCCAGAGGCCGGGGCCAGCATTAACCCAGAGGCCGGGGCCAGCATTAACCCAGAGGCCGGGGCCAGCATTAACCCAGAGGCCGGGGCCAGCATTAACCCAGAGGCCGGGGCCAGCATTAACCCAGAGGCCGGGGCCAGCATTAACCCAGAGGCCGGGGCCAGCATTAACCCAGAGGCCGGGGCCAGCATTAACCCAGAGGCCGGGGCCACAGCATTAACCCAGAGGCCGGGGCCAGCATTAACCCAGAGGCCGGGGCCACAGCATTAACCCAGAGGCCGGGGCCACAGCATTAACCCAGAGGCCGGGGCCACAGCATTAACCCAGAGGCCGGGGCCCGGGGTCAGCATTAACCCAGAGGCCGGGGCCACAGCATTAACCCAGAGGCCGGGGCCACAGCATTAACCCAGAGGCCGGGGCCACAGCATTAACCCAGAGGCCGGGGCCCGGGGTCAGCATTAACCCAGAGGCCGGGGTCACAGCATTAACCCAGAGGCCGGGGCCCGGGGTCAGCATTAACCCAGAGGCCGGGGCCACAGCATTAACCCAGAGGCCGGGGTCACAGCATTAACCCAGAGGCCGGGGCCAGCATTAACCCAGAGGCCGGGGCCCGGGGTCAGCATTAACCCAGAGGCCGGGGCCCGGGGTCAGCATTAACCCAGAGGCCGGGGCCCGGGGTCAGCATTAACCCAGAGGCCGGGGCCAGTATTAATACAGAGGCCGGGGCCAGCATTAACCCAGAGGCCGGGGCCCGGGGCCAGTATTAATACAGAGGCCGGGGCCAGAGCATTAACCCAGAGGCCGGGGAGGGGAGGACGCGGGACGGGACGGGACCGGCGCGCCGAGCCTCGCCTCACCTCACCGAGCCGCGCTGACGCTCCTCACTCACTCACTCACTCACCGTCGCCTCGCCGCTTCATTCATCCGTTGGTCCCCGGGGGGGGCGGGGACGGAGGGAAGTCCCGCCCTCTCCCGCGGGCTGGACCAATCGGCTCGTCGCCCCTCACGCTGACAGCGGCCTCGACCAATAGCACGTCTGGATCCCGCCTCTTGTCCCGCCCTTTCCAGCGCCCTCGACCAATAGCCGTCTAGAGCTGGTCCCGCCCACCGACCAATCAACTCCTCCTCCCTCACCCTGACAGCAGCTCCAGCCAATGGGACAAGATGCCGCCCCCCCCGCTCGGCCAATCGGCTTCTCCTCCGTCACGCTGACAGCGGCCTCAGCCAATGGGTGGTTCGAGCCTACCGGTCGCTGTCTAAGCCAATCGGCTCGTCGCCCCTCACGCTGACAGCGACCTCAACCAATAGCACGATGAAGCCCAGCTTGACCCGCCCCTTCCAGCGCCCTCGACCAATAGCCGTCTAGATCTGGTCCCGCTCACCGACCAATCAGCTCCTCCTCCCTCACACCCTGACAGCAGCTCCAGCCAATGCGACAAGATGCCGCCCCCCCGCTCTCCGCCAACCAGCGGCGGAGTTCTGACTGGAAGCCCCGCCTTCTCCCTCGTCTCCCACCAATCAGGCGCCGTTGCCGCTGACGGGCACCCACAGCGACCAATCACCGATCGTCACCCCCCCCTCCCCTCCCCCCTTCCCCCCCCCCCTCCCCCCCTCCATAATATTTTGGACAAAGACCCATCATTTATTTGGGATTCCCCTCCCCCACTATAGATGAGGCTCGCACCAGGGTCTCCTCCATACCCTGCAACACTGCCCTCTCTCCCCATTCCACCACTCACAACAAGGGCCGAGTCCCCCTGGACCTCACCTTTCACCCCACCAGCCGGCGCATACAACACGTAGTCCTCCGCCAGTTTCGCCACCTCCAACGTGACCCCTCCACTCGCCACATCTTCCCATCTCCCCCCCCGTCTGCCTTCCGCAAAGACCGCTCCCTCCGCAACTCCCTCGTCAATTCTTCCCTTCCCTCCCGCTCCACCACTTCCCCGGGCACTTTCCCTTGCAACCCCAAGAGATGCTACACTTGTCCCTTCACCTCCCCCACCCACTCCTTTCAGGGACCCAAGCAGTCCTTCCAAGTCCGACAGAGGTTCACCTGCACCTCCTCCAACCTCATCTACTGCATCCGTTGCTCCAGATGCCAGCTGATCTACATCGGTGAGACCAAGCGGAGGCTGGGCGATCGTTTCGCCGAACACCTCCGCTCGGTCCGCAATAACCAACCCGACCTCCCGGTGGCTCAGCACTTCAACTCCCCCTCCCACTCCGTATCCGACCTCTCGGTCCTGGGCCTCCTCCACGGCCAGAGTGAGCAACACCGCAAGTTGGAGGAACAGCACCTCATATTCCGCTTGGGGAGTCTGCATCCTCTGGGCTTAAACATTGAATTTTCTCAATTCTGTTAACCCAGACTGCCCCCACCCCTCCCCACCTCTCCCTCAGCCCTCGGGCCCTGACATTCCTTCTCCATCTCCCCCCCCCCCCCCCCCAGTCGCACTAGCTTCTCATTTTCACACCACAAACAGCTTACGATGGCCTGTTTCCTTTATCATCAATACTTTTTTGCATATCTTTGATTAATTGTTCTTTATCTCTCCACATCACTGTTTATATCTCTCGTTTCCCTGATCCCTGACCAGTCTGAAGAAGGGTCTGGACCCGAAACGTCGCCTATCTCCTTCGCCCCTTAGATGCTGCTGCACCCGCTGAGTTTCTCCAGCTTTTTGTGTAACCCCCAAGGCACCATAATGTTTGGCACCCAGGAACACCAAGTAAATGAAAGTAGTATTTTGTTGCATATCCTTGGCAAAGTCAAACCATTTATTCGTCACATACACCCGAAGGCGCAGTGAAATGAATTTGCCAGCAGCGGTACACTTAAAAAGAACACACAATACACAATAACATCCACCACAACATGCTTCACTGTGGTGGAAGGCATGAGGTTCAGCCAGTCCTCTTTGACTGCTTATAGCCTGCAATTCATGGACATCACCAGTTGCTGGGTGTCTTTCAAGAGAGAGCTAGATAGGGCTCTTAAAAAATAGAGGAGTCAGGGGATATGGGGAGAAGGCAGGAACGGGGTACTGATTGGGGATGATCAGCCATGATCACATTGCTGGCTTGAAGGGCTGAATGGCCTACTCCAGCACCTATTGTCTATTGTCTTCTCTGGTGATGCTCTGCCAGCCCTGTATTGCAGCCATCTTTAGCTTATGCTTGTTTTGGGGGCTAGTCCCCTTCAGTTTACTCTTCAGCATATAAAAGGCATGCTCAATTGGGTTCAGATTGGGTGATTGACTTGGTCACTCAAGAACTGACCATTTTTTAGCTTTGAAAAATTCCTTTGTTGCTTTAGCAGTAAGTTTGGGATCATTGTCTTGCTGTAGAATGAACCGCCGGCCAATGAGTTTTGAGGCATTTGTTTGAACTTGAGCAGATAGGATGTGTCTATACACTTCAGAATTCATTATGCTACCACCAGGTGTTGTAAGGTCCTGGTGTGAGGATATGTTTCAATGCGGACCTGTCAAGACTTTTTTCTCTCCCCATTGTCATGATTATTATTCTTATCCAAATGTTGCATTGAAGGTATTGTCTGCGTCGGTGGAATTAATTCAACTCTCCAGTGCCACATCCTTGATCATGGGGCGCTAATTAGGAGGGTATCGTAGCCCAGATCTGTTTTCATTCATTATGTATGTATGTATGTATGTATGTATGTATGCTACCACCATCAGCAGTTGTATCATCAATGAATATAAGTGAGCCAGTACATTCAGCAGCCATACATGCCCAGGCCATAACACCCCCACCACCATGTTTCATACATGAGGTGGTATGCTTTGGATCTTGGGCAGTTCCTCCTCTCCTCATACTTTGCTCTTGCCATCACTCTGATATGTTAATCTTCCTCTCATTATATCTGATATAATATTATATCTTAACATATATATTATTCATATATTATATTAACAATAGAGTCATATTGGTAACAACATTTTGTTTACAATAAAGGATACTTTAATTTACTTTATATATGATATAATATATCTTAACATATATTATTCATATATTATATTAACAATAGTAATAAACATTATTATGTATGTATATTATATATTATAATTTATATGGTGTTTTATCATTAATGTTTTATTATTATTAATGTTAAATTAACAGCCAAAAATCTGTAGCCTCCCTTTGATCTGGTATTTTGATGGTTCACGTGCTTGATCAATGGTGTTTTATCATTAATGTTTTATTATTATTAATGTTTAGTGTTTTCTGAGTCATTCGTAGCTGTCACTGTATGTCATAGAAACATAGAAACATAAAAAATAGGTGCAGGAGTAGGCCATTCGGCCCTTCGAGCCTGCACCGCCATTCAATATGACCATGGCTGATCATCCAACTCAGTATCCCGTACCTGCCTTCTCTCCATACCCTCTGATCCCCTTTAGCCACAAGGGCCACATCTAACTCCCTCTTAAATATAGTCATGTTGTTACTCGTGGGTGGAGCACCAAGGCAAATTCCTTGTATGTGAATACTTGGCCAATAAACTTACTTACCTATATATGTACTTACTTACCTATGTATATTTATATTTTAGTATAACATGTTATATTATATTACATATCATAATATCAATGTATTTAAAAAAATGTGTAGAAGTATAAACAAGAATGACTGTAAATTTTATAAATATTAAGAATGTATGAGATGAATAGTAAATTCTTTTGTTTCTCTTTTTTTTCTTACATTTTAAATTGTCTTAATATGTATCAATATGCATTAACTTCTAATAAAAAATACAATTAAAAAAAAAAAATGGATAGAGCACCTTTATAGAAAAGGAAAATTTCTTTTATTCCAAGAGTTACAAGATATCTACGGATTGTCTCCGCAACACTTGTTTAGGTACTTACAAATTAGAGATTATATAAAATCCAACACACAAGATTATAAAAATAAAGTACCAGGATTATTAGATGATTTGTTTAATCTACACCCAAATACAGAAAAATTAATAGCCTATATATATAACATAATTTTGGATAAGGAGAATCCAACAACTGAAACATATCGGCAAGCATGGGA
>CAUPSL010001519.1:0-2500 GCA_963514005.1 Raja brachyura | reverse complement strand
CACATTGAATGGTGGTGCTGGCTCGAAGGGCCGAATGGCCTCTTCTCCTGCACCTATTGTCTATTATCACATATGAACTTGGTGCAGGCCCACCAACAATTTCCCAGCAACTGCTTGTCCGGCAACTCCTTCAGCCGGAGAAAGCTACGAGAGTGAGTTTGAAAGAGCACCCCCCTGAAAATGTCGCCCCAGGACGGGCGAGACAACCGCTCTTGACCTCATCGGGACTTCCACCGCTGATCGGCGGGTCAAATTAGCCCCCCCCCCCCCCCACCCACCCGCGACCGGGGCTCTGGAACTCCGGCCTGGCACCGAGCCGGCAGATCTGTTCCCACAGCCGACTTTGCCATCCCCTATCTCGGCCCCTCGGCCCACTCCTCTCAGAGGCCGTGACCTCTGGTGGTCCGGCAAAACAGATAATCCAAGACAGGCTCAGGAACTTAGTTTAGTTTAGAGTTACGGCGCGGCAACCGTCCCTCCGTCCCCACCGAGTCCAAGCCGCCCAGCGATCGCCGCACACTAACGTGATCCTAAACGCACTGGGGGCAATGTACAAATTTACTTAGCCAACGAGCCTTCAAACCTGTACGTCTTTGGAGTGTGGGAGGAAACCGGAGCACCAGGAGAAAACCCACGCAGCCACAGAGAAGATACAAACTCCGTACAGACAGCACCTGGAGTCGGGATCAAACCCATGTCTCTGGAGCTGAGGCAGCAACTCTACCAGGCGTCCACCAATCTTCATTAAACTCAGAAACTGCATTTCCAACTGCTCACACTTCCCCGATTGTTCAGTGTTCAAGAAGGAACTGCAGATGCTGGAAAAATCGAAGGTAGACAAAAATGCTGGAGAAACTCAGCGGGTGAGGCAGCGTCTATGGAGCGAAGGAATAGGTGACGTTTCGGGTGTAAGGTGCAGGGCATTTAAGACTGAGATGAGGAAAAACCTTTTCAGTTGTGAATCTGGAATTCTCTGCCTCAGAAGGCAGTGGAGACCAATTCACTGGATGTTTTCAAGCTATAGAGCTCTTAGGTTAGGAAGGAGAGATAGATCAGCCGTGATTGAATGGCGGAGTAGACTTGATGGGCCGAATGGCCTAATTCTGCTTGAAGAGAGAGCTAGATAGGGCTCTTTTTTAAGAGCGAGGGGATATGGGGAGAAGGCAGGAACTGGGTACTGATTGGGGATGATCAGCCATGATCACACTGAATGGCGGTGCTGGCTCGAAGGGCTGAATGGCCCACTCCTGCACCTATTGTCTCTTAAAGATAGCGGAGTCAGGGGATATGGGGGAGAAGGCAGGAGCGGGGTACTGATTGGGGATGATCAGCCATGATCGCATTGAATGGTGGTGCTGGCTCGAAGGGCCGAATGGCCTGCTCTTGCACTTATTGTCGATGTATCTACAGGGAAGGGCAGAAAGGGAGGATAGTTGATGCAGTCAGGGTCTTCTAACCTGTGAATGAAGAAGGGCCTCAACCCGAAACGTCACCTATTTCCTTCGCTCCATAGATGCTGGCTCACCCGCTGAGTTTCTCCAGCATTTTTATCTTCCCCCCCGTTGTCCAACGGTGCGTGGAACTGTGAAAAAGGGCTCGTTGCCACACAGTGCCACTCACCCTAGCAGTAACCTCTCCCAAGGAGCGTACCACATCGAACGGGAGTTAATTCTGCTCCTATCACTTATGAACTTGGTACAGGTCCACCAACAATTTTCCGGCAACTTCTTATTTGGGCACCTCCTTCAATCCGGACAAAACTACGAGAGTGAGCTTGAAAGCCCCCCCCCCCCCCCCCCGAAAATGTAGCCCCAGCCCGACTGATCTCGACCTCATCGGGAATTGGAATTCTCTGCCTCAGAGGGCGGTGGAGGCCGGTTCTCTGGATGTTTTCAAGAGAGAGCTAGATAGGGCTCTTAAAGATAGCGGCGTCAGGGGATATGGGGAGAAGGCAGGAACGGGATACTGATTGGGGATGATCAGCCCGTGATCGCATTGAATGGCGGTGCTGGCCCGAAGGGCAGAATGGCCTCTACTCCTGCACCTATTGTCTATAGGAGGGATGGGGGGGGCGGGGCGAGAGATTGGGGAGGGGGGAGCGAAAATGTTTGCTGTGTGTGACGGCTGGTGGGGTGGAAGGTGAGGACTAGGGGGTCTCTGGAATAGCTTCTCTGGAGAAAAAGGAATGGGTGACGTTTCGGGTCGAGACCCTTCATGTGGAATTCTCTGCCACAGAAGGTAGTTGAGGCCAGTTCATTGGCTATATTTAAGAGGGAGTTAGATGTGGCCCTTGTGGCTAAAGGGATCAGGGGGTATGGAGAGAAGGCAGGTACGGGATACTGAGTTGGATGATCAGCCATGATCATATTGAATGGCGGTGCAGGCTCGAAGGGCCAAATGGCCTACTCCTGCACCTATTAAGGGACAGAAGTATAGGGGTAACATGAGGGGGAACTTCTTTACATGATCATATTGAATCTGTGTGGTGAGGCCAGTTCAT
>CAUPSL010001518.1:45000-60638 GCA_963514005.1 Raja brachyura | reverse complement strand
TCCATCCCTCCCCCTTCCTCTCCCTCACTCTCTCCCTGCCTCCCTCTCCTAATTTGAGGAAAGACATCCTTGCCATAGAGGGAGTACAGAGAAGGTTCACCAGACTGATTCCTGGGATGGCAGGACTTCCACATGAAGAAAGACTGGATAGACTCGGCTTGTACTCGCTGGAATTTAGAAGATTGAGGGGGGATCTTATAGAGACTTACAAAATTCTTAAGGGGTTGGACAGGCTAGATGCTGGAAGATTGTTCCCGATGTTGGGGGAGTCCAGAACAAGGGGTCACAGCTTAAGGATAAGGGGGAAATCCTTTAGGACTGAGATGAGGAAAACATTTTTCACACAGAGAAACATAGAAACATGGACAATAGGTGCAGGAGTAGAGGCCATTCGGCCCTTCGCGCCTGCACCGCCATTCAATATGATCATGGCTGATCATCCAACTCAGTATCACAGACTCACCACTCTCTGTGTAAAGAATGATTTCCTCATCTCGGTCCTAAAGGAATTCCCTCTTATCCTTAAACTGTGTGACCCCTTGTTCTGGACTCCCCCAACATCGGGAACAATCTTCCTGCATCTAGCCTGTCCAACCCCTTAAGAATTTTGTAAGCCTCTATAAGATCCCCTCTCAATCTCCTAAATTCTAGCGAGTACAAGCTGAAGGGTGGTGAATCTGTGGAATTCTCTGCCACAGAGGGTAGTTGAGGCCAGTTCATTGGCTATATTTAAGAGGGAGTTAGATGTGGCCCTTGTGGCTAAAGGGATCAGAGGGTATGGAGAGAAGGCAGGTACGGGATACTGAGTTGGATGATCAGCCATGATCATATTGAATGGTGGTGCAGGCTCGAAGGGCCGAATGGCCCCAACTCCTGCACCTACTGTCTATGTTTCTACCACAACCAGAGAGCGTGTCCTGAACGACTATCTAACGCACTGGAGACCCTCAGACTATCTTTACTCAGACTTTCCCTTGCACTAAAAGTTATTGCCTTTATCCTGTATCTATGTTTCTAAGTCTTTGGTCCGGCCCAAACTGGAATATTGTGGATCCTTCCAATGACAAGATCACGACTCCGGGGCAGCCCGCGTTGGATGCAACGTCTACAAACGCAAAGCTGCCGACTTCCCTCTGGAGCTCCGCAGAATCAGGCTAAGACCTGGTGCAATTCGCAAGGAGAATCACAAAATCACGGGCATCAAATCTCCCGTCTTCCCCAGGCCACCGACTGCCGAGAAACAAGACAAAATAACGGCCCCCTGCACCATCAACGGGCTAAATTTCAACCAACGTTGCTACCAATATTCCCTTTACCCAAGGAGGACAAGGGAATGGACCACGGTCCCACCCAACACACGCCCTGCTTCAAAAAGGCCCAACTTCAGAATGGGATCGCTCCTCTACTGGATAACCAGAACCCTCCCTCTCCCTCTGCCCACTCTTGCCCCAGAGTAGGGGAATCGAGGACCAGAGGACACGGGTTTAAGGTGAAGGGGGGGAAAGATTTAATAGGAATCTGAGGGGTAACATTTTCCCACACAGAGGGTGGCGGGTGTATGGAACGAGCTGCCGGAGGAGGTAGTTGAGGCTGGGACTGTCCCAACCTTTAGGAAACAGTTGGACGGGTACATGGACGGGACGGGTTTGGAGGGATACGGGCCAGGTGGGACTAGCGTAGATGGGGCACGTTGGCCGGTGTGGGCAAGATGGGCCGAAGGGCCTGTTTTCACGCTGTACACATTCCGCGTGCTCCGGTTTCCTCCCACATCCCAAAGACATGCAAAGTTGTGGGTTAATCGGCCCCTCTGTGTAGGCGTGTTACAAAACTTACCGTTAGCCGCGTTGCAGTTCTGCCGCTGGCCGTGTGCGCGACTTTGGCGCCTTTAAGGGGGGGGGGGGGGTTAAAATGCGGTTTTCCCTGCCTTCCGGAATTATATTTTCTCTGGGGGGGCGACCTTTTGCTGAAGATTCGTTCCGACTGCCGGTCTGTGAATTTTTTTTTTTTAATCGCCCCGACTATTTCAGCGCTTAAAAATTAGCGTCTAATGCCGTGAACGCTGACAACGGGGACGGATTTTACGTAGGGGACAGGTAAGTGAAAGCTGTTTATTTTTATATATAAACTTGCTTGTTCAGGTGACCTTAGTCAACATTTCATGTTGCGAAACGGTGATTTAGCCCCCATACGAACCGGCAGTATTTTTCCTGCTGATATGGGGTTTAAATTCACCGCAACCGCAACGTTCCAATCCATCGCGTTCCAGAAAATCCCACTCGCAAGCTGATTTAAATGGCCATTAATCTACAGGCATTAAACACTAAATTCCTTCAAATTGGCCTATAAATTAATGACAATTAGATTTAAAAATCATATTATATTGTGAATTATTGTGTGAATGTTATTTGGACACTTAGGCTTTAAAAAAAGTGTTAATATTTTCTTAAGAAATGGATAGATGTTTAGATCTAGTAATTGAATTTTGTAATTAGCTACAATTAGATAACTAACTAATTATATGCTTTAATTTCAGGTCATCCAAGTAAGATTGTTTCATATTTGTTTCAGAATGCTTCAATCTATAATAACTGAAAATTGCATTGAGTTCTCTTAATTTTTAAGAAAGTTATGGACTTTTAACTGTTCTAGATCACAGCTTTTGAGTTAAGTCAATTGAAAGGCAATGGGGAACAAGATGCTAATTTCCGAGTATGAAAATGGCCATAACTTTCTTAATACTGAAGATATGAAAGTGAATTAGGTGTCAAATTAAACTTCTTTTTATGCTTCATCTGATGGGATAAATTGCAGACTTGATTTTTTAAATATCAGCATGTTGTAGCGTTGCTATGTCTGCAAATTGTGTGGGGAGTGGATGAGAAAATGGGTGATCATGGACTGGGTGGGGCCGAATGGACTGTTCTCTCCGCTCTGCATCTTTCAATGAATCAGCGAGACAGAACAAAAAATAAACTCCAGGAAATGTAGAAAGGAGGAACTGCAGATGCTAGTTTATGGAAAAAAAGACAAAAAGTGCTGGAGTAACTCAGCGGGTCAGGCAGCATCTGTGGAGAACGTGGATAGGTGACGTTTCACAGAGCGCTGGAGTAACTCAGCGGGTCAGGCAGCATCTGTGGAGAACGTGGATAGGTGACGTTTCACAGAGTGCTGGAGTAACTCAGCGGGTCAGGCAGCATCTGTGGAGAACGTGAATAGGTGACGTTTCGGGTCGAGACCCTTCTTCAGAATTAAACTCCTCAAGTCTTCAGGAATTCAGTTTAGTTTAATGTCCCGTGTACCGGGGTACAGGGAAAAGCGTTTGTCGCGAGCTAACCAGCCAGCGGAAAGACAATACATGATTACAATCGAGCCGTCCACAGTGTACGGATACAGGATAAAGGGAATATCGTTTAGTGCAAGGTAAAGTCTGATCAAGGATAGTCCGAGGGTCTCCAATGAGGTGGATGGGAGGTGAGGACCGCTCTCTGGTTGGGGTGGGACGGTTCAGTTGCCTGATAACAGCCGCGAAGAAACTGTCCCTGAATCTGGAGGTGTGCGTGCGTGCGTTTTCACACTTCTGTACCTCTTGTCCGATGGGAGAGGGGAGAAGAGGGGGGGACCGGGGGTGAGACTGGTCCGTGATGATGCTGCCGGCCTTGCCGAGGCAGCGTGAGGTGTGGATGGAGTCGGTGGGTGGAAGGGAGGTTGGTTCGGGTGAGGGTCTGGGCTGCAACTGTCCACAATTTCTTGCGGTCTCGGACGGAGCTGTTCCCAAACCGCTGCCGTGTTGCATCATCCCGATAAAATCCTCTCTGCGGTGAATCTGTAGGAGTTGGCGAGAGTTCTTTGTTGACCTGCGGAATTTCCGGAGTAGCGTGTCCCATCTTCCATCTGGGAATCGTTGTCTGAAAGTCCTCAATCCCAGTCGGGGGAATCTCCGAATCCCGACCGCGGGCGCTGTCTGTACGGAGTTTGCACGTTTTCTCCCCGTGACCTGCGTGGGTTTTCTCCGAGATCTTCGGTTTCCTCCCACACTCCAAACACGTGCGGGTTTGTAGGTTAATTGGGTGGGTGTAAATGTAAATTGTCCCCATGTGTGTGTGTGTGTGGGATAGTGTTAGTGTGCGGGGATCGCTGGTCGGCACGGGCCCGGTGGGCCGAAGGGCCTGTTTCCGTGCTGTGCCTCTGAAGTCCAAAGTTGTCTCTGGAAGGAGTCTCTTCATGCAACGAGGTGAGGGGGGATTGTGGGGAGGGGAATGGGAGCATTGTGAAGGGGGGGTTGATCAGGGAGGGGAGGGGGGAAAGAGGGGAGGGGGAGAATGTGTGGGGGAGGGGGACGGGAGAGAGACAGGGGGAGGGGAGGGAGAGTGGGATGGGGAGGGGAGGGGGGAGAGTTGGTAGGAATGTGGTGGTGGGAGCATTGTGAAGGGGGGTGATCAGAGGGGTGATCAGGGAGGGAGGGAATGGGAGCATTGTGAAGGGAGGGAGTAGGGGGAGTGTTGGGGGGGGTGGGAGCATTGTGAAGGGGGGGTGGGGGGTGATCAGGGAGGGGAGGTGTGGTCGAGTGGGGGAGGGAAGGAGGGAGGGATGGTGTGTGGGGGAGGGGAGTGGGACCATTGTGAAGGGGGTGATCAGGGCGGGGGGGGAGTGAGGATGGTACAGCGAAAAGATTTTTGTCGTCAGCTTCCCATCCGGCGGAAGGACAACACGTGATTACAATCGAGCCGCCCACATACAGGTGCTGGAGAAACTCAGCGGGAGCGGCAGCATCTGTGGAGCAAAGGAGATAGGCAACGTTTCGGGCCGAAACGTCATCCATTTCCTTCCGGTTCTCGGCCCGAAACGTGAAGGGGAGGTGGGGGTGATCAGGGAGGGAGGAGAGTGGGAGCATTGTGAAGGGAGGGACGGGGGGAATGGGAGCATTGTGAAGGGGGTGATCAGGGAGGGGGGGAATGGGAGCATTGTGAAGGGAGGGACCGGGGGGAGTGGGCGAGGTGGGGGGGGGGGGGAGGTTCACAGCTTCCTGTACGCCCCCACGGTAACGTCGAAGACGTCGGGCCGGAGGAACTGCCCGCGAGCGTCCAGCAGGTAGTAGAGCCGGTGACCCCTGACCCTGAGCGGCAGGAAGGAGGTGGCGTGGGCGCGGTGGGCCGCGCACGAGAGGTCGCGCAGCGGCGCCCGGAACGTCCGCGTGCCGCCCAGCAGCCGGTGGGTGGAGATCGACACGTCTCGCCCGCCCCGGTGGAGCCAGACGGCGCAGACGGAACGCCGGCTAAAGGCCAGACCGGCCGCCAGTATAGACGAACCTGCGTGGGGGTGGGGGTGGGGGGTGGGGGGGGGGGGGAGAGAGGAAGTCCAGTTTAGTTTATTGTCTCATGCACCGAGGTATGGAGAAAAGATTTTTGTCGTCAGCTAACCAGCCGGCGTAAAGACAACACGTGATTACAATCGAGCCGCCCAGATACAGGATAAGGGAATGTGGACACAAAATTGCTGGAGAAACTCAGCGGGTGCGGCAGCATCGGTGGAGCGAAGGAAATAGGCAACGTTTTGGCCCGAAACCCTTCCGGGTTTCGGGCCGAAACGTTGCCTATTTCCTTCCGGGTTTCGGCCCGAAACGTTGCCTATTTCCTTCCGGGTTTCGGCCCGAAACGTTGCCTATTTCCTTCCGGGTTTCGGGCTGAAACGTTGCCTATTTCCTTCCGGGTTTCGGCCCGAAACGTTGCCTATTTCCTTCCGGGTTTCGGCCCGAAACGTTGCCTATTTCCTTCCGGGTTTCGGGCCGAAATGTTGCCTATTTCCTTCCGGGTTTCGGCCCGAAACGTTGCCTATTTCCTTCCGGGTTTCGGCCCGAAACGTTGCCTATCTCCTTCGCTCCATAGATGCTGCCGCACCCGCTGAGTTTCTCCAGCATTTTTGTCCGTCTTCGATTTTTCCAGCATCTGCTGTTCCTTCGTAAACATGACAAGGGAACAACGTTTTAGTGCAAGGTGAAGCCAGCAAAGTCCGGTCGAGTGTTAAAGAGGGAACTGCAGATGCTGGAGAATCGAGGGTTACACAAAAAGCTGGAGAAACTCAGCGGGTGCAGCAGCATCTAAGGAGCGAAGGAGATAGGCGACGTTTCGGGTCGAGACCCTTCTTCAGACTGGTCAGGGATCAGGGAAACGAGAGATATAGACGGTGATGTGGAGAGATAAAGAACAATGAATGAAAGATATGCAAAAAAGTATCGATGATAAATGAAACAGGCCATTGTAAGCTGTTTGTGGTGTGAAAATGAGACTTGGGTGGGGGAGAGATAGAGAGAGAGGGAATGCCAGGGCCCGAGGGCTGAGGGAGAGGTGGGAAGGGGAGGAGGCAGCCTGGGTTAACAGAATTGAGAAAATTCAATGTTTAAGCCCAGAGGATGCAGACTCCCCAAGCGGAATATGAGGTGCTGTTCCTCCAACTTGCGGTGTTGCTCACTCTGGCCCGTGGAGGAGGCCCAGGACCGAGAGGTCGGATACGGAATGGGAGGGGGAGTTGAAGTGCTGAGCCACCGGGAGGTCGGGTTGGTTATTGCGGACCGAGCGGAGGTGTTCGGCGAAATGATCGCCCAGCCTCCGCTTGGTCTCACCGATGTAGATCAGCTGGCATCTGGAGCAACAATTAGTTTATGTTAATGTGTCGGAAGGAACTGCAGATGCTGGTTTACACCGAAGATAAGACTCAAAATGCTGGAGGAACTCATCGGGACGGGCAGCATCTCTGGAGAGAAGTTTTGGGTCGAGACCCCAATCTTCTCAATAGACAATAGGTGCAGGAGTAGAGGCCATTCGGCCCTTCGAGCCAGCACCGCCATTCAATGTGATCATGGCTGATCATCCCCAATCAGTACCCCGTTCCTGCCTTCTCCCCATATCCCCTGACTCCGCTATCTTTAAGAGCCCTATCTAGCTCTCTCTTGAAAGCATCCAGAGAACCGGCCTCCACCGCCCTCTGAGGCAGAGAATTCCACAGACTCACCACCCTCTGTGAGAAAAAGTGTTTCCTCGTCTCCGTTCTAAATGGCTTACTCCTTATTCTTAAACTGTGTGTGTGTGGCCCCTGGTTCTGGACTGCCCCAACATCGGGAACATGTTTCCTGTTAAACCTTTCTTCCCCGCCCCCCCTCACCTTAAACCCGTGTCCTCTGGTCCTCGATTCCCCTACTCTGGGCAAGAGACTCTACCCGATCTATTCCCCTCATGATTTTGTCCACCTCTATAAGATCGCCCCTCATCCTCCTGCGCTCCATGGAATGGAGTCCCAGCCCTGCCCCAACCTCTCCCTGTAGATACATTAACGATCTGGATGAGGGAATTGAAGGCAATATCTCCAAGTTTGCGGATGACACTAAGCTGGGGGGGCAGTGTTAGCTGTGAGGAGGATGCTAGGAGACTGCAAGGTGACTTGGATAGGCTGGGTGAGTGGGCAAATGTTTGGCAGATGCAGTATAATGTGGATAAATGTGAGGTTATCCACTTTGGTGGCAAAAATAGGAAAGCAGACTATTATCTAAATGGTGGCCGATTAGGAAAAAAGGGAGATGCAGCGAGACCTGGGTGTCATGGTACACCAGTCATTGAAAGTAGGCATGCAGGTGCAGCAGGCAGTGAAGAAAGCAAATGGTATGTTAGCTTTCATAGCAAAAGGATTTGAGTATAGGAGCAGGGAGGTTCTACTTCAGTTGTATAGGGTCTTGGTGAGACCACACCTGGAGTATTGCGTACAGTTCTGGTCTCCAAATCTGAGGACGGACATTCTTGCCATAGAGGGAGTGCAGAGAAGGTTCACCAGACTGATTCCTGGGATGTCAGGACTGTCTTATGAACAAAGACTGCATAGACTCGGTTTATACTCTCTAGAATTTAGGAGATTGAGGGGGGATCTTATAGAAACTTACAAAATTCTTAAGGGGTTGGACAGGCTAGATGCAGGAAGATTGTTCCCGATGTTGGGGAGGTCCAGGACAAGGGGTCACAGCTTAAGGATAAGGGGGAAATCCTTCAGGACCGAGATGAGAAGGACTTTTTTCACACAGAGAGTGGTGGGTCTCTGGAACTCTCTGCCACAGAGGGTAGTTGAGGCCAGTTCATTGGCTATATTTAAGAGGGAGTTAGATGTGGCCCTTGTGGCTAAAGGGGATCAGAGGGTATGGAGAGAAGGCAGGTACGGGATACTGAGTTGGATGATCAGCCATGATCACATTGAATGGCGGTGCAGCCTCGAAGGGCCGAATGGCCTCTACTCCTGCACCTAATTTCTATGTTTCTATGTAGCTCAGGCCCCTCGAGTCCCGGCAACATCCTTGTAAATCTTTCTCTCTTGAAAGTATCTCCTGGTCCATCGAGCGAGCGTAGACTTACCGACAGTGAGACAGGAGATGGTGAATCCGTATCTCCAGGAGTCGGAGCCCATGTTGAGGGAGGTGCCAGCGGTTTTGTGCGTCCCCTCCGCGCGGCCTCCTGTGGGCACCGTGTCCCGGAGCGAGGTGAAGGCGAGGTGGGCCAGGTACGTCCAGAACACGGCCTGCGCCCCACAAAACACGCCCAGGAGCCGGGCGAAGGCGGGCCGGGGGTACCTGTAGAGCAGCAGGTCGCTAGGCGGGCTCCCGACCCCACCTCCACCGCCACCACCGGACAATCCCCGCACCTGGGCCGGGAGAGACTTCGCCCACAGGTGGTGGCACCGCTGCCAACAACACCGCCGCCACTCCTGCACCAGGTGTTGCCCCGTCCACAACTTCCCTTCTCCTCCTCCCCCCGTGCCCCCTGCCAGTGGGGTCGGGGTGCTGGCCGTCCGGGACCACCAGGGTGGGGGTGGGGGGTCTGCTCCTCCGTTGACCCAGGGGAGGGCGGCCGGTGGGCTCCGTAATGCCCCCCAGCCCACGTGTCCCACCACTGCCCCCCTCCCTGGGATAGATGCCCCATATCCTGGTACAGAAGCCCCCCACCCTGGGACAGAAGCCCCCCAACCTGGTATAGAAGCCCCCCTCCCTTGTATAGAAACATAAGCCCCCCTCCCTGGGACAGAAGCCCCCCACCCTGGGATAGAAACAGAAGCCCCCCTCCCTGGGACAGAAGTCCCCCACCCTGGGACAGAAGCCCCCCTCCCTGGGATAGAAACAGAAGCCACCCTCCCTGGGACAGAAGCCCCCCACCCTGGGACAGAAGCCCCCCACCCTGGGACAGAAGCCCCCCACCCTGGGATAGAAACAGAAGCCCCCCTCCCTGGGACAGAAGCCCCCCTCCCTGGTATAGAAACAGAAGCCCCCCCACCCCGGGATTGTAGCCATTGTCCCCGGGCCGATACATTGTATCCGCCTCCTCCCCCCTCGCTACATTTCAAGCTCCACCGACCCGGGGCGTGGAGAGAGTGAGAGGGGATCCCCCGGCCGGGACCCCACCTGCACAGGCTCCGGCCGCGGCCCCCCGGCCCGCACAGGCTCCCACACCCGCCGGCCATTCTCCCCCGGTCCCTCCTTCCTGCCCGCCCAACGCCTGCCTGTGGGCCCCACCGCCCGCCTCTTAAAGGGGCCTCTCGCCTCTGTGGCACCGACATCCCCACCAAACTCTGTGTGTGTGTGTTACCTCTTCTCTCTCTCTCTGTTACCCCCCTCTCTCCCTGTTGCCCCCTCTCTCTGTGTTACCCTCTCTCTCTCTCTGTTGCCTCCCTCTCGCCCCCCCCTCTCTCTCTCTCTGTGCCCCTCTCTCTCTGTCTGTTACCCCCCTCTCTCTCTCTGTTTTACCCTCACTCTCTCTCTCTGTTTTACCCTCTCTCTCTGTTTTACCCTCACTCTCTCTCTCTGTTTTACCCTCTCTCTCTCTCTCTCTGTTTTACCCTCACTCTCTCTCTGTTTTACCCTCACTCTCTCTCTCTGTTTTACCCTCACTCTCTCTCTCTGTTTTACCCTCACTCTCTCTCTCTGTTTTACCCTCACTCTCTCTCTCTGTTTTACCCTCTCACTCTCTCTCTGTTTTACCCTCACTCTCTCTCTGTTTTACCCTCACTCTCTCTCTCTGTTTTACCCTCACTCTCTCTCTGTTTTACCCTCACTCTCTCTCTCTGTTTTACCCTCACTCTCTCTCTGTTTTACCCTCACTCTCTCTCTCTGTTTTACCCTCTCTCTCTGTTTTACCCTCACTCTCTCTCTCTGTTTTACCCTCTCACTCTCTCTCTGTTTTACCCTCACTCTCTCTCTGTTTTACCCTCACTCTCTCTCTCTGTTTTACCCTCACTCTCTCTCTCTGTTTTACCCTCTCACTCTCTCTCTGTTTTACCCTCACTCTCTCTCTGTTTTACCCTCACTCTCTCTCTCTGTTTTACCCTCACTCTCTCTCTGTTTTACCCTCACTCTCTCTCTCTGTTTTACCCTCTCTGTTTTACTCTCTCTCTCTGTTACCCTCTCTCTCTCTGTGTTACCCCTGTTCTACTATTCTTATCGCAATGTAAAGCACGGGCCAACAAGAGTTGTTTTTTAAATGTGCCATATATAAAAAAGTGACTTGACCCCTCTCTGTTTTACCCTCTCTCTGTCCCCCCCAATGTTACCCTCTCTCTCTCTTACCCCCCCTCTCTCTCTGTTATCCCCTCCTCTCTCATTTACCCTCTGCCTAAATATCTGCCCCTCTTCCTGACCCATCTATTGCCCCCTCTTTCTCTCTCTGAGTTAACCCCCTCCCCAGCATGTCTGCTCCCATTTACCCCCCTCTCCCTAAATACCTGCCCCTCACCCTCATGCCCTCCGACCCTCACGGACTCGGCGGGCCTGTTTCCGCTGTATCTCTAAACTAGTGTACGGGGATCGCTGGTCAGCACGGACTCGGTGGGCTGAAGGGCCTGTTTCCGCGCCTTATCTCTACACTAGTGTACGGGGATCGCTGGTCAGCACGGACTCGGTGGGCCGAAGGGCCTGTTTCCGCCTTATCTCTAAACTAGTGTACAGGGATCGCTGGTCAGCACGGACTCGGTGGGCCGAAGGGCCTGTTTCCGCCTTATCTCTAAAATAAACACAAATTTATGTGACTGTCCGGTCGTGCGACAAAACAGCCCTGTATTTGTCCGTGGTCCAAGCTTGACTTTATTCCCCCCCCCCTCGGTTTGCCCCCTCCCTAGTTCGACAGAAGACGGGATTCTTCTCTTGTGGGGGGTTGGTCTTGGCTCCACGTCTGGCTTGTGGCAGTGGGCGAGTCTGGTCGGAAGGCACCGTGAGCGTGAGCGCGAGCGTGGCGGAGCCGGCTAGCGGGCGTTCCTGGCCGCCGCCGCCAGTCCGGTGAGCAGTGCAGCGGGTGGCGTGCTGAAGTACCGGCTGATGATCGCGTTCGAAACCTGCAACGGGAGACTGGGGTCAGTAACACGGAGGCACAGCGCGGAAACAGGCCCTTCGGCCCACCGAGTCCGTGCCGACCAGCCATCCCCGCATACTAGGTATGTTACAAAACTTACCTTGAGCAGCGCTGCAGTTCTGCCGCTCCCCGTGTGCGTGACTTTGGCGCCTTTCAGAGGGGGGCGGGCTTAAAGTGCCGTTTTTCCACAGACCTGGAAAATCGATCAATGTCGGGCGATTTCGTTGCGGAAGAAAAATCGCTCCGACATTTCATTCATGAAGGTATTTTTAAATTACGCTAGATTATTTATTATCTAGAGTAATTTAAAAATCACCTTCAAAAGCCGTGAGCGCCGACAACCGGAAGGATTTTGCGTAGGGGAGAAAAAAAGGTAAATAGTTTATTTTTATATTATAAGTTGGTTTTTCGGGAGGCTTTAATCATATTTTCATGTTGCGAAATGGGATCCAAAAAAATGTATGAACCAACAGTATTTTTCCCCCCGACTTCACCGCAAACCGCAACGTTCCAATCCACCGCATTCCACTAAAACCCACTCGCTAGTTGATTTAAATGGCCATTAATTTACAGGAATCAAACACTAAATTCCTTCCATTTGGCCCAGAAATTCATGAAAATGAGATTTTAAAATTATGTTATATTGTGGATTATTGTGTGAATGTTATTTGGACACTTAGGCAATTTTAAAAAAGTTAATCTTTTCTTAAGAAATGGATAGATGTTTAGATCTACTCATTGAATTTTGTAATTAGCTACAATTAGATAACTAACTAATTATATGCTTTAATTTCAGGTCATCCAAGTAAGATTGTTTCATATTTGTTTCAGAATGCTTCAATCTATAATAACTGAAAATTTCATTGAGTTCTCTTAATTTTTAAGAAATTTATGGGCTTTTAACTGTTCCAGATCACAGCTTTTGAGTTAAGTCAATTGAAAGGCAATAGGGAACAAGATGCTAATTTCCGAGTATGAAAATGGCCATAACTTTCTTAATACTGAAGATATGAAAGTGAATTAGGTGTCAAATTAAACTTCTTTTTATGCTTTATCTGATGGGATAAATTGCAGACTTGATTTTTAAAATCTCAAAATTTTGTAACATTGCTACTAACAATTTTCTACCAAAGTCAATTCACCTGCAAACCCGCACGTCTCTCTGAATGTGGGAGGAAACCGGAGCACCCGGAGAAAACCCGCGCAGGTCACGGGGAGAGAACGTGCAAACTCCATTCAGACAGCATTGAACCCGAGTCTCCGGCACTCCACCCGCTCTGTGTCGACTCCAACATTCGATCGCAGCTGATCGATCTCTTTCCCTCTCAACCCCATTCTCCTGCCTTCTCCCTGTAAACCCCCGACACCCGCACTCATCAGGAATCTGTCGATGCCCACCTCGGACTCTAGTCCTTGGAGCGCAGCAGGATGAGGGGTGATCTTAGTGTTAAAGAAGGAACTGCAGATGCTGGAGAATCGAGGGTTACACAAAAGGCTGGAGAAACTCAGCGGGTGCAGCAGCATCTAAGGAGTGAAGGAGATAGGCGACGTTTTGGGTCGAGACCCTTCTTCAGACCAGTAGTTGAGGCCAGTTCATTGGCTATATTTAAGAGGGAGTTAGATGTGGCCCTTGTAGCTAAATGGATCAGGAGGTATGGAGAGAAGGCAGGTACAGGATACTGAGTTGGATGATCAGCCATGATCACATTGAATGGCGGTGCAGGCTGGAAGGGCCGAATGGCCTACTCCTGCACCTATTGTCTATGTTTCTATGTTACCTACGACCTCGTGACGGCCAGGCTGCAAGTGTGAGTCAAGGGCAAACTCAGCAGAGGTCGTGAATTAGGTCGTGAAAGGCCAACACCTGCCCCCGAAAGCAGTTGACGGCCCCCAACCGCTTGAGGATAGGTGTCGGACGCTATGGAGCAGCGATGAGGAGGTGGGGGCCTCGCGGGCAGCATCTCATCGTCGACTTCAGGAAAAACCGGCAAAGTCCCACACCACTTCACATCAATGACAGCGATGTGGAGGTGGTCAGTAGCACTAAGTTCCTGGGGGTGCAGATCACTAACAGTCTGACCTGGTCGAATAACATCTCATCAACAGTTAAGAGAGCGCAGCAGCGGTTGCACTTTCTGCGCCGGATGAGAAGAGCTCACCTCCCCCATCCCGTCCTCACCACTTTCTACAGGGGGCACCATAGAGAGTATTTTCACCAGCTGTATCTCTGTCTGGTTTGGGGACTGTAGAGCCTCCGACTGGAAGTCCGTGCAGAGAGTGGTGAGGGCAGCGGAAAAAATCATCGGGACCTCTCTCCCCTCAATCGGGGATATTGCGACCAAACGTTGCGTGTCTAAGGCCAGCAGTATTATAAAAGACCCCACACATCTCCATCACGGACTGTTCACTCTGCTGCCCTCGGGCAAAAGATATCGCAGCATAAGGAGCAGAACATCAAGGTTCTGCAACAGCTTCTTCCCACGAGCCATCGGACTCCCGAATGCCATGTAATGGGCTGCCACCAGTGTCTATTTATCCTTTTATCCATTTTATCCTTCTGTTAATTATCGTGTTGCACGGGGAGCCAAATACAACGTAATTCCGTTTGGAACTGCATATATCAATGTATTTCTAAATGACAATAAAGTTTGTTTGACTTGACTTTGACTTGACTCCTGCGGGTGTGGGGACCCAACACACACAGTGGGGCACATAGTCACCAGCTGCCCCAAACACCGGCCACTGAATGGTGAACGAGGCCTGATGGACCTGGACGATGACACGTTTGGCCTGGCTCGCCTCAACGAAGCTGCCGGTCTAAAGGACACACGGAATCTCATGTAGATAGGGTGGTAAAGAAAGCTTTTGGTGTGCTGGCCTTTATAAATCAGAGCATTGAGTATGGAAGTTTGGATGTAATGTTAAAATTGTACAAGGCATTGGTAAGACCAATATGGTGTACAATTCTGGTGCTACATCTTGGCAGGACAAATCAAAATAGGACGTGCATGGTAAATGGTAGAGAATTGAGGAATGCTGTGGAACAGAGGGATCTAGGAATAACTGTGCATAGTTCCCTGAAGGTGGAATCGCATGTAGATAGGGTGGTAAAGAAAGCTTTTGGTGTGCTGGCCTTTATAAATCAGAGCATTGAGTATAGGAGTAGGGAAGTAATGTTAAAATTGTACAAGGCATTGGTGAGACCAATTCTGGAGTATGGTGTACAATTTTGGTCGCCTAATTATAGGAAGGATGTCAACAAAATAGAGAGAGTACAGAGGAGATTTACTAGAATGTTGCCTGGGTTCCAGCAACTAAGTTACAGAGAAAGGTTGAACAAGTTAGGCCTTTATTCTTTGGAGCGCAGAAGGTTAAGGGGGGACTTGATTGAGGTCTTTAAAATGATGAAAGGGATAGACAGAGTTGACGTGGATAAGCTTTTCCCATTGAGGGTAGGGAAGATTCAAACAAGAGGGCATGACATGAGAATTAAGGGGCAGAAGTTTAGGGGGAACTTCTTTACTCAGAGAGTGGTGGCTGTGTGGAATGAGCTTCCAGCAGAAGTGGTGGAGGCAGGATCGATTTTAATATTTAAAAGTAAAGTGGATAGGTATATGGACGGGAAGGGAATGGAGGGGTATGGTCTGAGTGCAGGGAGATGGGACTAGGTGAGAGTAAGTGTTCGGCACGGACTGGAAGGGCCGAGAAGGCCTGTTTCCGTGCTGTAATTGTTATATGGTTATACAACAGAAGAATAAGAAGGCCCTTCAGGGTGCGTGGGGGATCGGCACGGACTCGGTGGGCCGAAGAGCCTGTTTACGCGCTGTATCTCCAAACTATAGATATGCTAAAGTGCACGTCGGGTTGATTGCATTAGTCGAAACAGGGCGGACCATGTGAATGGTCAATACTGTTCATCTAATCTCTCTTGTGCTCTCGCTCTCTCTCTCTCGCGCTCTCTCTCTCGTGCTCTCTCTCGCTCTCTCTCTCTCTCTCTCTCTCGCGCCCTCTCTCTCGCGCCCTCTCTCTCTCTCGCGCTCTTTCTCTCTCTCTCGCACTCGCTCTCTCTCTCTCTTTAGCACTCTCTCTCTCATTCTTTCTTTAGCGCTCTCTCCCTATCTCTCTCTATCTCTCTCGCTCTCTCTCTCTCTCTCTCCCTAGCGCTCTCTCTATCTCTCTCTCTCTCCCTCTCTCTCTCTCTCTCTCGCGCGCTCTCGAATGGACCAAGTTGCCCAGCAGCCACACACTTGACGAAGAGGGAGATAAGCTGGA
>CAUPSL010001518.1:0-40000 GCA_963514005.1 Raja brachyura | reverse complement strand
AAAATTCTTCAGGGATTGGACAGGCGGGATGCAGGAAAAATGTTCCCGATGTTGGGGGAGTCCAGAACCAGGGGCCACACACAGTTTAAGAATAAGGGGTAGACCATTTGGGACTGAGATGAGGAAAAACATTTTCGCCCAGAGAGTTGTGAATCTGTGGAATTCTCTGCCACAGAGGGCAGTGGAGGCCGATTCGCTGGATGTTTTCAAGAGAGAGTTGGATTTAGCTCTTAGGGCTAACGGAATCAAGGCATTTGGGGGGAAAAGCAGGATTTTGGATGATCAGCCATGGGCGCGAAGTTGGGGCAAAGGCCCGAATGGCCTCCTCCTGCACCTATTTTAAAACATTTTAAAAAAGCCTGACTCTTGTGTAGCTCCTGGGAGAATGTTTGACCTACAAACATCTTGCTGTCCATTCTCAGCTGTTGTGTGTTGCCCGTCCTGTTTGTTGAACCAAGAGTCGCCCTCGCTGGGTCACGGTTTAAATATAAAGGCTTGGTCATTTAAGCCGGAGACGAGGCGGACTAGTTGGCCAGTTTCTCTCAGAGAGCCTTGAGTTTGTCTCACGAGTCTTCAGAGCCGACACAGGGTACTATCATTGTGAATACTTACTATCAGAAGGGCTTCGGCCTGAAACGTTGCCTATTTCCTTCGCTCCATAGATGCTGCCTCACCCGCTGAGTTTCTCCAGCATTTATGTCCACCTAATCTTAAATTGTGGCCCCCGGTTCTGGACTCTCCCAACATCGGGAGCATTTATCCTGAATCTAGCATGTCCGGCCCCTTAAGAATTTGATATCTTCCTATAAGATCCGCTCTCATCAATATGAGCACGGCAGATCATCTAAAATCAGTACCACGTTCCTGCTTTCTCCCCATATCCCTTGATTCCGTTAGCCCTAGAGAGCTCTAGATGGGATTACTTTGTTTCCCTTGGTAATTCTGAATCAGAACGTACAAAACTCACGCGTGGGGTTCCCCAGGGCCCATCTTGTTTAATATTTCCATGCTCCCCCTAGCTCAGATCAGAGAGTATTTTAACATATCCTACCATACTTATTCCGATGACACACAACTTTATATCGCAGTGTCACCACATGACCACAGTCCCCTACACTCACTGAGTCAGTGTGTCAAACAAATCAATGAGTGGATGAACCAGAACTTCCTCCAGCTCAATGCAAATAAGACAGAAATTATTGTCCCTGGTCCCAAAAATATAAGGCTAGAGATGAGTGCTCAACTTGACTCAATTGCACTGAAAACCACAGACAAAGCCAGAAACCTTGGTGCAGTTATTAGCTATGTTACAATACCTACCTTTAGCAGCGCTGCAGTTCTGCCGCTCCCCGTGTGCGCGACTTTGGCGCCGTTCAGAGGGGGACGGGTTTAAAATGCCGATTTTTTCTAGACAGTCCAAATCGATCCATGTCGGGCGATTTCGTCGCTAAAGGGAAATCGCTCCGACATTTCATTCATGAAGGTATTTTTAAACTACGCTAGATTATTTATTAACTAGAGTCGTTTAAAAATCATCTTCTAAAGCTCTGAACGCTGACAGCGGAACGGACCTAAGGTAGGCGATAAAAAAAGCTACAGTTTATTTTTACATAAAAACTTGGTTTTTAGGGAGGCTTTAATCATATTTTCATGTTGCGAAAAGGGGACAAAAAAAATGTATGAACCGGCTGTATTTTTCCTCCCGACTTCACCGCAAACCGCAACGTTCCAGTCCACCGTATTCCACTAAAACCCACTCGCTAGTTGATTTAAATGGCCATTAATTTACAGGCATTAAACACTAAATTCCTTCCATTTGGCCTACAAATTCATGAAAATTAGATTTAAAAATGATGTTATATTGTGGATTATTGTGTGAATGTTATTTGGACACTTAGGCAATTTAAAAAAAAGTTTATCTTTTCTTAAGAAATGGATAGATGTTTAGATCTACTCATTGAATTTTGTAATTAGCTACAATTAGATAACTAGCTAATTATATGCTTTAATTTCAGGTCATCCAAGTAAGATTGTTTCATATTTGTTTCAGAATGCTTCAATCTATAATAACTGAAAATTTCATTGAGTTCTCTTAATTTTTAAGAAAGTTATGGGCTTTTGACTGTTCTAGATCACAGCTTTTGAGTTAAGTCAATTGAAAGGCAATGGGGAACAAGATGCTAATTTCCGAGTCTGAAAATGGCCATAACTTTCTTAATACTGAAGATATGAAAGTGAATTAGGCGTCAAATTAAACTTCTTTTTATGCTTTATCTGATGGGACAAATTGCAGACTTGATTTTTAAAATCTCAACATTTAGTAACATTGCTATAGTTATGGACTCGGATTTGAATTTTAACAGCCATATCAAGACCATTACCAAATCTGCCTACTACCATCTAAAAAACGTTGCAAGAATCACGGGATTTCTGTCCAAAGAAGACACTGAAAAACTTGTTCATGCATACATCTTCAGTAGGTTAGATTATTGTAATGGCATCTTTATAGGTCTCAGTAAAAAATCAATGAAACAACTGCAGCTTGTCCAGAATGCCGCTGTCAGAGTCTTGACCAACACCAAGAAAATTAATGGACCACATTACACCTGTCCTTAAATCTTTGCACTGGCTCCCTGTGTGTAAAAGGATAGATTTTAAAATTCTGTTACTGGCTTACAAGGCGCTGCTTGGTCTGGGTCCAAAATACATCTCTGACCTACTTGTTGTATATGAGGCACCTAGACTCCCCAGGTTTACTCTGTGTTCCCAGGGTCAGAACTAAAAAGGCTGGAGCAGCGTTCAGTTTTTATGCTCCACGCCTGTGGAACAAGGTCCCTGAACACCTGAGCTGTGCACAGACTGTAACCTCATTTAAATCGGGCCTAAAGACACTGTTATTTACTGTAGCTTTTCCATAACCCAACATGCAGGTAATCTTAATCTTCTAATCTTAACCCTTTTATGTGCTTTTAAAATCGCTTTAATATTTTAGTGACTTTGTTTCATTATACATGCAATTGTCTTAATGCTTGTTCTGTAATTTTTGATTTTGGCTATTTTGTTGTCCTGTGTTGTATTGTGGTTCTGCAATGTTTATTAAACCATGTTATTCTTTTGTTTCTTGTGTAAAGCACTATGAATTGCAGCTTGTACGAATGATGCTATATAAATAATCTTGCCTTGCCTCGATCCAACTCTCTCTTGAAACCATCCAGTGAATCGGCCTCCGCTGCCTTCCGTGGCAGAGAATTCCACAGGCTCACAACTCTCTGGGCGAAAAAAGTATTTCCTCGTCTCAGTCCTAAATGGCCGACCCCTTTTCCAGCATCTGCAGTTCCTTCTTAACCATATAACCATATAACAATTACAGCACGGAAACAGGCCATCTCGGCCCTTCAAGTCCCACCTGCCTGCACTCATACCATAACCCTCCATACCCTTCTCATCCATATGCCTATCCAATTTATTTTTAAATTATACCAACGAACCTGCCGCCACCACTTCCACTGGAAGCTCATTCCACACCGCTACCACTCTCTGAGTAAAGAAGTTCCCCCTCATGTTACCCCTAAACCTCTGTCCCTTAATTCTAAAGTCATGCCCTCTTGTTTGAATCTTCCCTATTCTCAAAGGGAAAAGCTTGTCCACATCAACTCTGTCTATCCCTCTCATCATTTTAAAGACCTCTATCAAGTCCCCCCTTAACCTTCTGCGCTCCAGAGAATAAAGACCTAACTTGTTCAACCTATCTCTGTAACTTAGCTGTTGAAACCCAGGCAACATTCTAGTAAATCTCCTCTGTACCCTCTCTATTTTGTTGACATCCTTCCTATAATTGGGCGACCACAATTGTACACCTTAAACATTTAAGAACAAGGGGTCGGCCATTTAGAACGGAGATGAGGAGAAACCTTTTCACCCAGAGGTTTGTGAGCCTGTGGAATTCTCTGCCTCAGAGGCCGATTCACTGGAGGCTTTCAAGAGAGAGTTAGATAGGGCTAACGGAATCAGTGGGATATGGGGAGAAGGCAGGAACGGGGTACTGATTGTGGATGATCAGCCGTGATCATATTGATTGGCGGTGCTGGCTCGAAGGGCCGGGTGAGGCCTCAACTCCTGCGCCCATGTTTCTTATGCCCTGAAACCTCAGAAAGTCAACTTACCTTAAAATACTCCAGCAGGTTCTTGCAACTGACCTTCGAGCCGCCAATTTCTTTCTCGACCAGGTTTTCTGGACTGAGCAGAAGCCCGACCAACTCCTGGAGGTGAAGCTTGAAGTCCTCTTCGATATCTGCCACGGGATAGTTACTCTATGAGTGAGTTGCAACGCGCCAAAACCAATTAACCTTCCAAGCCGCACGTCTTTGAACCTTCTGAATTTTGTAGTCGGCAGGACAGTACTCTGCATATCGCCAACTTGGACAATTTATCATTTTATCAGGCCAATTAACCTACAAACCTGCACGTCTTTGGAGTGCGGGAGGAAACCGAAGTTCTCGGAGAAAACCCACGCAGATCACGGGGAGAACGTGCAACCTCCGTACAGACAGCACCCGTAGTCGGGATCGCACCCGGGTCTCCGGTGCTGCATTTTCCTGTAATGCCCCCTGTCCCACTTAGGAAACCTGAACCGGAAACCTCTGGAGACTTTGCGCCCCACCCAAGGTTTCCGTGCGGTTCCCGGAGGTTTTTGTCAGTCTCCCTAACGGTCGAAAGTGGTTTCCGTTTTAAAAATCGGTGATTTTTTTTAGTCGAAGCCGGTTGCAATGCTGGTTGAAGGTGGTTGCCGGAGGGACAAAATTACTGGATTTTTAAAACTTTCGACCATTTGGGAGACCGACGAAAACCTCCGGGAACCGCACGGAAACCCTGGGTGTGGGGCGCAAAGTCTCCAGAGGTTTCTGTTCAGGTTTCCTAAGTGGGACAGGGGCATAAAGGCAGCAACTCTACTGCTGCGCCACCGTGATTGACCTTTCGAGTGCGGGAGGAAACCAGAGCACCCGGAGAAAACCCACGCGGTCCACAGGGAGAACGCAAGTCGGCAGCTCTCCCGCCCCGATGGTTAATCGCCCCGTTGCGTGTAGGGGGCGGGGAGATAGTGGGATAATGCAGAATCGGTGCGAGGGGGCGATTGCGGAGTGGTCAGGCCGAAGGGCCTGTTCCAGTGCTGCTAGTTGTTTGGTCTAGTTTCTATGCAAGTGGTGGTAGACGGGCTTGGTGTAGATGAGTGATAGAAGGACCCAATGGGCCGAAGGGCCTGATTCCTGTGGTCTACTGCTCTAGGTTCCACGTTTAAGAAAGAACTGCAGATGCTGGGAAAAAATCGAAGGTGCAACAAAAATGCTGGAGGAACTCAGCGGGTGAGGCAGCGTCTGTGGAGAGAAGGAATGGGCGACGTTTCGGGTCGAGACCCTTCTTCATCTAT
Organism: Raja brachyura; assembly: GCA_963514005.1. The sequence goes on along the minus strand of CAUPSL010001518.1, from coordinate 34,575 downwards.
GGAGTGAAGGAATTGGTGACGTTTCGGGTCGAGACCCTTCCGGGTCTCGACCCGAAACGTCGCCAATTCCTTCGCTCCATAGATGCTGCCTCACCCGCTGAGTTTCTCCAGTATTTTTGTCTACCTTCGATTTTCCAGCATCTGCAGTTCCTTCTTAAGCAAAGATTAGTGGAAACGTTTTTTTAAAAAAAGGTTCTAGGTAAGTGGCGGTGAATAGATTATATACAGGGTGTCAGGGGTGTACGGGGAGAATGGGGTTAGAGAGGGAGTGGGTTACACAAAAGGCTGGAGAAACTCAGCGGGTGCAGCAGCATCTAAGGAGCGAAGGAGATAGGCGACGTTTCGGGTCGAGACCCTTCTTCAGACTGGTCAGGGCTCAGGGAAACGAGAGAGGGAAGTCAAAAAGTCAAAGTCAAAAGAGTTTATTGTCATGTGTCCCTGACAGGACAATGAAAATCTTTCTTTGCATAGCACAACAGAACATAGAAGGCATTAACTACAATTCTATACATAAATACACCGATGAATTAATAAATTACTAAAGTGCAAATAACAGATGGAGGGATATTAATGTTCAGAGTTCCGAGCCAGGTTTAATAGCCTGATGGCTGTGGGGAAGTAGCTATTCCTAAACCAGGTTGTTGCAGTCTTCAGGCTCCTGTGCCTTCTACCCGAAGGTAGCAGGGAGAAGAGTGTGTGGCCAGGGTGGTGTGGGTCCTTGATGATGCTGCCAGCCTTTTTGAGGCAGCGACTGTGATAGATCCCCTCGATGGAAGGGAGGTCAGAGCCGGTGATGGACTGGGCAGTGCTTACTACTTTTTGTAGTCTTTTCCTCTCCAGGGCGCTCAAGTTGCCGAACCAAGCCACGATGCAACCGGTCAGCAAGCTCTCTACTGTGCACCTGTAGAAGTTAGAGCGAGTCCTCCTTGACAGACCAACTCTCCGTAATCTTCTCAGGAAGTAGAGGCGCTGATGAGCTTTCTTAATAATTGCAGAATGACAGATCAGCCATGATTGGAGGACGGAGTAGACTCGATGGGCCTAATTCTGCCCCTGGAAGTTGTGAACGGAGGTGGGACGTCCTGAGGGGCCTGCTGAATGAACGGGACCCTCTCCCCCTCACTCTCTCTCATTCCACCCCTCCCTCCTTTGCCCCCATGGCCTACCTTTCAGCTTGCCGTCGAAGGTGGGGTTGGTGGCCACTTTCAGGCCTGGGTGGGGCATAACGAAGCACTGGATCTTCCTGAAGCACGAGTGGATGTGCTTCCGTACCTGCTGCAGCTCCTCATGTTGGTGGGCCTTGACCTAAGCCAAGAATCGAGAGAGAGTTTTCAGTTATCGAACTGGAGGGAACCTCTCCGTGGAGGACTGTCGCATGAGGAAAGATTGAAAAGACCAGGCTTGTATTTACTGGAGTTTAGAAGGATGAGGTGGGAGATCTTATAGAAACATATACAATTATAAAAAGAACTGGACAAGCTAGATGCAGGAAGAATGTTCCCAATGTTGGGCGAGTCCAGAACCAGGGGCCACACAGTCTTAGAATGTCAGGACTTAGAATCCTGGGATGTCAGGACTTTCATATGAGGAAAGACTGGATAGACTCGGCTTGTACTCGCTGGAATTTAGAAGATTGAGGAGGGATCTTATAGAAACTTACAAAATTCTTAAGGGGTTGGACAAGCTAGATGCTGGAAGATTGTTCCCGATGTTGGGGGAGTCCAGAACAAGGGGTCACAGTCTAAGGATAAGGGGGACCGAGATGAGGAAAACATTCTTTACACAGAGAGTGGTGAGTCTCTGGAATTCTCTGCCACAGAAGGTAGTTGAGGCCAGTTCATTGGCTATATTTAAGAGGGCGTTGGATGTGGCACTTGTGGCTAAAGGGATCAGGGGGTATGGAGGGAAGGCAGGTACGGGATACTGAGTTGGATGATCAGCCATGATCACATTGAATGGCGGTGCAGGCTCGAAGGGCCGAATGGCCTACTCCTGCACCTATTTTTCTATGTTTTTATGTTTCTAGAATAGGGAGAGGGATTATCAGAAATAAAACTAGCTGGGTTACAGGGACAGGAGAGGAGTAAACCTGTTGGTGTACATGGTTTGGGGATCTTATAGAAACATATAAAATTATAAAAAGGACTGGACAAGCTAGATGCAGGAAGAATGTTCCCAGTGTTGGGCGAGTCCAGAACCAGGGGCCACACAGTCTTAGAATAAAGGGGAGGTCATTTAAGGCTGAGGTGAGAGAAAAAAATGTTCCCAAAGTTAGGCGAGTCCAGAACCAGGGGCCACACAGTCTTAGAATAAAGGGGAGGTCATTTAAGGCTGAGGTGAGAAAAAACTTTTTCACCCAGAGAGTTTGTGAATTTGTGGAATTCCCTGCCACAGAGGGCAGTGGAGGCCAAGTCACTGGATGGATTTAAGAGAGAGTTGGATAGAGCTCTAGGGGGCTGGTGGAGTCAAGGGATATGGGGAGAAGGCAGCCACGGGTTATTGATAGTGGACGATCAGCCATGATCACAATGAATGGCGGTGCTGGCTCGAAGGGCCGAATGGCCTCCTCCTGCACCTGTTTGCTCTGTTTCTTCCTCTTGTCGCGTGTGGCGGGCACGGCCTAAAGTTGTCGGACAACTTGTTCCATTTAATGTTTTAAAGAAGGAACTGCAGATGCTGGAGAATGGAGGGTTACACAAAAAGCTGGAGAAACTCAGCGGGTGCAGCAGCATCTGAAGAAGGGTCTCGACCCGAAACGTCGCCTATCTCCTTCGCTCCTTAGACGCTGCTGCACCCGCTGAGTTTCTCCAGCTTTTTGTGTAACCCTTGTTCCATTTAATCTTATTTGGTCGTGCATTCGTCGAAACCGGGCGGACCAGGTGAAGGTTTCAATCTCCCCGCCATCTTTGTTTGTTTATTTACGATGTTTGTCAGAGCACAGATCGCCACTGATGTTCTAGGTCCCCTCCTCGGTTCTAGAGCCTTTCTGGATTATCTGTCTTACCGGACCATCAGGGGTCACGGCCTCCGAGTCCAACGGCGCCGGAATGTTCCGCCTCGGCCCGCCGAGGCGGAACATTCCGGCGCCGTTGGACTCCTCTCGGAGGCCCCGAGCTCCAGTTGCCGGAGTTACAGTCCTCCCGCTGCAGGGGGGGGCTAATTCGACCCGCCGTTTGTCCGTGGAAGTCCCGATCAGTCGCCTCCACCCGGCCTGAGGCGGCATTTTCGGAGGGGGGGGGGACTTCCGGGGAGGGGTTTCAATCTATTCATTCTTTCCTCATATGACAGTCCCGCCACCCCAGCGATCAATCTCAAACTAAAAAAGGGTATTTTTGTTTGAAGTTTTTAAAGTATACTAGACCAAGCGGGACTCGTTGGGTCCTGCCCCCTGGTTTCTTGGGGGGGGGGGGCTGCGGCGTCACACACACAATAACCCCTCCCCCCCACACACACACTAACCCCTCCCCTTGATATTATATTAATATTATAGCGAGTGTCACCCCATCCCCCGCCCTATCCACTCACCCATAGCCCCCAACTCGCAGGCGCTTTTAGAGAGGGAGGGGGAGCAGAGAGAGAGAGAGAGGAGGCAGAGACTGAGAGAAAGGGACAGAGACAGAGAGCGGCAGAGAGAGAGAGCGGCAGAGACAGAGAGCGGCAGAGAGAGAGAGCGGCAGAGAGAGAGAGCGGCAGAGAGAGAGGGGCAGAGAGAGAGAGAGAGAGAGAGGGGGGACAGAGAGGGGGGCGGGAGAGAGGGGTGGAGTTGGGGGTGGGGGGGGGGGGAGGGGAGAGAATGTGCCCTCCGGTCCTAGACTCTCCCACTAGTGGAACCATCCTCTCCACATCCACTCTATCTGGGAACTTTCACTATTCGGCAAGTTCCGTTGAGGCCCCCCCCCTCATCCGCCTGAACTCCAGCGAGTACCAAGCCCGGTGCCAGCGAAGGCTCACCGCGTGTCGGAGGGAACTGCAGATGCTGGTAGGCACCGAAGATAAGACGCAGAATGCCGGGGATAAACTCTGCGGGACGGGCAGCGTCTCTGGAGAGGGGGGAATGGGTGACATTCAGGGTAGGGGACCCTGGGCTCATGGTGTGTGGACGCGTCAGAACGGGGTGCGATCCTTACCTGCAGTCTCCTCTCCAGGAAGCTACTCCCTCCTTCCAATCCGTAGGGAAACTCATAGGGGAAGCTCCAGTCCCTCACCAGGAACAGCAGCGTCTGGGGACAGAGTGGGCAGCTTGTTAAAATGGCCGCCATCACCCGCGCTCTCTCCGTCTCTCTCTCTCTCTCAGGAAACTCTGAATGGTCGCCAAACCTGGGACTTATGCCCCCGTCCCCACTTAGGAAACCTGAACGGAAACCTCTGGAGACTTTGTGCGCCCCTACCCAAGGTTTCCGTGCGGTTCCCGGAGGTTTTTGTCCCTCCGGCAACCACCTTCAACTAGCATCGCAACCGGCTTCGACTAAAAAACTACCAATTTTTAAAATGGAAACCACTTTCGACCATTAGGGAGACTGACGAAAACCTCTGGGAACCGCACGGAAACCTTGGGTGGGGCACAAAGTCTCCAGAGGTTTCCGTTCAGGTTTCCTAAGTGGGATAGAGGTATAACGGGGGTTACACGAAAAGCTGGAGAAACTCAGCGGGTGCAGCAGCATCTAAGGAGCGAAGGAGATAGGCGACGTTTCGGGTCGAGACCCTTCTTCAGACTTCTTCGCGGTATAACGGCTTCGATCGACTAAAGAATTCCCGAAAAATTCCCGAAAAGGTTACAGCGTCAGAATTTTAGTTTCAGAGGTACAGCAGCGCGGAACCAGGCCCTTCGGCCCATCGAGTCCGCCCCGCCCAGCGATCGCTACATGCAAGGGCATCATTCCACACACACTGGGGACAACTCAACAGCTTTTACCGAAGACCAATTATCCGACAGACCCCCGCGCGTCTCTGGAATGTGGGTGGAAGCCGGGGAACCCGGAGAAAACCCACGCAGGTCACGGGGGAAAAAAACAGAGGGACAGCTCCCGTGGTCAGAATCGAACCCGGGACCCCGGCGCTGGGAGGCAGCAGCTCTACCCGCTGGGCCACCGTTGTCATTGTGTCAAAGAGCGTGGAAGCAGGCCCAACTTGCCCACGACGACCAACATGTCCAATCTACACTGGTCCCACCTGCCCGCGTTTGGTCCATATCCCTCCAAACCCGTCCTATCCAAGTCATGTATGGGATACGAGATGTGCAGTGGCGAATTGTGTAAAAAAACCACACAAAACAGAATGGAACAGACTCACATATTCACATATTATATATTTGTGGGAGGAGAAAAAAAAGAGAAAAAAACAGCTATTTTAAAAATCCATGTACCTGTCCAACTGTTTCTTAAACGTTGGGATAGTCCCAGCCTCAACTACCTCCTCCGGCAGCTCGTTCCATACACCCAGCACCCTCTGTGTGGAAACGTTACCCCTCAGGTTCCTATTAAATCTTTTCCCCTTCACCTTGAACCCGTGTCCTCTGGTCCTCGATTCCCCTACTCTGGGCAAGAGTGGGTAGAACGAGAGGGAGTGAGAGAGAGAGAGAGAGAGGGGGCAAGAGGGTTCTGGGTCTGGTTATCTGTGTGGAAAAGATACCCCTCAGGTTCCTACTAAATCTTTTCCCCTTCACTTTGAACCCGTGTCCTCAAGTGTTCAAGATTCAAGTGAGTTTATTGTCGTGTGTCCCTGATGGGACAATGAAATTCTTGCTTTGCTTCAGCGCAACAGAACACAGACGGCACTCTGGTCCTCGATTCCCCTACTCTGGGCAAGAGACTCTGTGCGTCTGTCTACCCGATCTATTCCTCACCCCTCATCCTCCTGCGCTCGAAGGAATGGAGTCCCAGCCCTGCCCCAACCTCTCCCTGTAGCTCAGGCCCTCAAGTCCTGGCAACATCACCGTAAGATCCTGCCCTGTATTACACCAGAGGTGCCGATGGGCCTACCTGGAAGGGTTTGATCGAGGTCTCATCCATCGCCAGTCGCCCATACTCGGTGAAGAGCTGCGATAGCAGGGGAGGTGGGGGGGGGGGGGGGGGACACAAGGAGTTAGAGCTTTACATCATCCTGGTGTCAACAAGCTTAACAGAATCAACATAGAAACATAGAAAATAGGTGCAGGAGGAGGCCATTCGGCCCTTCGAGCCTGCACCGCCATTCAAAATGATCATGGCTGATCATCCAACTCAGTATCCAGTACCTGCCTTCTCCCCATACCCCCTGATCCCTTTAGCCACAAGGGCCATATCTAACTCCCTCTTAAATATAGCCAATGAACTGGCCTCAACTACCTTCTGTGGCAGAGAATTCCACAGATTCACCACTCTCTGTGTGAAAAATGATTTTCTCATCTCGGTCCTAAAAGACTTCCCCCTTATCCTTAAACTGTGTGACCCCTTGTTCTGGACTTATATAACCATATAACAATTACAGCACGGAAACAGGCCTTCTCGGCCCTTCCAGTCCGTGCCGACCATTTATTTTCCCCTAGTCCCATCTACCTGCACTCAGACCATACCCCTCCATTCCCTTCCCGTCCATATACCTATCCACTTTACTTTTAAATGTTAAAATTGATCCTGCCTCCACCACTTCTGCAGGAAGATCATTCCACACAGCCACCACTCTCTGAGTAAAGAAGTTCTCCCTCATGTTACCCCTAAACTTCTGTCCCTTAATTCTCATGTCATGCCCTCTTGTTTGAATCTTTCCTACCCTCAATGGGAAAAGCTTATCCACGTCAACTCTGTCTATCCCTTTCATAATTTTAAAGACCTCAACCAAGTCCCCCCTTAACCTTCTGGGCTCCAAAGAATAAAGACTTCCCCAACATCGGGAACAATCTTCCTGCATCTAGCCTGTCCAACCCCTTAAGAATTTTGTAAGTTTCTATAAGATCCCCCCTCAATCTTCTAGATTCTAGCGAGTACAAGCCGAGTCTATCCAGTCTTTCTTCATATGAAAGTCGTGACATCCCAGGAATCAGTCTGGTGAACCATCTCTGTACTCCCTCTAAGGCAAGAATGTCTTTCCTCAGATCAGGAGACCAAAACTGTAAGCAATAAACTGGCAACAAACTGGGCGTCCTTGTACACCGGTCACTGAAAGTTGGCGTGCAGGTACAGCAGGCAGTGAAGAAAGCTAATGGAATGTTGGCCTTCATAACAAGAGAATTTCAGTACAGGAGTAGAGAGGTTCTTCTGCAGTTGTATAGGGCTCTGGTAAGACCACATCTGGAGTATTGTGTACAGTTTTGGTCTCCTAATTTGAGGAAGGACATCCTTGTGATTGAGGTAGGTTCACGAGATTGATCCCTGGGATGGCGGGACTGTCATGTGAGGAAAGATTGAAAAGACCAGGCTTGTATTCACTGGAGTTTAGAAGGATGAGGGGGGGGATCTTATAGAAACATATAGAATTGTAAAAGGACTGGAAAAGATAGACGCAGGGAAAGTGTTAATAGCTGCGGTCCCAGCACCGAGCCTTGCGACACCCCACTAGTCACTGCCTGCCATTCTGAAGGGGACCTGTCAGTCTAAAGAAGGGTCTCGACCCCAAAATGTCACCTATTCCTTCGCTCCACAGATGCTGCCTCACCCGCTGAGTATCTCCAGCATTTTTATCTACCTTCGATTTTTGTCTATTGTCTATCTCTGGTGAACAAATATCCATTGGCCTCCTCAGCCGTCTGTGGCAATGAATCCCACAGATTCGCCACCCTCTCAAGAAATTCCTCCTCATCTCCTTCCTAAAGGAACGTCCTTCAATTCTGAGGCTGCGCCCTCTGGTCCTGGACTCTCCCACTAGTGGAAACATCCTCTCCACATCCACTCTAACCGGGCCTTTCATTGACCACTCGATCTGACACAAAGGTTTCAGGAGACCAACACACCAACCTGTAGATGTTGCAGGTCATCTTCCTGAATGTTGTTGGTTATATTGTAGACCTGGAATAAAATAAACACAAGTCTTCACCAGGACTAGCCAGCGGAATTACAAACTACAGAGATAGTTACAGTATGTTAGCTTTTTGGAGAGAAAACAAATCAGAGAGTTGATGAGACAGACACTCTTTGACGGAACGGTGGCACAGTGGCAGCGCTTTAGTTTGGAGATACAGCGCGGAAACAGGCCCTTCGGCCCACCGAGTCCGCGCCGACCAGCGATCGCCCGTTCGCACACTAGTATAGTTTGGAGATACAGCGCGGAAACAGGCCCCTTCGGCCCACCGAGTCCACGCCGGCCAGCGATCTTGGTTCTTGGTTCTTGGTTGCTTGGTCCTCCAAAATATTCCAACTGGAATTTAAACTGGAGGTGGTGAAGGGAGGGGTTTAGCCAGAGAGGGTTATTGGGAAGAAAGTGCCACTTTAAATGTAGTTGCATCTGGCTGGGCAACCGTGGCTTGGTGGAGATTATTCCGTGCTTTAATAGTGCGTGGGAAGAACGAATTGCTGTACACATCTGTCTTTGAGGCTGGGACCACAAATTGGATCGAATGCCCTCGTCTGCTCCTAATTGTTTGGGCTTGGTGTAGGTCTTGTGATCTATGTCTAGCTGACCATTTAACATTTTGTAAAAACAGGTCAAACAGTGAGCTTCACGTCTGTCTTGGAGAGGGTTCCACCCCCGCCCAGAGAATTCAGAAGTTTGGCGACACCCGCTTCTCTCTCGTAGGTGTTAGTAACAAATCGAGCGGCCTGTCTTTGGACACGTTCGATGGATGAAATGTTTTTATCTGTGTATGGGTCCCAAGCTGCAACTGCGTAGTCCAGATGAGGTCTAACGAGGGTGAAATACAGCTTCTCCTTGACAGAAGCTGAACAATGATGGAAGTTGCGCCTCAGGAAGTTTAGGACACCTGTTGCTTTCACTGTTACATGATGAGTCTGACCATTCCATCGTAGATCATTCTGCAATTTGACGCCAAGATACTTGGTTTGTTTGGATTCTTCAAGGGTGACACCAAGTATGTTGTAAGATGTGACGCCTGGATTCCTCTTTCTGGTGACACGCATGGTTTCACATTTGGAAGGGTTGAACTGCAGGCCCCATTGTTGTGGCCACTCGACCATAGTATCGAGATCCTTTTGGAGAGCATCCCCGCATACGAACACTGCCCCACACACACTGGGGATCGGCGACACCCCGTACACTAGCACTATCCTAACGGGGCCTGTCACACTATCACGACTTAATTCAAAACCTCTGCCGAGTTTAAACATAGAAACATAGAAATTAGGTGCAGGTGTAGAGGCCATTCGGCCCTTCGAGCCTGCACCACCATTCAATATGATCATGGCTGATCATCCAACTCAGTATCCCGTACCTGCCTTCTCTCCATACCCTCTGATCCCCTTAGCCACAAGGGCCACATCTAACTCCCTCTTAAATATAGCCAATGAACTGGCCTCAACTACCCTCTGTGGCAGAGAGTTCCAGAGACCCACCACTCTCTGTGTGAAAAAAGTCCTTCTCATCTCGGTCCTAAAGGATTTCCCCCTTATCCTTAAGCTGTGACCCCTGTGCATCGCTGGTCGGCGCGGACACGGGGGGCCGAAGGAGGCCCCCGTTTTCCTGCACTGTGTGTCTAAACTAAACCAAAAACCCTGGCAGCTAATTCCCCGACCATCCCTCAGCTGCAGGCCCCGGCGTTCCCGCCATACCTGGACTGAGCTCGTCATGGTGCTGAGGGCAAATATGGTGGCGCAGTCCTTCACTGTCGATTGGCTGTCGAAGGCCCCCTGTGTGTCCAGCAGCAACACGGCGACCTGGGGGGGGGGGGGGGAGGCAAAGGGGAAAGGGCAAAGGTCATCGGCAGCTGACGGCTGCTTATTTACGCCCCTGTCCCACTTAGGAAACCCGAACGGAGACTTTGCGCCCCAACCAAGGTTTCCGTGCGGTTCCCGGAGGTTTTTGTCCCTCCGGCAACCACCTTCAACTAGCATCGACTAAAAAATGACTGATTTTTAAAACGGAAACCCATTTCGACTTTTCCCGGTCTCGACCCGAAACGGCGCCTATCTCCTTCGCTCCTTAGATGATGCTGCACCCGCTGAGTTTCTCCAGCTTTTTGCCTAACCCTCGATTCTCCAGCATCTGCAGTTCCTTCTTTAATCACTTTCGACCATTAGGGAGACCGACAAAAACCTCCGGGAACTGCACGGAAACCTTGGGTGGGGCGCAAAGTCTCCAGAGGTTTCCGTTCAGGTTTCCTAAGTGGGACAGGGGCATAACCACGGTGAGAAGCGCTAGGAGTAGGATTTGGCCATTCGGCCCATCAAGTCCTGACACCCGTACTAATCAAGAATCTATCTGTCTATCTCTGCCTTAAAAATATCCACTGACTTGTGGCCTCCACAGCCGTCTGTGGCAAAGAATTCCACAAATTCACCGCCCTCTGACTAAAGAAATTCCTCCTCATCTTCTTCCTAAAAGAACGTCCTTTAATTCTGAGGCTGTGCCCTCACGTTCTCCCCGTGACCGCATGGTTTAAGTTTAGTTTCGAGATACAGCGCGGGAAAAAGCCCACCGTGTCCGCGCCGACCAGTGATCCCCGCATGCTAACACTATCCGACAAACTCGGGACAATTTACAATCTTACCAAATGCAATTAGTCTTTGGAATGATGTGCGGGTTTGCAGGCTAATTGGCCCAAGTGTGTAGGGAGCGGGTGGGAAAACGGGATAGCATAGAACTAGCGGGAGATCGCTGGTTGGTCCGGACTCGGTGGGCCGAAGGGCCTGTATCCCTGCTTTACTCCCCTGAACTGGACTAAGCTATCGAGGCAGTGTGAAGCATTTTTGCCCAGGGTTCTCCGGTTTCCTCTCACATCCCACTGACTTAAGTTCGTAAGTTCCAGGAACAGACTGAGGCCATTCGGCCCATCAAGTCCACTCCGCCATTCAATCGTGGCTGATCTATCTCTCCCTCCTAACCCCATTCTCCTGCCTTCTCCCCATAACCCCTGACACCCGTACTAATCAAGAATCTATCTATCTATCTCGGCCTTTATCCTCTTTGCTTAAACATTGAATTTTCTCAATTCTGTTAACCCAGACTGCCTTGGGTTAACCCCCTCCCCACCTCTCCCTCAGCCCTCGGGCCCTGACATTCCTTCTCCTCCCCCCCCCCCCACCCCCCCAAGTCGCACTAGCTTCTCATTTTCACACTACAAACAGCTTACAACGGCCTGTTTCCTTTATCATCGATACTTTTTTGCATATCTTTCATTCATTGTTCTTTATCTCTCCACATCACCGTCTATATCTCTCGTTTCCCTGATCCCTGACCAGTCTGAAGAAGGGTCTCGACCCGAAACGTCGCCTTTCTCCTTCGCTCCTTAGATGCTGCTGCACCCGCTGAGTTTCTCCAGCTTTTTGTGTAACCCTTAAAAATATCCACTGACTTGTGGCCTCCGCAGCCGTCTGTGGCAAAGAATTCCACAAATTCACCACCCTCTGACGAAAGACATTTCTCCTCATCTTCTTCCTAAAGGAACGTCCTTTAATTCTGAGGCTGTGCCCTCTGGTCCTGGACTCTCCCACTAGTGGAAACATCCTCTCCACATCCACTCTATCCGGGCCTTTCACTATTCTGTATGTTTCAATGAGGTCCCCCCCCCCCCCCCCACTCATTCTTCTAAACTCTAAACTAACTTGTTCTCGGCAAGCTTGAAGAAGCGATACACCGGGACCTTTGGAATATTGTGAGCAGGTTTGGGTCCCGTTTCTAAGGAAGGATTTGCGGGAATGATCCCAGGAACGAGTGGGTTAACGTACGATGAGCGTTTGTCGGCACTGGGTCTGTACTCGCTGGAGTTTAGAAGGATGAGTGGGGGAAACTTACCCAATAGTGAAAGGCCTGGATAGAGTGGATGTGGAGAGGATGTTTCCACTAGTGGGAGAGTCTAGGACTAGAGGGCGCAGCCTCAGCATTAAAGGGCATAGAGTTAGAAAGGCAGAGTTAGGTTTAGCTCTTAGGGCTAACGGAATCGAGGGATATGGGGAGAAGACAGGAACCGGGTACTGACTGGGGATGATCAGCCGTGATCACATTGAATGGCGGTGCTGGTTCGAAGGGACGAATGGCCTCTACTCCTGCGTGGCTATGAACCCACGGGCGTGACTGTGCGCGGCGGTGCAGAGGGAAGCTTCCGGAACCTACCCGGTTACCGCTGGGCTTCTGGACGATGAAGACCTCGGTCCACATCTGTATTCCGTTGGTGTCGGGGTCCGAGCCCCCCCTCCAGGAGAAGCCGGTCAGGGGCTTGTCGTCCCGCCCCAGCCAGTTCACGGTGTTGCCCATTTTCTGTGTGGGGGGGGGGGGGGGGGGGGGGAACTGGGGACATTGTTACCGGGCAGATTGCCGTCTGCGGGTGACGGCGAGTGCAGGGGGGGGGGGAGGGTGGGTTCATGCCCGGGAAGCGGATCTGCTGGTGGGGCCAGCGTGTCGACGGGGGCGAGGGGGAGTGGAGAGGGGGGAGGGGAGATCACCAGGGGAAAACTAGCTGGTAACAGGATTAGGGAGAGGGATTATCAGAGATAAACTAGCTGGTATATGGGTTAGGGAGAGTAAACTAGCTGGTATATGGGGTTAGGGAGAGTAAACTAGCTGGTATATGGGGTTAGGGAGAGTAAACTAGCTGGTATATGGGGTTAGGGAGAGTAAACTAGCTGGTATATGGGGTTAGGGAGAGTAAACTAGCTGGTATACAGGGTTAGGGAGAGTAAACTAGCTGGTATATGGGGTTAGGGAGTTTAAACTAGCTGGTATATGGGGTTAGGGAGTTTAAACTAGCTGGTATATGGGGTTAGGGAGAGTAAACTAGCTGGTATATGGGGTTAGGGAGAGTAAACTAGCTGGTATATGGGGTTAGGGAGGGTAAACTAGCTGGTATATGGGGTTAGGGAGGGTAAACTAGCTGGTATATGGGGTTAGGGGGGCAAACTAGCTGGTATATGGGGTTAGGGAGTGTAAACTAGCTGGTATATGGGGTTAGGGAGAGTAAACTAGCTGGTATATGGGGTTAGGGAGAGTAAACTAGCTGGTATATGGGGTTAGGGAGGGTAAACTAGCTGGTATATGGGGTTAGGGAGGGTAAACTAGCTGGTATATGGGGTTAGGGAGGGTAAACTAGCTGGTATATGGGGTTAGGAAATGCAAACTAGCTGGTATATGGGGTTAGGGAGAGTAAACTAGCTGGTATACAGGGTTAGGGAGGGTAAACTAGCTGGTATATGGGGTTAGGGAGTGTAAACTAGCTGGTATATGGGGTTAGGAAATGCAAACTAGCTGGTATATGGGGTTAGGGAGAGTAAACTAGCTGGGATACAGGGTTAGGGAGGGTAAACTAGCTGGTATATGGGGTTAGGGAGTGTAAACTAGCTGGTATATGGGGTTAGGGAGGGTAAACTAGCTGGTATATGGGGTTAGGGAGGGTAAACTAGCTGGTATATGGGTTAGGGAGAGTAAACTAGCTGGTATACAGGGTTAGGGAGGGTAAACTAGCTGGTATATGGGGTTAGGGAGTGTAAACTAGCTGGTATATGGGGTTAGGGGGGTAAACTAGCTGGTATATGGGGTTAGGGAGAGTAAACTAGCTGGTATATGGGGTTAGGGAGAGTAAACTAGCTGGTATATGGGGTTAGGGAGAGTAAACTAGCTGGTATATGGGGTTAGGGAGAGTAAACTAGCTGGTATATGGGGTTAGGGAGAGTAAACTAGCTGGTATATGGGGTTAGGGAGAGTAAACTAGCTGGTATACAGGGTTAGGGAGAGTAAACTAGCTGGTATATGGGGTTAGGGAGTTTAAACTAGCTGGTATATGGGGTTAGGGAGTTTAAACTAGCTGGTATATGGGGTTAGGGAGAGTAAACTAGCTGGTATATGGGGTTAGGGAGAGTAAACTAGCTGGTATATGGGGTTAGGGAGGGTAAACTAGCTGGTATATGGGGTTAGGGAGGGTAAACTAGCTGGTATATGGGGTTAGGGGGGCAAACTAGCTGGTATATGGGGTTAGGGAGTGTAAACTAGCTGGTATATGGGGTTAGGGAGAGTAAACTAGCTGGTATATGGGGTTAGGGAGAGTAAACTAGCTGGTATATGGGGTTAGGGAGGGTAAACTAGCTGGTATATGGGGTTAGGGAGGGTAAACTAGCTGGTATATGGGGTTAGGAAATGCAAACTAGCTGGTATATGGGGTTAGGGAGAGTAAACTAGCTGGTATACAGGGTTAGGGAGGGTAAACTAGCTGGTATATGGGGTTAGGGAGTGTAAACTAGCTGGTATATGGGGTTAGGAAATGCAAACTAGCTGGTATATGGGGTTAGGGAGAGTAAACTAGCTGGTATACAGGGTTAGGGAGGGTAAACTAGCTGGTATATGGGGTTAGGGAGTGTAAACTAGCTGGTATATGGGGTTAGGGAGGGTAAACTAGCTGGTATATGGGGTTAGGGAGGGTAAACTAGCTGGTATATGGGTTAGGGAGAGTAAACTAGCTGGTATACAGGGTTAGGGAGGGTAAACTAGCTGGTATATGGGGTTAGGGAGTGTAAACTAGCTGGTATATGGGGTTAGGGGGGTAAACTAGCTGGTATATGGGGTTAGGGAGAGTAAACTAGCTGGTATATGGGGTTAGGGAGAGTAAACTAGCTGGTAAATGGGGTTAGGGAGAGTAAACTAGCTGGTATATGGGGTTAGGGAGAGTAAACTAGCTGGTAAATGGGGTTAGGGAGAGTAAACTAGCTGGTATATGGGGTTAGGGGGGTAAACTAGCTGGTATACAGGGTTAGGGAGTGCAAACTAGCTGGTATATGGGGTTAGGGAGTTTAAACTAGCTGGTATACAGGGTTAGGGAGGGTAAACTAGCTGGTATATGGGGTTAGGGAGTGTAAACTAGCTGGTATATGGGGTTAGGGGGGTAAACTAGCTGGTATACAGGGTTAGGGAGGGTAAACTAGCTGGTATATGGGGTTAGGGAGTGTAAACTAGCTGGCATACGGGGTTAGGGAGAGTAAACTAGCTGGTATATGAGGTTAGGGAGGGTAAACTAGCTGGTATATGGGGTTAGGGAGAGTAAACTAGCTGGTATATGGGGTTAGGGAGAGTAAACTAGTTGGTATACAGGGTTAGGGAGAGTAAACTAGCTGGTATACAGGGTTAGGGAGGGTAAACTAGCTGGTATACAGGGTTAGGGATGGTAAACTAGCTGGTATATGGGGTTAGGGAGTGTAAACTAGCTGGTATACGGGGTTAGGGAGAGTAAACTAGCTGGTATATGAGGTTAGGGAGGGTAAACTAGCTGGTATATGGGGTTAGGGAGAGTAAACTAGCTGGTATATGGGGTTAGGGAGTGTAAACTAGCTGGTATATGAGGTTAGGGAGGGTAAACTAGCTGGTATATGGGGTTAGGGAGAGTAAACTAGTTGGTATAAAGGGTTAGGGAGAGTAAACTAGCTGGTATACAGGGTTAGGGAGTAAACTAGCTGGTATACAGGGTTAGGGAGGGTAAACTAGCTGGTATACAGGGTTAGGGAGGGTAAACTAGCTGGTATATGGGGTTAGGGAGTGTAAACTAGCTGGTATATGGGGGTTAGGGAGGGTAAACTAGCTGGTATATGGGGTTAGGGAGTGTAAACTAGCTGGTATATGAGGTTAGGGAGGGTAAACTAGCTGGTATATGGGGTTAGGGAGAGTAAACTAGTTGGTATAAAGGGTTAGGGAGAGTAAACTAGCTGGTATACAGGGTTAGGGAGTAAACTAGCTGGTATACAGGGTTAGGGAGGGTAAACTAGCTGGTATACAGGGTTAGGGAGGGTAAACTAGCTGGTATATGGGGTTAGGGAGTGTAAACTAGCTGGTATATGGGGGTTAGGGAGGGTAAACTAGCTGGTATATGGGGTTAGGGAGTGTAAACTAGCTGGTACACGGGGTTAGGGAGAGTAAACTAGCTGGTATATGAGGTTAGGGAGGGTAAACTAGCTGGTATACAGGGTTAGGGAGAGTAAACTAGCTGGTATATGGGGTTATGGAGAGTAAACTAGCTGGTATATGGGGGTTAGCGAGTGTAAACTAGTTGGTAGAGGGCGTTAGAGAGTGTAAACTAGTTGGTAGAGGGGGTTAAAGCCCTGTCCCACGGTACGAGTTCATTGCAAGAGTTCTTCGTAGTTTGCCCCGATTCGAACTCGGAGATTTACGGTGGCCGCTCGTCGATACTCGGGGCTCTCGTGGACATTTTACAACACATTGAAAAATCTTCACGAGTCTTCCCGTGCTTACCTGCCGTTAGCAGTCTCCTCGAGTACCTGCGTTGGCATTAAGGGGCGCTAAGAGACGTCCCCGAGCTCCGACGTACCCGCTACGTTCATTCTCCGTGCTTACCACGAGTTTGATTTTTTTTTTAAAACTCGGGAGAGCTCTGGGAATGAACTCGTACGGTGGGACAGGGCTTTTAGGAAGGGGTAAACTAGCTGGGAGAGGGGGTCGAGGGGATGAACAGGTTTAGGGCGAGGGGTAGTGGCATGTGTAGTGTTGTGTCGTGCTGCAGCAAGTAGGACACGTGCCTCTTGCCCGGGGACAGAGAGAGTGGCAGTGGCGTGTGTGGGGGGGGGGGTGGCGAGCAGTGCAGCAGTACCTGCTTGTACAGGTAGCGGAGGAGGAAGTCCAGGAGGAAGGATTTGCCTTTGCGAAAGGCTCCGGCCACGGACAGCACCATCACGTTCAGGTCACGGACGGACGGGCTCAGCAGGATGTTCTCCAGCGCGTTGATGTTCAGCGAGAAGCTGTGATCATCCTTGCTCACGTGGATAATCTGCTGGGAATGGGCCAACGGGCAGGAAGACATCACCTAATTTGAGGAAGGACATTCTTGCTATTGAGGGAGCCCAGCGTAGGTTTACAAGGTTAATTCCCGGGATGGCGGGACTGGGAGAATGGAGCGGCTGGGCTCGTACACTCTGTGGAGTTTAGAAGGATGAGAGGGTATCTTATTGAAACATAACAGATTATTAAGGGCTTGGACACGCTGGAGGCAGGAAACATGTTCCCCATGTTGGGGGAGTCCAGAACCAGGGGCCACACACACAGTTTGGCCATTTAGAACGGAGATGAGGAAACACTTTTTCACACAGAGAGTGGTGAGTCTGTGGAATTCTCTGCCTCAGAGGGCGGTGGAGGCGGGTTCTCTGGATGCTTTCAAGAGAGAGCTAGATAGGTCTCTTAAAAATAGCTGAGTCAGGTGATATGGAGAGAAGGCAGGAACGGGGTACTGATTGGGGATGATCACATTGAATGGCGGTGCTGGCTCGAAGGGCCGAATGGCCTCTACTCCTGCACCTATTGTCTATTATTGGGTAGACACACAGAGTCTGTTGCCCAGAGTAGGGGAATCGAGGACCAGAGGACATAGGTTTAAGGTAAGCGGGGGGGGGGGGGGGGGGAAGAAAGGTTTAATAGGAGTCTGAGAGAGAACATTTTTTGGGTGGTGGGTGTCTGGAACAAGCTGCCGGAGGAGTTAGTTGAGGCTGGGATTATCATAACATTTAAGATGCAGGAAGATTGTTCCCGATGTTGGGGAAGTCCCGAACAAGGGGTCACAGTTTAAGGATAAGGGGGAAGTCTTTTAGGACCGAGATGAGGAAAACATTTTTCACACAGAGAGTGGTGAATCTGTGGAACTCTCTGCCACAAAAAGTAGTTGAGGCCAGTTCATTGGCTATATTTAAGAGGGAGTTAGATGTGGCCCTTGTGGCTAAGGGGATCAGGGGTTATGGAGAGAAGGCAGGTACAGGATACTGAGTTGGATGATCAGCCATGATCATATTGAATGGCGGTGCAGGCTCGAAGGGCCGAATGGCCTACTCCTGCACCTATTGTCTATGTTTTTCTAAGAGACATTTGGACAGGTATTTGGATAGGACGGGTTTAGAGGGATACGGGCCAAGCGCGGGCAGGTGGGGCTAGTGTAGGTGGGGCATGTTGGTCGGCACGGGCAAGTTGGGCCGAAGGGCCTGTTTCCACCCGGTGAGAGTCTCGTGCTGGATGAGTGGCCCCGTGTTCCCTTCCCCCCCACGGACGATGCAACGGGCGCAACCGAGGGGAGACGGCGGGACGCTGACCTGTCCGACGTCCAAGACACGCAGATGACGGGATTCGGGGAACTCCCAAGAGAACGTGCACCACTCCTCTGCAGATCCAGTTCGGCTGTTTTACCTCACGCGCTCGACTCGGCTCACGATAACAAATAATCTGTTGTTGGCGAATCTGCAATTAAAAAGATGGCGCACAATCAAACCAACACGGCAACCGTCAGCGACTGTAGATGATGGCTCTAGATCAGATTATAGATTGGCCATAGATTAAATACTGGTTTTGATCACTGACTATAGAGCTCAGTTGTATAGGGTCTTGGTGAGACCACACCTGGAGTATTGCGTACAGTTCTGCTCTCCAAATCTGAGGAAGGACATTATTGCCATAGATGGAGTGCAGAGAAGGTTCACCAGACTGATTCCTGGGATGGCAGGACTGTCTTATGAACAAAGACTGCATAGACTCGGTTTATACTCTCTAGAATTTAGGAGATTGAGAGGGGATCTTATAGAAACTTACAACATTCTTAAGGGGTTGGACAGGCTAGATGCAGGAAGATTGTTCCCGATGTTGGGGAGGTCCAGGACAAGGGGTCACAGCTTAAGGATAAGGGGGAAATCCTTTAGGACCGAGATGAGAAGGACTTTTTTCACACAGAGAGTGGTGGGTCTCTGGAACTCTCTGCCACAGAGGGTAGTTGAGGCCAGTTCATTGGCTATATTTAAGAGGGCGTTAGATGTGGCCCTTGTGGCTAAAGGGATCAGGGGGTATGGAGAGAAGGCAGGTACGGGATACTGAGTTGGATGATCAGCCATGATCATATTGAATGGCGGTGCAGGCTCAAAGGGCCGAATGGCCTCTACTCCTGCACCTAATTTCTATGTTTCTATGTTTCTCCGAGATTTCGGTTTCCTCCCACACTCCAACGATTTACGGGTATGTGGGTTAATTGGCTTGGTGTACGTGGAAATTGTCCCTAGTGTGTGTGTGTGTGTGCGCGTGTAAGGCTTGCATTAGTGTGCGGGGATCGCTGGTCAGTACGGACTCAGTGGGCCGAAGGGCCTGTTTCTGCGCTGCATCTCAAAACTCAATCAGGCTCTGATTTTGATCGCAAGCTGTAAACGCAAGCTTTAAATACGATTTTAAAATAGTTTTCAGTCCTGATTTAGCTCACTGACTGTGGATAATAGATTTAAATTAGATGTTTTAACAGATTAAGCACTGATTTTGACCGCTGGCTCCACAGGGAGTCTCAGTGGGTCAGTAGCCTGGCATTTGATAGTTGTAAACTAGATGCTTTAACAGATTAAACCCTGCGTTTGATCAGTGACTGGAGAAGATAGAGGTTTTTATACATTCTTGCCATAGAGGGAGTACAGAGAAGGTTCACCAGACTGATTCCTGGGATGGCAGGACTTTTATATGAATAAAGACTGGATAGACTCGGTGTTAAAGAAGGAACTGCAGATGCTGGAGAATCGAGGGTTACACAAAAAGCTGGAGAAACTCAGCGGGTGCAGCAGCATCTAAGGAGCGAAGGAGATAGGCGACGTTTCGGGTCAAGACCCTTCTTCAGACTCGCTAGAATTAGAAGATTGAGGGGTGATCTTATAGAGACGTACAAAATTCTTAAGGGGTTGGACAGGCTAGATGCAGGAAGATTGTTCCCGATGTTGGGGAAGTCCAGAACAAGGGGTCACACAGTTTAAGGATAAGGGGGAAGTCTTTTAGGACCGAGATGAGAAAAACATCTTTCACACAGAGAGTGGTGAATCTGTGGAATTCTCTGCCACAGAAGGTAGTTGAGGCCAATTCAATGCCTATATTTAAGAGGGAGTTAGATGTGGCTAAAGGGATCAGGGGGTATGGAGAGAAGGCAGGTACAGGATACTGAGATGGATGATCAGCCATGATCATATTGAATGGCGGTGCAGGCTCGAAGGGCCGAATGGCCTACTCCTGCACCTATTGTCTATGTTTCTATGTCGATGTTTCTATTGATATGTTGAATCTCATTGTCTGTAGCTCGTTTTCACCTAGCCCACCTAGCCCACAGCTAATAGCCTGTTTCCTTGCTTATGGCCTACTCCTGCACCCATTTTCTATGTTTATATGTTAAGTACTGATTTTTGGTCACTAACTATAGATGATAGGCATAATATTTAGCTTAGGCAGCTTACAACCCAACTGGTATACAAAAACAGGGATGTAACGCTGAGGCTCTATAAGGCGCCGGTCAGGGCACATTTGGAACATTGTGAGCAGTTTTGGGCCCCGTATCTGAGGAAGGACGTGCCGGCTCTGGAGAGGGTCCAGAGGAGGTTTACAAGAACAATCCCAGGAACGAGTGGGTTAACGTACGTTGAGCGTTTGTCGGCGCTGGGCCTGTACTCGCTGGAGTTTAGAAGCATGAGCGTGAGAATAGTGAAAGGCATAGATAGAGTAGATGTGGAGAGGATGTTTCCACTGGTGGGAGAGTCCAGGACCAGAGGGCGCAGCCTCAGAATTAAAGGCCGCTATTTTAGAAAGGAGGTGAGGAGGAAACTACTTTAGTCGGAGGGTGATGAATCTGTGGAACTCATTGCCACAAGAGAGCTGTGGAGGCCACAAGTCAGTGGATATTTTTAAGGCCAAGATAGACAGATTCTTGATTAGAATGAATGTCAAGAGTTATTGGGAGAAGGCAGGAAAATTGGATAAAGAACAGTTGATTGAATGGTGGTTTAGACTTGATGGGCCGAATGGCCTAGTTCTACTATGACTTGTAACTTAGACAATAGACAATGGGCCACATCTAACTCCCTCTTAAATATAACCATATAACCATATAACACTTACAGCACGGAAACAGGCCCTCTCGGCCCTTCCAGTCCGTACCGACCATTTATTTTCCCCCAGTCCCATCTACCTGCACTCAGACCATACCCCTCCATTCCCTTCCCGTCCATATACCTATCCACTTTACTTTTAAATGTTCAAATCGATCCTGCCTCCACCACTTCTGCAGGAAGATCATTCCACACAGCCACCACTCTCTGAGTAAAGAAGTTCCCCCTCATGTTACCCCTAAACTTCTGTCCCTTAATTCTCATGTCATGCCCTCTTGTTTGAATCTTCCCTACCCTCAATGGGAAAAGCTTATCCACGTCAACTCTGTCTATCCCTTTCATCATTTTAAAGACCTCAATCAAGTCCCCCTTAACCTTCTGCGCTCCAAAGAATAAAGACCTAACTTGTTCAACCTTTCTCTGTAACTTAGTTGCTGGAACCCAGGCAACATTCTAGTAAATCTCCTCTGTACTCTCTCTATTTTGCCAATGAACTGGCCTCAACTACCTTCAGTGGCAGAGAATTCCACAGATTCACCACTCTCTGTGTGAAAAATGTTTTCCTCATCTCGTTCCAAAGGAATTCCCCCTTATCCTTAAACTGTGGCCCCTTGGTCTTTCCCCACATCGGAACAATCTTCCTGCATCTTAAATGTTATGATAATCCCAGCCTCAACTAACTCCCTCCGGCAGCTTGTTCCATACACCCACCACCCAAAAAATATTCTCTCTCAGGACTCCTATTAAACCTTTCTTCCCCCCCCCCCCCCCACCCCCGCTTACCTTAATCTATGTCCTCTGGTCCTCGATTCCCCTACTCTGGGCACAGACTCTGTGTGTCTACCCGATGATAGCCAATAGACAATAGGTGCAGGAGCAGGCCATTTGGGCCCTTCGAGCCTAGCACCGCCCTTCAATGTGATCATGGCTGAATTTATATGAAATATTGATTTCCTTAACTTAAAAATCCCCTCTCTCTCTCTCTCTCTCTCTCTGTCTCTGTCCCTCCCCCACCCGAAGCATTGTACTAGTTTCACTGTCATCCTGTTGAGTCTATATCTGTAACTCGTTTTTCACCTAGCCCACAGCTAACAATGGCCTGTTTCCTTGCTCATCGTCACCTCTTGCACACCTATCATGCATCTGTTCCACAACTCTCCACATCCCCGTCTATTTATCTCATGCCCTTTCCCCCTAACTCTCAGTCTGAAGAAGGATCTCCACCCGAAACGTCAAACATCACCTATTCCTTTCCCACAGAGATGCTGCCTGTCCCGCTGAGTTACTCTAGTATTTTGTCTCTGTCTTTGCTGTAAAGTAGATGTTTTTTACAGCTGAACCACAGATTTTGATCACTGGCTGAAGATGTTAGGTTAAATCAGATTTTTTAATAATAGTCTATAAGAACCGATTTTGATCGTTGAATGCAAATGGGAGCTTGAATTGTAATTTAAGCACTGACATTGATCAGAGACTGCAGATGATATCGCAGTTAAAAAGACGGTTATGGTGCTCGAGATGGTGGCCTGGTGCTTGTCAGTGGGGTCATGGTCCAGGGGTAAGTAGGAGGAGGTGTCCGAGAGTTGGCGCGTGGCCTCTGCATTGTACGAGATCGGCGCGCCAGACTACCACAGCACCTCCCTTGTCGGCGGGTTTGATAACCCAGTCTGGGTTGTTGCGGAGTGAGTCGATGGCAATACGTTCTGAAGAAGGGTCTCGACCCGAAACGTCGCCTATCTCCTTCGCTCCTTAGATGCTGCTGCACCCGCTGAGTTTCTCCAGCTTTTTGTGTACCCCCACTGCAGATGATAGTTGTGTTGGAGGTTTTTAAGGATTCAGAGCTTTCACACTTTTGTACCTTCTGCCCGATGGGAGAGGGGAGAGAAGGGAGTGACCGGGGGTGGTGGTCCTTGATTATGCTGCCAGCCTTGCGAGGCGTAGATGGAGTCAATGGAAGGGGAGGTTGGTTTGTGTGATGGTCTGGGCAACGCTATAAATTCACGATGTTCCCACATTAAAACACTGACATAGGTCAGTGACGCTAGATTCTAGCTGTAAATTTGATTTTACTTGCAGATGAAGCACTGACATTGATCAGTGATAGTACATGATGGATGTTTTTACAGTTTAAGGGCTGTTTCTGATCACTGGCTGTAGGTGACACAAGGAAACTAGATGCTTTAATGGATAAAGTACCTCATTCTCCCCTTCTCAAGCCTTACCCTCCCCCCTCCTCCCTCTCCCCCCTCTGCCCCTCGCTCCCTTCTCTCTCCCTCCCCCTCTCTTCCTCTCCCCTCCTCTCTCACCCTCGCCTCACTCTCCCCTCCCCTCCTCACTCCCTCTTCTTCTCCCACCCTCCCTTCCCTCTTCCTCCTCTCACCCTCCTCCCTCCTCTCCTCCCTCTCCCCTCCCTCTCCTCATCCTCCCCCTCACTCTCTTCCTCTCCTCCCTCTCCCCTCACTCTCTCCCTCTCCTCACCCTCCCCCTCACTCCCCGAATCTCTCTTCCTCTCCTCTCCCCTCCCCGCACCCTCTTCCTCTCCTCACCTCATTCTCTTCCTGTCCATCTTCCTCGCCCTCCATCTCCCCTCTCCCTCCTCATCCTCCTGTAAAGGTGTTTTTCGGAGTCATTGGTAACTGTCACTGTATGTCATGTTGTTACTTGTGGGCGGAGGCACCGAGGCAAATTCCTTGTATGTGAATACTTGGCCAATAAACTTATTGACTTACTCTCCTCACCCTCCCCCTTCCTCTCCCTCCCCCTCTATCCTCTCCTCACCCTCCCCCTCATTCTTTTCATCCCCCTCCTCCCTCCCCCCCCTCATCCTCTCTCCCTCTCCTCATTCTCTTTCTCCCCCCCTCCCTCTCCCCTCATCCTCTCCTCACCCTTCCCTCCCCTCCTCTCACCATCCCCTCTCCTCACCCTCCCTTCCCCTCTCTACTCTTCCTCCCTCCCCCTCCCCTCTCCTCACCTACCCCCTCCCCTCTTCTCCTCACTCTCTTGCTCTCCTCACCCTCTCTTCCTCACCTCTACTCCTCTTCCTCTCTTCCTCCCCTCACTTCACCCTCTCTTCCTCACCTCCTCACTCCCTTCCTCTCCTCAACCCTCTCTTCCTCACCTTCTCCTCTCCCTCTCTTCCTCCCCTCACCCTATATTCCTCACCTTCTCCTCACTCTCTTGCTCTCCTCACCCTCTACCCCCTCCCCTCTCTCCTCATTCTCCCTCACCCTCCATTCCTCCCTCCTACTCATCTTCTCCCACTCTTCCTCCCCTCTTCTCCTCTTCCTCTCTTCCTCCCCTCACCCCTTCCCTCCCTCTCCTCTCATCATCTTCTCCCTCTGTCCTTCTCTCCCTCCCCCTCCCCTCATGGCAACAGGGACAATAGGTGCAGGAGGAGGCCATTCGACCATTCGGCATTCGGCTATTTGGCCATTCGGCTATTCGGCTATTTGGCCATTCGGCCCATCGAGCGGCTGATTCCCCCCCACGCCCCTGACTCGAGCAGCTCACCCTCCACAGGGCCTGGGCCTCCTCCACCTCCTCCACCTCCTCCTCCACCGCCGCCCGCATCTCCTCCTCCCCTCAGCGCCGGCCCCGCGCTTTTCGCCTCCCAACCCGTCGCCATGGCGACACAAAAGCGGCCGCGGCGCCCGCCGGGAGTTGTAGTCCCCGCCCTCATCCGCCCCCGTGTGGCGGGCTCCTCCCCTGGACTACAATCCCGGCGGCCACCGCGGCGCCCGCCCCGCCATTTTGCGGAGCAGGACTACAATCCCGGCGCCAGGACTACAGGCGCGGTGGCCGCCGGGAGTTGTAGTCCACGCCCCCGTCCGCCCCCGTGTCACGGCGCGACAAGTGGACTACAATCCCGGCGGCCACCGCGGCGCCCGCCCGCCGGCCATGTTGCGGCGCGGCGTCAGGACTACAACCGCGGCGTCAGGACTACAACCGCGGCGTCAGGACTACAACCCCGACACCAGGACTACTACCGCGGCGCCCGCCGGGAGTTGTAGTCCCCTGGACACCACACTGAATGGCAGCGGACGGCAATGGGACTACAACTCCCAGCACCCAACGATGCTACTGCCACAGAGGGCTTAATGTCTCCCAACTCCAGTCCCCACTCCTCTTCATTTACATTGACTTTTGTCATACTAGTTTAGTTTTGCTTAATTTAGTTTTATTTTGTTTAGTTGTTTTTGCTTAGGTAAGTTTTGCTGAGCTTAGTTCAGTTTATAGTTTAGCTTAATTGAGTTAACTTGAGTTAAGGGACAAAGGACATTTATTATCACATACACCAAATTATGCAGTCAAATTTGACGCCAAGTTTGGTTCAGTTTACTTTTGTTTATAGTTTAGCTTGGTTGAGTTAACTTGAGGGTTACACAAAAAGCTGGAGAAACTCAGGCGGGTGCTGCAGCATCTAAGGAGCGAAGGAGATAGGCGACGTTTCGGGTCGAGACCCTTCTTCAGACTGGGTCAGGGGATCAGGGAAACGAGAGATATAGACGGTGATGTGGAGAGATAAAGAACAATGAATGAAAGATACGCAAAATAGGCAATGGGTCTGCCGGGGCAGTCGGGTTTGGAATGCCAGGGCCTGAGGGCTGAGGGAGAGGTGGGAAGGGGAGGAGACAGCCAGGGTTAACAGAATTAGTTAACTAATTTGTTAAAGAAGGAACTGCTGGAGAATCGAGAGGGTTACACAAAAAAGCTGGAGAAACTCAGCGGGTCTCGACCCGAAAACGTCGCCTATCTCCTTCGCTCCTTAGATGCTGCTGCACCCGCTGAGTTTCTCCAGCTTTTTGTGTACCCTAGTTAACTAAGTTCTAGTTTAGCTTAATTGAGTTTTCTTGAGTTAAAGGACAAAGGGCATTTATTATCACATACACCAAATTATGTAGTCAAATTTGACGCCAAGTTTGGTTCAGTTATTTTTGTTTATTGTTAGCTTGTTGAGTTAACTCGAGTTCAGTTTCTTGTCACATGTAGCGGGGTACAGTGAAAAGCTTTGTTGTACCACCTGTGAGTCTTCCACCCTGGGTTTCCTCCCCACACGTCCCAAAGACGTGCAGCTTCGCAGCCTAGTTGACTTCTGAAAATTAATCCTGCTGTGTAGAACTAGTGTCCGGGGTGAGCGCGGACTCGGTGGGCCGAAGGGCCTGTTTCCACGCTGTATGTCATATCAAAGGTGGATAGTTCCTGGAATAAAATATTCACACAGACAAGAATTGCAAGAGTCAAAAGGTGTGTTAATACACCGGCAAAATAACAATAACATTCCCAAACCGACCGACACTCGATAGAACGCTAGATTTAATTGGACTTCAAATGGACACTTGTCCACTGAGCAAATTATCAGGGAGCACTTCAACTCCCCCTCCCATTCCGCATCCGACCTCTCGGTCCTGGGCCTCCTCCACGGGCCAGAGTGAGCAACACCGCAAGTTGGAGGAACAGCACCTCATATTCCGCTTGGGAGTCTGCATCCTCTGGGCTTAAACATTGAATTTTCTCAATTCTGTTAACCCTGGCTGCCTCCTCCCCCTCCCCCACCTCTCCCTCAGCCCTCGGGCCCTGGCATTCCCTATCTCTCTCTATCTCTCCCCCACCAAAGTCTCATTTTCACACCACAAACAGCTTACAATGGCCTGTTTCCTTTATCATCGATACTTGGAAATACATCGGAATTTCTTTTGGAACTGCATATATCAATGTATTTCTCAACGACAATAAAGTTTGTTTTGACTTGACAAGAAGAGGTTCTACCCTGTGCTGTCACACATCTCAACGCTGGACCTCAATGACTGCCTGTCTCAACCTCTCCCCTCCCCACCCCGGACACCGTACATGTATAAATGTATATTAACTCATCCCACTGCGCAATTACTTGTTCAATTGTAAGCTCGACCTTCGGAGATACCAACTGCACTTCACCATGACAATTAAAGATTGAATTGAATCTATTAAAAAAAACAAAAAAAACTATTAAGAGTGAGGAATGATTCAATTGCTAATATTAATAATGTATGACTGATGTACACCTAAATATTGCTACCATAATGTTGTTTGCCAATGTATTGTTTACCCGCTAATCAAAAATATATTTTACTCCCGCGGTGGCTACGGCGGCCAAGGATCGTTCCGTCAACGGGAGGACAACGAAGGGAGAGATTGAACTTTTTTTTCATCTTCCGCCACAGTGGGGAATGTGGAGGAGTCACTGTGGTGGATGTTTATGTTAAAATGTGTAGGTATGTTACAATACCTACCATTAGCAGCGCTGCAGTTCTGCCGCTCCCCGTGTGTGCGACTTTTGGCGCCTTTCAGAGGGGGGCGGGTTTAAAATGCCGTTTTTCCTAGACAGTCCAAATCGATCCATGTCGGCGATTTCGTCGCTAAAAGGGAAATCGCTCCGACATTTCATTTCATAAAGGTATTTTTAAACTACGCTAGATTATTTATTAACTAGAGTCGTTTAAAAAATCATCTTCTAAAGCTCTGAACGCCGACAGCGGAACGGACCTAAGGTAGGCGATAAAAGAAGCTACACAGTTTATTTTTACATAAAAACTTGGTTTTAGGGAGGCTTTAATCACATTTTCATGTTGCTGAAAAGGGGACAAAAAAAAATGTATGGACCAACAGTATTTTTCCTCCCGACTTCACCGCTAACCGCAACGTTCTAATCCACCGCATTCCACTAAAACCCACTCGCTAGTTGATTTAAATGGCCATTAATTTACAGGCAGTAAACACTAAATTCCTTCCATTTGGCCCAGAAATTCATGAAAATGAGATTTAAAAATTATGTTATATTGTGGATTATTGTGGGAATGTTATTTGGACACTTAGGCAATTTTAAAAAAGTTTATCTTTTCTTAAGAAATGGATAGATGTTTAGATCTACTCATTGAATTTTGTAATTAGCTACAATTAGATAACTAGCTAATTATATGCTTTAATTAATCACGTCTACTCTCATGCCTGGTCACGGGGAGGACGTACAAACTCCACACAGACAGCGCCCGCAGTCCAGAATCGTCACTCCTTCTGTTTGTGATAGGAGTGCAGTAGTTTGGCGACGAATAGTCCTACGCCAACAACACCCGCTCCAACAGCAAGGGTAGTCAACGCTTCCGATACCTAAGGGGAAAAACAGAGAGAGAGAGAGAGATGGGTGGGTGAGGTGGCCCTGGGAGTCACACACACACACACACACAGTGAGAGAGAGAGAGAGGGGGGAGGGGGGGAGTGAGAGGGGGGGAGGGAGGGGAGTGGAGGGGAAGGTAGGTGGACAGGGGAGCGGGGAGGTAGGTGAACGGGGGGGAGGAGGGAGTGAGAGGGAGGGGGGTGAGAGGGGAGGGGAGGGTAGGTGGACGGGGGAGGGAGGGGAGGGGGAGGGGAAGGGGGGAAGGAGGGGGGGAGGTGAAGCTGACCTGTGGGGAGGAGAAGGAGATAGGGAGGTGGAGGGGGATGGAATGGGCGGGGAGGGTTGGTGGACAGGGGGGAGGGAGGGGGAGGGGGAGGAGCTGACCTGTGGGAAGGGTAGGTGGAGGGAGGGAGCGGGGTGGAGGGGGAGGGAGGGGGGGGGAGGGGGAGCTGACCTGTGGGGAGCAGGCCGTCCCATAACGGAGCTGGGTGGCGAAGTGTTCACAGTTGTAACTGACGATTGCTGTACTTGATGAGTTCGCCCACCCACTCGTGCGCCTCTTTAGCGATAACGTGCCCTGGGTTGGGGGTCCGGCGGCCGTCCAGCTTGTTGTTGACCCTCCAGCGGGTCAGTCCCGGCCACACGGCTCAGCTGATCCTTCCGCACGTAGCCTTGTTTGTCGCCACCCCGACATGAGGCTGCCTGGATCCAGCACCGTACACCTCACCTGGAGAGAGGGAGAGAGGGAGAGAGAGGGAGATGAGAAGGGGAGAGTGGGGAGAGAGAAGGGGAGAGAGGGAGAGAGTGGGGGAGAGAGGGGAGAGAGAGGGGAGAGAGAGGGAGAGGGAGAGAGAAGGGGAGAGGGGGAGAGAGGGGGAAAGAGAGGGGGAGAGAGAAGGGGAGAGGGGGAGAGAGTGGGGGAGAGGGAGAGAGAAGGGGAGAGAGAAGGGGAGAGAGAGAGAGAGAGGGAAAGAGGGAGAGGGGAGAGAGGGAGGGAGCTCAATGTGTGGAGTACAAATCAAAGATCCTATAGCTAGAGGATCTTTGGTACAAATGGCAGTCTGATTCCCGCCCGGGCCCACTGCGTACGCACGGAGAGTCGCTTCCCCAACCGCACAGGCGCGGAATGGTCGCATTTTTTTCTCTTCGCCCAATATCATCCAGCGGGCCGACAAAGTGGACTGCGCTCCGATTTCTCGGGATTTTTTCTTACTCTGGGGGAAATGGGGGGTGCGACCGCACCCAACCCCCCCCCCCCCCTTCGGACAGCCACGTAACACTGGAGAGCCCAGACCCACACAGCGCAGAAACCACTGGGTCCGCGCCCACCAGCCGTCACCCCGCACACTAACACTATCCAACACACACACTGGGGGCGATTTTTCATTTTACACCCAAGCCCATTAACCTACAAACCCGTACGTCTTTGGACTGTGGGAGTGCCAGGGTGGCCAACTTTCTCACTCCCAAATAAGGACAAAAGGTCAAAATACCCCACGGCAATTCGGCGAAGGCCTGAAGGTCGGACAGCTAGGCCGGGCTGCCGACCGTCCGACGGGGTCACGGGCGAGGCGCTGCTGCCTGCTTGCTGCTGCTGCACTCCATGGGATGCACTACACCGGGATGGGTGAGGTGGGGTCCGGACGACCCGACAGTCCCCTCGACCCGAGTAGTGCGGTCAAATACGGGACAAGGGGCGGTCCCCGTGCGGGACAAACCAATTTAGCCCCAGTTGCCGACCGGAACCGCAGGGGGAACGAGAGGGGGGGGTGGCTGGGCAGCGGGGGGGGGGGGGGGGGGGCGAGAGAGTCTACTCACTGGGGGGGACAAGGTGGATGATGTACCCGTTCCCCACATACACTCCCCAGTGCTGGTAACCCAAACGGAATATTTCTATCATGTCGCCCGGCTTGGCATTGTGGTCATCCTGTGGACACAGCGAGGGGGGGCAGGGTTAGTCATGTACAGAGACACACACACGCGCACAAACCACACGGAGCACACACGCACACACGCAGAGGCGCGCACACGCACACACCTCTCACACGCACTCTCACACTCACACTTACACACACTCTCACACTCACAACACACTTTCTCACACACACTCTCTCACACACTGTCACACTCACACTCTCACACACACTCACTCTCACACACATCACTCACACACACTCACTCACTCACACACACACTCACTCTCACATTCACACCTCTCTCACTCTCACACTCACATTCACACACACACTCACACACACACTCACTCACACTCTCTCTCACTCACACTCACACACACACTCACTCACACACACTTCACTCACACACACACTCACTCTCACTTACACACTCACACACAAACTCACTCACACACTCACTCACACACTCTCACTCACACACTCTCACTCACTCTCTCACACACTCTCACACACTCTCACACTCTCACACACTCTCACACTCTCACACACACACTCACACTCTCACACACACACTCACACTCTCACACACACACTCACACTCTCACTCACACACTCTCACTCACTCTCACACACTCTCACACACTCTCACACACACTCTCACACAACTCTCTCACACTCTCACACACCTCTCACACACACACTCACACTCTCATACACACTCTCCCTCCCACATCCTCTCACACACTCACTCACACATGCGCCACCGTTCCCGCCCTCAAGCCAACATCTCCCCAATCACGGTCGGCTTTGATCTGTAATTTTCACGCCTCTCCCTTCCACATATCCCCGTGTCTTCCTCGCCCCTGACTCTCCGTCCGAAGAGGGGGAGTCGGCCCGAAACGTCCTCCCCCATCCCCCCCCCCCCCCAGAGATGCTGCCCGTCCCGCCAAATGTTACTCCTCCGACATTGCGTGTCCGTCTCGCGTGTTGAATGATGGTCCGTGTAACGGTACCCACGTATGTTGAAGCCATGATGAGCCGTGAGAAGCTGCCGGTATTACTGGGCCGTCTGCGATCGGGAACTGTCACCTCACACACCGACCTGCAAGCAAAGCCACTGTCGATTCAAGCCACAGCTTCCTCTCACGCTTGCAGAGTCAAGTCTTTTGTGTGTCATCCTATCCGTGTTCTCCACAGACGCTGCCTGACCGGCTGAGTTACTCCAGCACTTTGTGAAACGTCACCTATCCATGTTCTCCACAGATGCTGCCTGACCCGCTGAGTTACTCCAGCACTCTGTGAAACGTCACCTATCCATGTTCTCCACAGATGCTGCCTGACCCGCTGAGTTACTCCAGCACTCTGTGAAACGTCACCTATCCATGTTCTCCACAGATGCTGCCTGACCCGCTGAGTTTGTATTAAGTTAGTTTAGAGATACAGCGCGGAAACAGGCCCTTCAGCCCACCGGGTCCGCGCCGACCAGCGATCCCCGCACACTGACACTATCCTACACACACTAGGGACAATTTTGACATAAGGCTCTTAAAGATAGCGGAGTCAGGGGATATGGGGAGAAGGCAGGAACGGGGTACTGATTGTGGATGATCAAATTGAACGGCGGTGCTGGGTCGAAGGGCCGAATGGCCTCTACTCCTGCACCTATTGTCTATTGTCTATAATCGGGTAGACACATAGAAACATAGAAATTAGGTGCAGGAGTAGAGGCCATTCGGCCCTTCGAGCCTGCACCCGCCATTCAATATGATCATGGCTGATCATCCAACTCAGTATCCCCGTACCTGCCTTCTCTCCATACCCTCTGATCCCCTTAGCCACAAGGGCCACATCTAACTCCCTCTTAAATATAGCCAATGAACTGGCCTCAAACTACCCTCTGTGGCAGAGAGTTCCAGAGACCCACCACTCTCTGTGTGAAAAAAGTCCTTCTCATCTCGGTCCTAAAGGATTTCCCCCTTATCCTTAAGATGTGACCCCTTGTCCTGGACCTCCCCAACATCGGGAAACAATCTTCCTGCATCTAGCCTGTCCAACCCCCTTAAGAATTTTGTACGTTTCTATAAGATCCCCTCTCAATCTCCTAAATTCTAGAGAGTATAAAACCGAGTCTATGCAGTCTTCGTTCATAAGACAGTCCTGACATCCCAGGAATCAGTCCTGGTGAACCTTCGCTGCACTCCCCTCTATGGCAATAATGTCCTTCCTCAGATTTGGAGACCAGAACTGTACGCAAGTACTCCAGGTGTGGCCTCACCAAGACCCTGTACAACTGAAGTAGAACCTCCCTGCTCCTATACTCAAATCCTTTTGCTATGAAAACCTAACATACCATTCGCTTTCTTCAACTGCCTGCTGTACCTGCATGCCTACTTTCAATGACTGGTGTACCATGACACCCAGGTCGCGCTGCATCTCCCCTTTTCCTAATCGGCCACCATTTAGATAGTAGTCGGTTTTCCTATTTTTGCCACCAAAGTGGATAACCTCACATTTATCCACATTATACTGCATCTGCCAGGGTAGACGCACAGAGTCTGTTGCCCCGAGTAGGGGAATCGAGGACCAGAGGACGTGGGTTTAGGGTAAGGGGGGGGGGGGGTAATGTTCCCGACGTTGGGGGATGCAGGCTCAGCACCGCCAAACGCTCATCGTAACGTTAACCCACTCGTTCCTGGGATCGGTCTCCTCGGGACCCTCTCCAGAGCCGGCACGTCCATCCTCAGATATGGGGGTGCAAAGACACTTTTTCTGGGGTCCCTGTGCGGTTCCGAATAAATTTAAAGATCCTCCTTTACAAAGCCCTCGCCCCCACCGCACCCCCTCCAGGTCCCTCAGATCGGCCGACTCGGGGTTGCCGAACATCCCGCGGTCGAGGCGGAAGCTCGGGGGCGATCCGACGACCGACCGCGCCTTTGCGGTTGCAGCTCCTAGACTGTGGAACGGCAACAGAACCGCCCCCCTCCATCGACTCCTTTAAGTCGAGACTGAAAAACTCATCTCTACTCTCAAGCCGTTCATGACGTCCTCTGAGCAATGGCGATATGTGTGTAGTGATGTTGGGATTTTTTCTTAATCTGGGGGGAAAAGAGGGGTGCGATCGCACCTAACCCCCCCCCCCCCTTCGGTCTATGGACCACTGCTGTTTGTTCTACTATTCTTATCGCAATGTGAAAGCACTTTGGCCAACGAGAGTTGTTTTTTAAATCTGCTATGGAAATAAAAGTGACTTGAATGGACTCGAAGCGACCTTGTGTCTTGTCTTACAAGCTGGCATCTGCAGTTCCTCCTGTGCCACGTATTAAATGGGTGTTTTCCGCGTACCTCCCTCCCCACCCCAACCAAGGAATTAAACCGTGGCTGCCTCTGTTTAGTTCAAGGGTTACACAAGAAGCTGGAGAAACTCAGCGGGTGCAGCAGCATCTAAGGAGCGAAGGAGATAGGCGACGTTCGGGGTCGAGGGCCCTTCTAGTTGAGTTCAGAGATCCAGCACGGAAACAGGCCCTTCGGCCCACCGAGTCCGTGCCGACCAGCGATCCCCACACACTAGCACTATCCCTACACACAACTAGGGGACAATTTACAATTTTTAACCAAAGCCCAATTATCCCACCAAGCCCGCACGTCTTTGGGAGTGTGGGAGGAACCAGACTGATTCCTGGGATGGCAGGACTTCCTATGAGGAAAGACTGGACAGACTTGGCTTGTACTCGCTGGAATTTAGAAGATTGAGGGGGGATCTTATAGAAACTTACAAAATTCTTAAGGGTTGGACAGGCTAGATGCAAGGAAGACTGTTCCCAATGTTGGGGAAATCCAGAACAAGGGGTCACACAGTTAAAGGATAACGGGGAAGTCTTTTAGGACCGAGATCGAGGAAAACATTTTTCACACAGAGACGTGGTGAATCTGTGGACTTTCTCTGCCACAGAGGGTGGTCTTGCGGCCAGTTCATGGCTATATTTAGAGGAGTTAGATGTGGCCCTTGTGGCTAAAGGGATCAGGGGGTATGGAGAGAAGGCAGGTCGGGATACTGAGTTGGATGATCAGCCCATGATCATATTGAATGGCGGTGCAGGCTTGAAGGCCCAATGGTCTACTCCTGCACTTATTGTCTATGTTTCTATGTTTCTATGTACATAGCACATTTAAAAAAACAAATCTCGTTGGCCAAAGTGCTTTACATTGCGATAAGAATAGTAGAACAAACAAGCAGTGGTTCATAGATTAAATACAAACATCACTGCGTACATATTGCCCCTCGCTCACAGGACGTCATCAAAGGCTTGGGAGCAGAGATGGGTTTTTAGTCTCGACTTAAAGGGGTCGATGGAGGTCAGGACCGCTCTCTAGTTGGTGAGAGGATGGTTCAGTTGCCTGATAACAGCCGGGAAGATTCAGTCCCTGGATCTGGAGGTGTGGGTTGTACCAGCCTCAACTACCCCCTCTGGCAGCTCATTCCTACCCCACCACCCTCTGTGTGACAAACAGGTTCTCCTCCTGGCATCCCTCTCCCTCTCTAACCCCCCTCTCTCTCTCTCTC
>CAUPSL010001517.1:0-12176 GCA_963514005.1 Raja brachyura | reverse complement strand
CCCCCCCCCTCCCCCACGGCTCTCTCTCTGTTACAACACTAGGAAGCCCCAGAACACTGTGAGAAACCTCCCCAGTGTTTCCATTCTGCGGCCTGTGGTCTGACCGCCCTGCGTCTGTGATAATCTGCACCAAAGCCTGGTGTTCTGAAACCCGACACGCGGCGTTTCCGGCTGGGTTAACCCTGTCAACGCCCTGCTGATGGAAGCCCTGCCAGTCACAGAATGATACAGTGTGGAAACAGGCCCTTCGGCCCACAATGTCCCTGCTACACCAGTCCCACCTGCCCGCGCTCGGCCCGTAACCCTCCAAACCCGTCCTGTCCGTGCACATGTCCGATACGTTCTAGGAGCAGAATTAGGCCGCTCGGCCCGTCTAGCGGGCTGCTACAATGGCGCAGCAGAGGAAACATCCTCTCCACATCCACTCTATTCCATTTCAATGCCTCAGGAGACGCGGGTTCGATCCCGACTATGGGCGCTGTCAGTACAGAGTTTGCACGTTCACCCCATGGGTTTTTCTCCGAGATCTTCGATTTCCTCCCACACTCCAAAGACGTGCGGGCTTGTCCGTTACTTGGCCTGGTCTAGGTCTAAATTGTCCCCAGTGTGTGTAGGATAGTGTTAGTGTGCGGGGATCGCTGGTCGGCACGGACTCGATGGGCCGAAGGGCCTGTTTCCATGCTGTATCTCTGAACTAAACTCTACTCCACCATTCAATCATGGCTGATCTATCTCTCCCTCCTAACCCAGTTCTCACGCCCATAAACCCTGACTCACAGAGCGATTAGTCTACATTTCCTTAACAGCATCATCATCATCATCATACACTTTGATCTGTGGTTTTCACACCGTACCCTTCCATATCTCTAGCTTCCCCTCGCCCCCGACTCTCAGTCTGAAGAAGGATCATAGAAACATAGACAATAGGTGCAGGAGTAGGCCATTCGGCCCTTCGAGCCTGCACCGCCATTCAATATGATCATGGCTGATCATCCAACTCAGTATCCTGTACCTGCCTTCTCTCCATACCCTCTGATCCCCTTAGCCACAAGGGCCACATCTAACTCCCTCTTAAATATAGCCAATGAACTGGCCTCAACTACCCTCTGTGGCAGAGAATTCCACAGATTCACCACTCTCTGTGTGAAAAATGTTTTTCTCATCTCGGTCCTAAATGACTTCCCCCTTAAGGGCCTGTCCCACCAGCATGCAACTCCATGCGATGAGTGCAATCAAACTAGAAGCGGGGGCCGCGCGGAGGTCGGGTGATCCCCTGTACAGGGCCGTTCCCACCAGCGTGCGCCTGCATGCGGCAAGCGCGACCAAACCGGCAGCGAGGGCCGTGCGGAGGTCGGGTGAGTGGCGCAACGCGGCGCAAAGTGAGGCGAACTTGGAGCGAAGTCTAAGGTAAGTTCGCCAGGACAGAGAGGAGCACACAGAGAGGGGCACAGAGGCACACACATAGAGGGTCACGGAGGCACCTACAGAGGGTCACGGAGGCACGACGTCGAGGCGGTGTGTAATGCGTCGAGGCGACTGCGAGCCGTCAAGCCGTTGCCACGCGGAACTTTTGAACATAGTGCGTGTGTGTGTCCGACACGTGTGTGCACGTGTGCGTCGCGGGTCAGCGTGGACTCCGTGGGCCGAAGGGGCCCGTTTGCACGCGGCATCTCTAGAGTAACCGCCTGTTTTGGTGTGAAGACAGACACAAAACGCTGGAGTAACTCAGCGGGACGGGCAGCGTCTCTGGAGAGAAGGAACGGGTGACGTTTCGGGTCGAGACCCTCCTTCAGACTGGTCATGGATCAGGGAAACGAGAGATATAGACGGTGATGCGGAGAGATAAAGAACAATGAATGAAAGATACGCAAAAAAGTATCGATGATAAAGGAAACAGGCCGTTGTTGGCTGTTTGCTGGGTGAGAACGAGAAGCTGGTGCGACTTGGGTGGGGGAGGGATGGAGAGAGAGGGAATGCCGGGGCTACCTGAAGTGAGAGAAGTCAATATTCACACCGCTGGGGGGTGTGAGCTGCCCAAGCGGAATGTGATGTGACTGGGACATTGTTGGGCGGAGAGACACGCTGGAATGTGGGGCACGGAGTTCCCGCTGTCAACGGCAATCTGGGCCGGTAGCCAACTGTGGCACAGGCACCAGCTTCACGCATGCACGCACACGCACTCTCACGCACACATGCACAGAGACACACACACGCACGCGCACACACGCGCGCACACACACGCGCGCAGATGCACAGAGACAGAGACACACACACACACACACGCGCACACACACAGAGACACACGCGCACATACGCACACACGCACGCACACACAGAAACACATACGCACACACGCGCACACAGAGACACACGCGCGCGCACACACACACACACACACAAACACACACATGCAGACACACACACAGAGACGCATTCGCACACGACGCACACACGCAGACGCGCAGACACACGCGCAGACACACACGCGCAGACACACACGCGCAGACACACACGCGCAGACACACACGCGCAGACACACACGCGCAGACACACACGCGCAGACACACACGCGCAGACACACACGCGCAGACACACACACGCACACAAAAACACAGACACACACAGAGAGCAGACAAGAGCGGGGTGGGGGGAACCAGAGCGGGGCGGATCACCCTGTATGTAAATATTAGACTTAGAACAGGTTTGGTGTGACGTTCACCACATTATCTACAGTCAAATGAAGAGAGACCTCGCTGTAGATTCTACGCCACTTCATCGACAATTCGCAAATATATTCAAATCTCCTTCCACAGCAGAAGGTTTTTCCAAGAGCGGAAATCTCTCACACAGTCACAGAGTGATACAGCATGGAAACAGGCCCTTCGGCCCAACTTGCCCACGCCTCCCAACATGCCCCAGCTACACCAGTCCCACATGCCCGCACTTGGCCCACATCCCTCCAAACCTGTCCTATCCATGTACCGATCTAACTGGGACAGTCCCAGCCTCAACTACCTCCTCCGGCAGCTTGTTCCGTACACCCACCGCCCTCACCCGGAACCGTACAGCATGGGAACAGGCCCTTCGGCCCACAATCTCCGTACTCTTGGAGCGGCGGGAAGAGCTGCTGCCTCACAGCGCCAGAGACCCGGGTTCGATCCCGACCACAGGCGCTGTCTGCACGGAGTTTGCACGTTCTCCCCGTGACCTGCGTGGGTTTTCTCCGGGTGCTCCGGTTTCATCCCACACTCCAAAGACGCGCGGGTTTGTAGGTTAATTGCCTTAGTGTGAAAATCGTGCGAGAGTGTGAGTGTGTGAGTTTGTGTGTGTGTGAGTGTGAGTGTGCGCGCGCGCGCGTGTGTGTATATGAGTGTGCGAGTGTGACTGTGGGAGAGTGTGAGAGTGTATATGTGTGCGCGTGAGTGTGTGCGCGTGTGAGTGTGCGCGTGCGTGCGCGAGTGTGTGCGCGAGTATGTGAGTGAGTATGTGAGTGAGTATGCGTGTGTGAGAGTAAGTGTGTGAGAGTAAGTGTGTGTGTGAGTGTGTGCGTGTGTGCATGTGAGTGTGTGGGGTAGTGTTAGTGTGCGGGGATCGCTGGTCGGCGCGGACCCAGTGGGCCGAAGGGCCTGTTTCCGTGCTGGATCTCTAAACTGAACTAGGCATAAAACAGAAGCAGGCCCTTCGGCCCACAATGTCCGTGCCGTACACAGCGCCTAGTTAAACAGGTCTCCTCCGCCTGCACGTGATCCGTACCCAAAAGCCCCTTACATACCCCGTACCTGCCTCCACCACCAGCCCTGGCAGCGCGTTCCAGGTACCCACCACCCTCTGTGCAAAAAAAACCTGCCCCGCACATCTCCTTTAAACTTTGCCCCTCTCACCTTAAAGCTGTGCCCTCTAGTCTTTGATATTATCACCCTGGCGGGGGGGGGGGGGGGGGGAAAGGTTCTGAATGTCTACCCTATCTACGCCTCTCATAATTTGAGATGCTGCCATCTTGTTTCCCCTCAATCTCCTAGGTCGAGACAAAGCAACTCAAGTCTGTCCAAACTCTCCCAGTAACTCAGCGGGTCAGGCAGCATCTGTGGAGAACGTGGACAGGTACAGAGTGCTGGAGTAACTCAGCGGGTCAGGCAGCATCTGTGGAGAACGTGGACGGGTGACGTTTCCAGTCAGTCAAAAGGATGGGTCGACTGGGCTTGTATTCACTGGAATTCAGAAGGATGAGAGGGGATCTTAGAGAAACCTATAAAATACTTCAGGGATTGGACAGGTGAGATGCAGGAGAAATGTTCCCCGATGTTGGGGGAGTCCAGAACCAGGGGTCGCACAGTTTAAGAATAAGGGGTCGGCCATTTAGGACTGAGATGAGGAAACACCTTTTTCACCCAGAGGGTTGTGAATCTGTGGAATTCTCTGCCACAGACGGCAGTGGAGGCCGATTCACTGGATGTTTTCAAGAGAGAGTTAGATTTAGCTCTAGGGGCTAACGGAATCAAGGGATGTGGGGAGAAAGCGGGAACGGGGTACTGATTGGGGATGATCAGCCATGATCATATTGAATGGCGGTGCTGGCTCGAAGGGCCGAATGGCCTACTCCTGCACCTGTTGTCTCTGTTTTCAAGAGTCTAGACCCGAAACGTCATCTGTCCATGTTCTCAAGAGACGCTGCCTGACCCGCCGAGTTACCCCAGCACTCTGTGCCTTTTTTTGTAAACCAGAATCTGCAGTTCCTTGTGTCCAAATCTCTCCTTACAGTTAATACTCTCCGCCCCGCACATCATCTTTAAACTTTGCCCCTCCCACCTTGAAGCTGAGGGGACAGCCTGAAGAAGGGCCTCGACCCGAAACGTCACCCATTCCTTCTCTCCAGAGAAGCTGCCCGTCCCGCAGAGTTACTCCAGCTTTTTGTATCCATCTTCAGTTTAAACCAGTGTGTTCGTGCCTATATATCTGTGTGTGCATGTGTGTGTGTGTGTGTGTGTGTGTGTGTGTGTGTGTGTGTGTGTGTGTGTGTGTATGTATATATCTGTGAGTATGTATGTATATATCTGAGGGGCAACTTTTTCACACAGGTGGGTGTATGGAACGAGCTGCCAGAGGAGGTAGTTGAGGTAGTTGAGGCTGGGACTATCCCAACGTTTAAGAAACAGTTAGACAGGTACATGGATAGGACAGGTTTGGAGGGATATGGACCAAACGCAGGCAGGTGGGACTGGTGTAGACGGGACCTCCAAATAAGCTCTGAACTACGTAGACGGGATATCTATATATGTCAAACTAATAGTAGTGCAGAAAGACAAATCCAATGCCTATGTGACGTTTCATGCACACTGACGGGTCTCGACCCGAAACATCACCCATTCCTTCTCTCCACAGACACTGCCCGTCCCGCTGAGTTACTCCAGCATTTTGTGTCTGTCTTCGGTTTAAATCAGAGTGTGTTTGTGCGTGTGTATCTGTGTGTGTGTGTGTGTGTGTGTGTGTGTGTGTGTGTGTGTGTCTCTATATGAGAGTGTGTGTGTGTCCATATGAGTGTGTGCGTGTGTGTGTGTGCAAGTGTGTGTGTGTGTACATGCGTGTGTGTACATGCGTGTGTGTACATGCGTGTGTGTACATGCGTGTGTGTATATATGTGTGTGCGCATGTGTGTATGTGTGTGTATACACACACACACACACACACATATATACACACACATATATACACACACACACACACACATATATATACACACACACACATATATATACACACACACACACATATATATATATATACACACACACACACATATATATATATACACACACATATATATATATACACACACACATATATATATATACACACACACACATATACATATATACACACACACATATATATATATACACACACACACATATATATACACACACACACACACATATATACACACACATATACACACATGTATATACACACACACATATACACATACACACAACCACCATGGAATGTGTGTGGATTAGAGAATGCAACGCTTGTTTACACACGGACAGGCTGATATATGACACCTTTGTCAGAGATACGAGAGTCGGAAACTAATTGAAGTTAAATAGTCACTTAAATATGTAAATCTCAGACGGATAAGGTCCATTTGTTCATCGTGTTCCTGGAACAATGTTGTCACACGTGAAAGGGTACAAGGGTACCAGGATGTTGGCAGGACTCGAGGTTGTGAGCTACAGGGAGGTCGGGCTTGTACACACTGGAGTTTAGAAGGATGAGAGGGAATCTCATTGAAACATATAACATTATTAAGGGTTTGGACATGCTAGAGGCAGGAAACATGTTCCCGATGTTGGGGGAGTCCAGAACCAGGGGCCTCACACATGCAGTTTAAGAATAAGGGGACGGCCATTTAGAACGGAGACGAGGAAACACTTTTTCACACAGAGAGTGGTGAGTCTGTGGAATTCTCTGCCTCAGAGGGCGGTGGAGGCCGGTTCTCTGGATGCTTTCAAGAGAGAGCTGGATAGGGCTCTTAAAGATAGCGGAGTCAGGGGATATGGGGAGAAGGCAGGAACGGGGTACTGATTGGGGATGATTGGCCCCGATCACATTGAATGGCGGTGCTGGCTCAAAAGGCCGAATGGCCAACTCCTGCACCTATTGTCTATGTTTCTATCGAGAGGTTGAGCAGGCTGGGTCTCTATTCCTTGGAGCGCAGGAGGATGAGGGGGGATCTTATAGAGGTGTACAAAATCATGAGAGGAATAGATCGGGTAGACGCACAGAATCTCTTGCCCAGAGTAGGGGAGTCGAGGACCAGAGGACACAGGTTCAAGGTGAAGGGGGAAAGATTTAATAGGAATCTGAGGGGTATATT
Source organism: Raja brachyura (assembly GCA_963514005.1). Next base: position 5,302 of record CAUPSL010001517.1, on the reverse strand, counting down.
TTTCACACAGAGGGTGGTGGGTGTATGGATCGAGCTGCCGGAGGAGGTAGTTGAGGCTGGGACTATCCCAACGTTTAAGAAACAGTTGGACAGGTACATGAATAGGACAGGTTTGGAGGGATATGGACCAAACACGGGCAGGTGGGACTGGTGCAGCTGGGATCTCCAAATAAGCTCTGAACAACGTAGACGGGATATCTATATATGTCAAACTAATAGTGGTGCAGAAAGACAAATCCAATGCCTATGTGACGTTCCATGCACACTGAAGGGTCTCAACCCGAAACATCACCCATTCCTTCTCTCTACAGATGCTGCCCGTCCCACTGAGTTACTCCAGCATTTTGTGTCTGTCTTCGGTTTAGACCAGAGTGTGTGTGTGTGTGTGCGTGTCTATATGTGTGTGTGTGTGTGCACGTGCGTGTCTAAATGAGTGCGTGTGTGTGTGTCTATATGTGTGTTTGTGTCTGTCTATATGAGTGCGTGTGTGTGTCTGTGTGTGTGTGAGTGTCTGTGTGTGTGTGCGTCTGTGTGTGTCTGTGCACATCTGTGTGTGTCTGTACGTGTGTGTGTGACGTGTGTGTGTGACGTGTGTGTGAGTGTGGGTGTGTGTGGGTGTGTGTGGGTGTGTGTGTATATCTGTGTGTGTGTGTGTGTGTGTGTATCTGTGTGTGTGTGTGTGTGTGTGTGTGTGTGTGTGTGTGTGTGTGTCGTGTGTGGGTGACGTGTGTGTGTGTGACGTGTGCGGGTGACGTGTGCGGGTGACGTGTGCGGGTGACGTGTGGGTGACGTGTGGGTGACGTGTGGGTGACGTGTGGGTGTGGGTGTGTGTGGGTGTGTGTGGGTGTGTGTGGGTGTGTGTGGGTGTGTGTGGGTGTGTGTGGGTGTGTGTGTATATCTGTGTGTGTGTGTGTATCTGTGTGTGTCCGTGAGTGTGTGTGTGTGTGTGTGTGTGTGTGTGTATCTGTGTGTGTTCGTGAGTGTGTGTGTGTGCGTCTATATGAGCATGTGCATGTGCGTTTGTGTGTGTGCCTCTATATGTGTGTATTTACACACAGAACTATTTGCTCACCATTACCTTGTGTACACTGCTCGATGTTGACACATCCTGGTGTGTTTCTGTAAGTAAGAATTCCATTGTGCTATCTGGGACAAATTACAATAAAACTCTCGAGACTTCTGATGTTGGCCGGCGTGGGCAAGTTGGGCCGAAGGGCCTGTTCCCACGCAGTATCACTCTGATTCTACAGCAATACAGACACAGCACGGAAACAGGCCCTTCGGCCCACCGGGTCCGCGCTGGCCAGCGATCCCCGCACACTAACACTGTTAATTTACAGGCAGTTTACAATCTTTACTGCAGCCAATTAACCTACAAACCCACACGTCTTTGGAGTGTGGGAGGAAACCGGAGCACCCGGAGAAAGCCCATGCAGGTCACGGGGAGAACGTGCAAACTCCACAAAGACAGCACCCGTGGTCAGGATCGAACCGGGGTTCCCCTCCACTGAAAGGGGGGAGAGACAGGGAGAGAGAGAGAGAGAGAGGGAGAGAGAGAGAGAGAGAGAGAGAGGCAGGCAGAGAGAGAGAGAGGCAGGCAGAGAGAGAGAGAGAGGCAGGCAGAGAGAGAGAGAGGCAGGCAGAGAGAGAGAGAGGCAGGCAGAGAGAGAGAGAGAGGCAGGCAGAGAGAGAGAGAGGCAGGCAGAGAGAGAGAGAGGCAGGCAGAGAGAGAGAGAGGCAGGCAGAGAGAGATAGAGAGGCAGGCAGAGAGAAATAGAGAGGCAGGCAGAGAGAAATAGAGAGGCAGGCAGAGAGAGAGAGAGGCAGGCAGAGAGAGAGAGAGGCAGGCAGAGAGAGAGAGAGGCAGGCAGAGAGAGAGAGAGGCAGGCAGAGAGAGAGAGAGGCAGGCAGAGAGAGAGAGAGGCAGGCAGAGAGAGAGAGAGGCAGGCAGAGAGAGAGAGAGGCAGGCAGAGAGAGAGAGAGGCAGGCAGAGAGAGAGAGAGGCAGGCAGAGAGAGAGAGAGGCAGGCAGAGAGAGAGAGGGGCAGGCAGAGAGAGAGAGAGGGGCAGGCAGAGAGAGAGAGGGGCAGGCAGAGAGAGAGAGGGGCAGGCAGAGAGAGAGAGGGGCAGGCAGAGAGAGAGAGGGGCAGGCAGAGAGAGAGAGAGAGGCAGGCAGAGAGAGAGAGAGAGGCAGGCAGAGAGAGAGAGAGAGGCAGGCAGAGAGAGAGAGGCAGGCAGAGAGAGAGAGAGAGGCAGGCAGAGAGAGAGAGAGAGGCAGGCAGAGAGAGAGAGAGAGAGAGAGGCAGGGAGAGAGAGAGAGAGAGAGAGAGAGAGAGGCAGGCAGAGAGAGAGAGAGAGGCAGAGAAAGAGGCAGAGAAAGAGGCAGAGAAAGAGGCAGAGAAAGAGGCAGAGAAAGAGGCAGAGAAAGAGGCAGAGAAAGAGGCAGAGACACACAGAGTGATCTTACCTTACGGAGCAGTCCTCGTTTGTGTTTGGGGTCCATGTTGTGTGTCGCATCCTCCTCGCTCAACACATCCTCAGACTCGGGGGATGAATCATGAGCGTAGGAGACGGAGCAGTCCTGTCCGCCCCGGCTCTTCGCCGCCTCTGCCCCCGGCTGCTCCTCGCCTCCCCCCGGGGTATCCATGCCCACCCTTCTCCTCCTTCAGTCTACCGGGGTGGGGGGGGGGAGAGAGAGAGAGATGGGAGCCGGGCAAGTCGCTCCCCTGAATACCCTGGGAAGTCCTGCAAACGTTCCCTGCTCGTTTAAAAGCCTCTCCCCACCTATAATATTTCACCCCCTTGGCTCAAACTCCAGCTTGGAGCCAGAAATCCTGCGAGGCAACTTTTTCAAACTCTCAGCATCCGCATGCAAGATTTTTTTGTGTCTTATATGCAAAGGCACCTCTTTATTTCCCCTGAAATTAAAACTCCGCAGGTAAACTTTTCAACCTCGCAGTTCTTTGCAGCCAAACTTTTTCCTTTTCAAAACTGTCTTTGCAAACTTATCCAAGCTCCCCAGCAAACTTTTCTCAATCAGACTTTTTAAAAACTCCTGGCTCTGCAGGTAAACTTTTTCAAACTGCAGCGTCCAAACTCTTTAAAGAACAACTTTCTGCTGCAGGAAACGTTGTGTTTTTTTTTTAAATAAAAGACTCCCAGTTCTTTTGCAGTGAACTTTGCTCCAAACAAGTCTTTGCATGCAAACTTTGAAGACAAGCCTCTGCAGATAAGACTTTGCAAACTCCAGGCTGTCTAGTAAAGACCAGCGTTTGCAGGCAAACTTTAGAAATTGCAGGTGAACTTAAAAAATAAAAGTCTTTCGAGGTAAAGGTTTCAAACTCCAGTGTTTGGACACAAGCTTCTAAAATTCCTGCCAACTTTTAAAAAAAATTCCCAGCGTTTGCAGGCAATCCTTTAAAAATCTTTGCAGGCAGTTTTCTTTTAAAGCAATCTTTGGCAGGTAACTTTAAAAAAAAAACCTACAGCCGAACTTTAAAACTCAAGTCTTTGCAAGCAGGTTTTTCAAAACAAGTGCCTGCATGCAAACGTTTTAATACTTGCACCAAACAAAATGTAAGTCTTTCCAGATAAAGTGTTCAGACTCCAGTCTGACTTGTGAACTTTTTCAGACGGCTGTGGATGGATCTATCTTGTTCACTTTTCAAAAAGCCTCCAGCGTTGTGCAGGCAAAGCTTTTTTAAAAAAATCCCAGCGTTGAAGAGGTGAACGTTTACAAGTCCAGACTTTGCAAAGAGACTTTAAAACCGTCTATCCTCTGCAAGGAAACTTTGCCAAAACTTCGCTTCATCCGCAGGCAAACTTTAAAAACCCCAGTTCTTTTGCATGCAAACTTTTAAAAGCGAGACTTTGCAGGCAATTTCTTTACGACGCCAGTTTTTGGAAGTCATTTATTCACTGACAATTTTTGTTTTAAAACGCCCCAGACTTTGCTGCTAATTTTAACACCAGCTCTGCACAGCGACGCTTTGCAACCTTGCTCCAGCCTTTGCAAACTCACTTCTCTGCAACTTTTTTAATCTCCAAATGATTCCCCCAAAGCAGGGGTTTGAGAAATCCTGTCTTTGCAGCAAGTTCTTTGCAAATAATAAAAGTTCTTCAAAACTCAAAACTCCTCGGTCTTTGCAAGCAGAACCTTTTGTTTTAAAAACTGCACTTCTTTCTTTATAGAGCAAATGCTTCAAAAGCCAGCCTTTGCAAACAGTTCTTTAAAACTCCAGTCCTTTGCAAACAGTTCTTTAAGACTCCAGTCCTTTGCAAACAGTTCTTTAAGACTCCAGTCCTTTGCAAACAGCTCTTTAAGACTCCAGTCCTTTGCAAACAGTTCTTTAAGACTCCAGTCCTTTGCAAACAGTTCTTTAAGACTCCAGTCCTTTGCAAACAGTTCTTTAAAACTCCAGTCCTTTGCAAACAGTTCTTTAAGACTCCAGTCCTTTGCAAACAGTTCTTTAAGACTCCAGTCCTTTGCAAACAGTTCTTTAAGACTCCAGTCCTTTGCAAACAGTTCTTTAAAACTCCAGTCCTTGTAAACAGTTCTTTAAAACTCCAGTCCTTTGCAAACAGTTCTTTAAAACTCCAGTCCTTTGCAAACAGTTCTTTAAGACTCCAGTCCTTTGCAAACAGTTCTTTAAAACTCCAGTCCTTTGCAAACAATTCTTTAAGACTCCAGTCCTTTGCAAACAGTTCTTTAAGACTCCAGTCCTTTGCAAACAGTTCTTTAAAACTCCAGTCCTTTGCAAACAGTTCTTTAAGACTCCAGTCCTTTGCAAACAGTTCTTTAAGACTCCAGTCCTTTGCAAACAGTTCTTTAAGACTCCAGTCCTTTGCAAACAGTTCTTTAAGACTCCAGTCCTTTGCAAACAGTTCTTTAAAGCTCCAAGTCTTTGCAAACAGTTCTTTAAAACTCCAGTCCTTTGCAAACAGTTCTTTAAAACTCCAGTCCTTTGCAAACAGTTCTTTAAAGCTTAGCTCCAAGTCTTTGCAAACAGTTCTTTAAAACTCCAGTCCTTTGCAAACAGTTCTTTAAAACTCCAGTCCTTTGCAAACAGTTCTTTAAAACTCCAGTCCTTTGCAAACAGTTCTTTAAGACTCCAGTCCTTGTAAACAGTTCTTTAAAGCTCCAATCTTTGCAAACAGGTCTTTAAAAGTCCAGTTCTTCTCCCTTGCAGTAGAGGTTTTTGCAACTTCAGAGTCAGCGGCCGTGTGTTGCGGAGATCTCCTCCGTGCAGACTCGCCCCCAGCTTGTGCTGCAAGTTGCCAGCAGCCTGCGTGTTTGCAGCGAC
>CAUPSL010001516.1:130000-339348 GCA_963514005.1 Raja brachyura | reverse complement strand
GTTCACTAATCTTACCCTATTAAAATTACTGTGCAGAAGTCTGGGGCAATAACTATAAAAGTTCGCTACATTCATTAACAATTCTGCAAAAAAGAGGAATACGCATTATTCACAATGTCAGGTATCTGGATCACACTAATTCATTATTCTTACAGTCAAAATTATTAAAATTAGCAGATTTGGTTGCATTTAAAACAGCACAGATAATGTTTAGGGCCAAACATAAAAACTTACCTGGAAATATACAAAAAATACTCAATGTTTATTCAAATTTAGGACAGGTGTCCTAAACTTCCTGAGGCACAACTTCCATCATTGTTCAGCTTCTGTCAAGGAGAAGCTGTATTTCACCCTCGTTAGACCTCATCCGAACTACGCAGTTGCTGCTTGGGACCCATACACAGATAAAAACATTTCATCCATTGAACGTGTCCAAAGACAGGCCGCTCGATTTGTTACAAACACCTACGAGAGAGAAGCGAGTGTCACCAAACTTCTGAATTCTCTGGGGTGGAACCCTCTCCAAGACGGACGTGAAGCTCACTGTTTGACCTGTTTTTACAAAATGTTAAATGGTCAGCTAGACATAGATCACAAGACCTACACCAACCCTAAACCAATTAGGAGCAGACGAGGGCATTCGATCCAATTTGTGGTCCCAGCCACAAAAACAGATGTGTACAGTAAGTCGTTCTTCCTACGCACTATTAAAGTATGGAATAATCTCCACCAAACCACGGTTGCCCCGCCAGATGAAACTAAATTTAAAGTGGCACTTTCTTCCCAATAACCCTCTCTAGTTTAACCCCTCCCTTCACCACCTTCAGTTTAAATTCCAGTTGGAATATTTTGGAGGACCAAGTAACCAAGACCAAGAAGCAACCAAGAATGAGCGAGTGGGGGGTTATAATTTGAGAAGAATATTTAATTTTATGGTACAAAGAGTCCACACGACCAGAAAAACTTGTCTGTGGAGTGGGATTGTGGAACAGTTTGAATGTGGAGTTAAAGCAATGTCCAAACTTGAACCAGTTCAAAATGACATACAAACTACTTTTTTTCACAAGGTACAGGGATGAAGGGGATGGTTGACAAACAGGGGTTAATGTTTATTTATTTTATTTATTGTTTATTTATGCTTTTTGGTTACTTCATAACCATATAACAATTACACCACGGAAACAGGCCCACTTGGCCCTTGCAGTCCGTGCAGAACATTTATTTTCCCCTAGTCCCATCTACCTGCACTCAGACCATACCCCTCCATTCCCTTCCCATCCATATACCTACCCACTTTACTTTTAAATGTTAAAATCGATCCTGCCCGCACCACTTCAGCTGGAAGCTCATTCCACACAGGCACCACTCTCTGAGTAAAGAAGTTCCCCCCTCATGTTACCCCTAAACTTCTGTCCCTTCATTCACATGTCATGCCCTCTTGTTTGAATCTTCCCTACCCTCAATGGGAACAGCCTATCCATGTCAACTCTGTCTATCACTTTCATCATTTTAAAGACCTCAATCAAGTCCCACCTTAACCTTCTGCGCTCCAAAGAATAAAGACCTAACTTGTTCAACCTTTCTCTGTAACTTAGTTACTGGAACTCAGGCAACAGTCTAGTAAATCTCCTCTGTACTATCTCTATTTTGTTAACATCCTTCCTATAATTAGGCGATCAAAATTGTATACCATACTCCAGAATTGGTCTCACCAATGCCTTGTACAATTTTTACATTACTTCCCTACTCCTATATTCAATGCTCTTATTTATAAAGGCCAACACACCAAAAGCTTTCTTTACCACCCTATGTACATGTGAACCCACCTTCAGGGAACTATGCACAGTTATTCCTAGGTCCCTCTGTTCCACAGTATTCCTCAATTCCCTACCATTTACCATGTATGTCCTATTTTGATTTGTCCTGCCAAGATGTAGCACCTCACACTTATCAGCATTAAACTCCATCTGCCATCTTTCAGCCCACTCTTCCAAATGGCCCAAATCTCTCTGTAAACTTTGAAAATCTACTTCATTATCCACAACACCACCTATCTTAGTATCATTTGCATACTTACTTATCGAATTTTCCACCCCATCGTCCAGATCATTGATGTACATGACAAACAACAGTGGACCCAACACAGATCGCTGAGGCACCCCACTGGTCACCACACATCGCCATCAGGCTTCCACCCTGACAAACAGCCATCCACCATTACTCTCTGGCATCTCCCATTCAGCCACTGTTGAATTCATCTTGCTACTCCACCATTAATACCCAAAGATTGAACCTTCTTAACCAACCTTCCATGGGGAACCTTGTCAAAGGCCTTACTGAAATCCAAATAGACAACATCCACTGCGTTACCTTCATCAATTTCCCTAGTAACCTCTTCAAAAAATTCCAGAAGGTTTGTCAAACATGACCTTCCAGGCACAAATGCATGTTGAGTGTTCCTGATCAGACCCTGTTTTTCCAGATGCTTATATATATTATCTCGAAGTATCCTTTCCATTAATTTGCCCACCACTGACATGGACAACTAACAGGTCTATAATTGCTAGGTTTATTCTTTGAACCCTTTTTAAACAATGGAACAACATGGGCAATCCTCCGGCACTATTCCCGTTTCTAATGACATTTGAAATATTTCTGTCATAGCCCCTGCTATTTCTACACTAACTTCCCTTAATGTCCTAGGGAATATTCTGTCAGGACCTGGAGACTTATCCACTTTTATGTTTTTTCAAAAGTATCAGTACTTCCTCCTCTTTGAATCTCATAGTTTCCATAGCTACTCTGCTTTTCTCCCTTACCTCATAGTTCAATATCCTTCTCCTTGGTGAATACCGAAGAAAATAAATTGTTCAATATCTCCCACATCTCTTTTGGCTCTGCCGATAGCTGTGCATTCTGGCTCTCTAATGGTTCAATTTTATCCCTCGTTATCCTTTTGCTATTAATTTAGCTCTAGAAACCCTTTGGATTTACTTTCACCTTTCTTGCCAAGGCAACCTCATATCTTCTTTTAGCTTTTCTTATTTCTTTCTTAAGATTCTTTTTACACTCTTTATACTCCTCTAGCACCTCATTTACTCCATGCCTCCTATAATGATTTTAGATATCTCCCTTTTTTTGAACCAAGTGTACAATTTCCCTTGAAAACCATGGCTCTTTCCAATTTTTACTATTTCCTTTCAACCGAACAGGGACATAAAGATTCTGTGCTCTTACAATTTCCCCTTTAAATGTTCTCCATTTCTCTTCTACATCCTTCCCATAAAACAAAATGTCCCAATTCTCTCCTTTTGAATCCTTACGCATTCCCTCAAAGTAAGACAATCAAAAATCTCAACCCTTGGTCCAGTTCTGACTCTCTCCATAATGATATTGAATCTAATGGTATTGTGATCACTGGTTCCGAAGTGCTCACCAACGCATACCTCTGTCACCTGACCTGCCTCATTTCCTGCACTGCCCTTCTCTGGTCGATACCTCTATTTATTGCTGAAAAAAACAATCCTGCACACATTTTACAAACTGCAAACCATCCAGCCCATTTACAGAATGTGTTTCCCAGTCTATTTTTGGAAAATTGAAATCTCCCACAATCACTACCTTGTGCTTACTACTGATGTATCTGCTATATCCTTGCATATTTGCTCTTCCAATTCTCGCTCCCCATTTGGCGGTCTATAATAAACCCCTACAAGTGTTGCTACAACTTTCCCACCTCAGTTCCACCCAAATAGCCTCCCTAGACGAACCCTCTAATCTATCCTGCCAAAGCTCTGCTGTAATATCTTCTCTGACAAGCAATACAACACCTCCATCTCTGGTCCCTCCAATTAGATCACACCTGAAGCAACAAAATCCTGGAATATTTAGTTTCCAATCACAGCCCTCCTGCAACCATGTTTCACTGATTGCCACATCATATTTCCAGGTGTCAATCCAGGCTCTAAGTTCATCCACCTTTCTTACAATGCTCCTAGCATTAAAATATACACATTTTAGAAACCCACCATCCCTTATTCTCTGTTTATTATCTTTTTCCTCTTTCTCGCTTACATTTTGGGTCCGAGTGCTTCCCTTCTCTGCCTCTTGCCCCACACCCTGTCCACTAGTCCCCTCTACCCGAGTCCCTCCCCCTAGCCTTTCTAGTTTAAATACATATTACTTGTATGTGTTTATCAGTTGTATGTGTATATATGTCCATCAGGCACGTGCCGTCAGGGTAGGCAAGGTAGGCACTGCCTACCATGACTAAAATTATGAAATGGCAATTGTTAAATATAAATAGTAAAGGCATGGGAGAATTATGCCTGTCTAAGAGATCGATCTCTTAGGTAGGCATAATTCTCCGTGCCTTTCATCCGTAGCGCTTGTAACACGGGAAGCTCTGTGCAGCCCACGTACCGTCAGCGCTGCCTGATCCATCAGTTTCAATGGAAGCTGAAGGCAGCAGAAATTCTGCCTTTGCAGCACTGCGCATGTGCATCATCTTTCTGCGCATGCGCAGTGCGAGTTTTCTTGGCGGGATGTTCAAAAATGGATTGCCATTATTTTAATAGTATCTTAGCAAACAAATGGAGAATGGACTTAATGTACCAATAATGTGGTAAGTGCATTTCTTTGTGCTTTATGTTTTTAAATACTGTAGTTCCCGGGGTGGGGGGAGACCTCCGTTCACAGTGTTTGGGGAATCTGGCGTTGTGAAGGAGGGGATTGGGGTCAGTAACCCACTTGCCACGCTCCGGTCTGAGTGCAGGTGAGATGGGACTAGGTCAGAGTAAGTGTTCGGCATGAACTAGAAGGGCCGAGATGGCCTGTTCCCGTGCTGTATTGCCATATGGTTTTATTGTGGTCGGGGAGTGGATCAGCTCGGGTGGTAGCCGCAGCACTCCGGGCACGGACAGCAGAACTGGCCGCCACTTCCGCGGAACGAAGCAGCTCAGGTGACTGCGAGTGGCTGCCGGGACCCTGCCACTTCAGCCCCTTCTGCTGGTCCCTACTCACCTCTGGCAGTGCTCTCTGTCTGAACATCTCTCACCCGCCGCTCGCCGGCCGGCTTCCCGCAAATCTTTAAATTCCGACAGCGCGTTCATGGGTCCAGTTTAGGTTACTTGGCTGTGGGAATTTAAGGATTTGCGGGGCACAGTTGACATGAGCAAAGCCGGCGAACGGCAGGTGAGAGATGTTCAGACGAAGAGCACTGCCAGAGGTGATCAGAAGGCGCTGAAGGGCAGCCTGTTCTGGTGTTGGATCCCGGCGGCCGCTCGCACCCGAGATGCTTCTATCCCCGGAAGTGGCGGCCAGTTCTGCTGTCCGTGCCCGGAGCGCTGCGGCAGCGGTGAGTGAGTTTGATATGATCTCTGTCCCCATCCTTCTCAAAACTTCTGCCTTCTCGCATATTTAACCCCTGCCGCAGGCTCCCCACACGCTGTGAAAGGAACTCCCCCTCCAATTGGACCCTTGAATTAGTATTGTCATTCCATAAGATGACAACTGATTCAACGTCCCGATGTGCTCCCGTTTTTCCCACCATCTCTCCACCTGCCTTCATCCTCCGTCCTCCACCCATTCAGTAATTAAAAAACAAAGGAGATTTAGAACCCTTGGGAAAATTGAATTGTTACTTATTTTTTATTGTTTACGAAGAGAACAATCTGCGCATGCGCGGTTTTAAAATTTTTTGAAAGCCGGCTGACTGCCTACCGAGTAATTACTCACGGCACGTGCCTGATGTCCATACGCATCTCTAAAAATTGTCTGGGGTAAGTCTACGGTTAAATTGTATCTCAAATGAATGATTAGCTATAGTAGATTATAGATTGTATATTATGTTACATATTATTTTACTATTGACGCATTATCATTATTATTATTATTATTATTAGCAATGTTATTAATAATGGTGATAATTATTATTATTATTATTTAATTAATTATAAAATATGGAAGAAGGGTTTAGGGAGAAGGGGTGAGATTAAATAAATTCTTCTTCTTCTCGCTCCTTTTCGAGCTTGTAAAGAAAAAGGGTTGGTCATTTAAATTTATCTTTATGCTTTTCATTGTTTTGCAAATATTGCCTGGAATGTTCAATTGTTTGACTATTGCGATGTTGTTGTTGTTCTTTATTCCTATTTATGGCTTTACTTGTTCGGAACAAATAAATAAATAAGTAAATAAATAAATAAAAGGTCATAGGGGCCATCTTTAATACTGGCAGTCCCCTTTGTAGTCAATGGGGGCGAAGTCATGGACGGCCATCTTTAATACAGGCAGTCGCCATTGTAGTCAATGCAAGGGAAGTCAGTCTGAAGAAGGGTCTCGACTCAAAACATTACCTATCTCCTTCGCTCCTTAGATGCTGCTGCTGCTGCTGCTGCTGCTGCTGCTGCTGCTGCTGCTGCTGCTGCTGCACCCGCTGAGTTTCTCCAGCTTTTTGTGTAACCCTCGATTCTCCAGCATCTGCAGTTCCTTCTTTAACACGCGAATGAAGTCATAGGCAGCCATTTTAAATACGGCTGTCTGGCCGGGCGGGGGCGCTGCGCATGCGTCACCCTCAGCCTATCCCCGCCCCCCCCCCCCCCCTGCCGTCACTCCCCGCTGTCGTCATCACCGCGCGCTCCCGTCTCGTCTCCCCCGGGAGGGTCCGCGCTCTCCTCGTGCTCTGTCTCCGGGCCGGCGGGCGATCGTGGTTCTCCAGGCCGGTCCTCCAGGCGGGGTAAGCGGCCGCAGTGCGCGGGGGGGCGGGCGCGGGGTTGGCGGTTGGAGCGCGCGAGCGAGCGCGGGAACAAGATGAAGATGAACCCGGACCCTGGTGAGAGAGAGAGAGAGAGATACAGAGAGAGAGAGAGAGAGAGAGAGACAGACAGAGAGAGAGACTAGCAATGTTACAAAATTTTGAGATTTTAAAAATCAAGTCTGCAATTTATCCCATCAGATAAAGCATAAAAATAAGTTTAATTTAACACCTAATCCACTTTCATATCTTCAGTATTTAAAAAGTTAGGGCCATTTTCATACTCGGAAATTAGCATCTTGCTTCCTATTGCTTTTCTATTAACTTAACACAAAAGTTGTGATCGAGGACGGTCAAAAGATTTACAGACGTGTAGTTTATGTGGAGATTTACAGACGTGTAGTTTATGTGGAGATTTACAGACGTGTAGTTTATGTGGAGATTTACAGACGTGTAGTTTATGTGGAGATTTACAGACGTGTAGTTTATGTGGAGATTTACAGACGTGTAGTTTATGTGGAGATTTACAGACGTGTAGTTTATGTGGAGATTTACAGACGTGTAGTTTATGTGGAGATTTACAGACGTGTAGTTTATGTGGAGATTTACCTCAGCTCTGTCTGTCTCCCCCAGATTTACCGGGTTTATTTCTCTTATTCCGCTGCTGATTTACAACGTTATTGACCTCAGTGAATAAGAGGGGGAGGTTTATAACGGGGGAGTTTGACCCCAGTTTCCCCCACACACACACACACACGTGTAGTTTATGTGGTGATGACCTCACTTCTCCCCCACATTGACGACCCCGCCCACTCCGCTGCTGATTTATTTACAACATTATTCACCTCAGCTCCGTCGGCAGCGACGTCACCAACTGCCGCTTCTCTGCCACCATTTTGATGCGGTCGATGAGGAGACTCGGCCCGGGGCGGGCTGGTGGCCATCTTGTTGAGGGCAGGTGAGGTCGGCGCCGCTGATTGGTCGGCAGCCGGCGGCCATCTTGGTGAGGGATGGACGGCGACCGTCTAAATATGAGAGGTTATTGGCGGCCATCTTGGTCAGGGATTGACGGCGGCCGTCTAAATATGAGAGTTACACAAAAAGCTGGAGAAACTCAGCGGGTGCAGCAGCATCTAAGGAGCGAAGGAGATAGGCGACGTTTCGGGTCGAGACCCTTCTTCAGACTGGTCAGGGATCAGGGAAACGAGAGATATAAACAAACTGTCTTCGTAGGGAGGAGGAGAACTTCTTCAAAGTAGGCATACCTTGAGGAGATATCGCAGTGGAGTAGACAAAGTGTTAAAGAAGATGCTGCTGCACCCGCTGAGATTCTCCAGCCTTTTGTCTAAATATGAGAGGTTATTGGCGGCCATCTTGGTCAGGGATTGACGGCAGCCTTTTGTCCAAATATGAGAGGTTGACGGCGGCCATCTTGGTGAGGGGTCGCCGTCAAGATTCAAGAGATACAAGAGAGTTTATTGTCACGTGTCCCTGATAGGACAATGAAATTGTTGCTTTGTTTCAGCACAACAGAACATAGTAGGCTTGACTACAGAACAGATCAGTCCATATACCATTATATAAATATATACACACCATATAACCATATAACAATTACAGACAGAAACAGGCCTTCTCGGCCCTTCCAGTCCGTGCCGACCATTTATTTTCCCCGAGTCCCACCTAGACACAACACAATGCGAGGAAGAAGGGTCTCGACCTGAAACGTCGCCTATCTCCTTCGCTCCTTAGATGCTGCTGCACCCGCTGAGTTTATCCAGCTTTTTTTGTGTAACCCACCTAGACACAGGTTGGTCATACACTGAATAATCCAACCACAATTGTGATTGGAAGTGGAAGGAAATAATTGAAATTGCATTCATTGCAATGTGTAAAAAGAGATGAGATACTGTATTATAATGTTGCTGCATTTCATTGTGGTATATATCATGTCTTGATTGATGAATATGTTTAGTTTGTGACTTGATTTGAAGCAGAAATAATAAGCTGAATGTTTAATTGCGCATAATTCCAACTGGTAACTATACACCTTCTAGGCACATTATCGCACGGGTCATGCAAGCCGTCTTAAATGACCACCTAAACTGACATTTGGCAACCTAAAAAGCTGCCTAAGTTGCCCGGCTGGCAACAGTGGAAAAATGTTACATGACAGCCCTGAACATATAAGATTATTCAGGGTTTGGACATGTTAGAGGCAGGAAACATGTTCCCGATGTTGGGGAATCAAGAACCAGGGGCCACAGTTTAAGAACGGAGATGAGGAAACACTTTTCCACACAGAGTTGTCAGTCTGTGGAATTCTCTGCCTCAGAGGGTGGTGGAGGCCGGTTCTCTGGATGCTTTCAAGAGAGAGCTAGATAGGGCTCTTAAAGATAGCAGAGTCAGGGGATATGGGGAGAAGGCAAGAACGAATCAGAATAGAACTTTATTTGCCTAGTATATTTTGCAACATACAAGGAATTTCATTTGCCAAGTCAGTCCTATAAATAAAAAGTAACAGATCACCCAAAATACATTTTCACATGAACATCCGCTGCACTGATTTCTACACATTCCCCAATGTGATTGACGGCGAAATAAAGTTCAAGTCTCTTCCCTTTGTTATTCCGCCGTCGGGGGCCTCGAACCCTCCGTTGACGGGACGTTCTTGACTCCCGTAGCCGGTGGCGTTTTGGCCCTCCGTGTCGAGGCGATCGAGCTCCCGCATCGGGGTGATGTAAATTCCCCCACGCTGGACGATCCAGTGTTGAGTGGTACACCTCAGGGCACATCTGTTTTTATTTACATAAATGAAATCCATGAAAAAGTCACAAGCACGAGCAGACTATTCGCTGATGATTGTTTGCTGTACCGTCCAATTAAGTCAGCTGATGATGAAGATGCTCTCCAAAAGGATCTCGATACAATGGTTGAGTGGTCACAACAATGGGCATGCAGTTCAACCCGTCCAAATGTGAAACCATGCGTGTCACCAGAAAGAGGAAACCAGGTGAAACATCTTACAATAAAATTGGTGCCACCCTTGAAGAATACAAACAAACCAAGTATCTTGGCATCAAATTGCAGAATGATCTGCGTTGGAATGGTCAGACTCATCATGCAACGGTGAAAGCAACGTGTCCTAAATTTTCTGAGATGCAACTTTCATCATTGTTCAAGTTCTGTCAAGGAGAAGCCATACTTCACCCACGTTAGACCTCATTTGGACTACACAGTTGCAGCATGGGACCCATACACAAATAAAAACATTTATTTCATCGAACGTGTCCAAAGACAGGCAGCTTGATTTGTTACTAACATCTATGAGAGAGAAGTGAGTATTACCAAACTTCTGAATTCACTGGGGTGGAACCCTCAGCAAGTCAGGCGTGAAGCTCAGAGATAGATAGATTGTTGATTAGTGCGGGTGTCAAGGGTTATGGGGAGAAGGCAGGAGAATGGGGAGAAGGCAGGAGAATGGGGTTAGGAGGGAGAGATAGATCAGCCGGGATTGAAGCTGGAGAATCAATGTTCATACCGCTGGGGTGTGAGCTGCCCAAGCAAAATATGAGGTGCTGCTCCTCCAATTTGCGCTGGGCGTCAATCTGTATCTCTCCACATCACTGTCTATATCTCTTGTTCTTCTCTCCCCTGACATAGTGTGAAGATGGGTCTCGACCCGAAATGTTGCACATTCCTTCTCTCCAGATACTCCCTGACCTGCTGAGTTACTCCAGCACTTTGTACCTGTCCACGTTCTCCACAGATGCTACCTGACCCGCTGAGTTACTCCAGCACTTTGTACCTGTCCATGTTCTCCAGAGATGCTGCCTGACCCACTGAGTTACTCCAGCACTTTGTACCTGTCCATGTCCTCCAGAGATGCTGCCTGACCCACTGAGTTACTCCAACACTCTGTGTCTTTTTTTGTCTATTAACCGGCATCTGCAATTCTTTGTGTCCGCATTTTGGACGCAAGTTCACCATATTTGGCATGGTAGAGTTGCTGCCTCACGGCACCAGAGACCCGAATTCAATCCCAAGTGCTGTCTGTACGGAGTTTGCACGTTCTCCATGTAACCAGCGTGGGTTTACTCCGGGTGCTCTGGTTTCCTCCTACACTCAAAAAAACATGCAGGTTTGTAGGTTAATTGGCTTCGGTAAAGATTGTAAATTGTTCCCTGTGTGTGTAGGATAGTGTTAGTGTGCGGGGATCGTTGCTCGGCACGGACTCAGTGGGCTGAAGGAAGGGCCTGTTTCCGCGCTGTATCTCTAAACTAAACCAGTGTGTGAACGGGTGATCGCTGGTCGGCACGGACTCGGTGGGCCAAAGGAAGGGCCTGTTTCCATGCTGTATCTCTAAACTTAAGTGATTTTATAACAAGGAACTTTTTAAAAATATAATGATTACTAACCTGGCATTCGTGGCCCTTCTGGACTGCTGAAAATGATCAGAATAGAAGAATTATTTGGTATTTCAAGTCAAATTGGATGATTTACTTCACACTGATCTTTCTGTCCTGGGCCTCCGCCACTGTCAGAGTGAGGCCCAGCCTAAATTGGAGGAACAGTACCTTATATTGCCAGCATTTACTTCGAGAGGGCTTGTATACAAAAACAGGGCCGTAAATGCTGAGGCTCCACAAGGCCCTGGTCAGGCCACATTTGGAGAAATGTGAGCAGTTTTGGGCCCCGTATCTGAGGAAGGATGTGCCGGGTCTGGAGAGGGTCCAGAGGAGGTTTACGAGAACCATCCAAGCAATGAATGGGCTTACTAATGTACGATGAACGTTTGTTGGCGCTGGGCCTGGACTCGCTGGAGTTTAGAAGAATGAGGGGGGGACATCATTGAAACTTCACCCAAACAGTGAAAGGCCCGGAAACAGCTTCTTCCACACAGCCACCAGGCTATTAAACACAACTCATACAAAACTCTGAACTATAACGTCTGAAGAAGGGTCTCAACCCGAAACGTCGCCTATCTCCTTTGCTCCTTAGATGCTGCTGCACCCGCTGAGTTTCTCCAGCTTTTTGTGTAACCCTCTGAACTATAACAGCCTATTGCAGTTTATCTGTTTACTGATGTGTGTGTATATATATATATATATATATATATATATATATATATTCTATGGTGCATGGACACACTGATC
Organism: Raja brachyura; assembly: GCA_963514005.1. The sequence continues at coordinate 327,441 of CAUPSL010001516.1, read as the reverse complement.
TAATCGGTATTTACGACTACAATATCCTGTTGTGCTGCTGCAAAGCAAGAATGCCATTGTCCTATCTGGGACACATGACAATAAACTCTCTCTAACTCTCTATATGTTTCTGTCTGTCCCTCACCCTCTCTGTGTCCCCCCCTCCCTCCCCGTCTGTCTCTCTCTCCATCTCCCTCCCTCACCGTCTCCCTCCCTCTCCATCTGTCTCTCTCTCCCTCCCTCTCCATCTGTCTCTCTCCCCCTCCCTCTGTCTGTCTGTCTCTCTCTCCCTCCCTCTCCATCTGTCTCTCTCCCCCTCCCTGTCTGATTGTCTCTCTCTCCCTCCCTCACCGTCTTTCTCTCTCTTCCTCCGTCTCCCTCCCTCTCTGTCTCTCTCTCTCTCCGTCTATCTCTCCCCCCTCCCTCTCCCTCTGTATGTTACAGAACTTACCTTTAGCGGTGCTGCAGCTCTGCCGCTGGCCATGTGCGCGACTTTGGCGCCTTTATGGGGTGGTGGGGTCAAAATGTGGTTTTCCCCTTGCCATCCGGAGCTTTATTTTCTCGGAGTGCGAGCTATTTTTGGAGATTCGTTCCGACTGCCGGTAAGTCCGTTTTAAAAAAAATGAATAGCCCGACTTTTTCATCACTGCAGTAAAATAAAAATTAGCTCCTAATGCCGTGAATGCTGACAACGGGGGCGGATTTTACATAGGGGACAGGTAAGTGAAAGATGTTTATTTTTACATATAAACTTGCTTTTTTGGGGGACTTTAATCAATATTTCATGTTGCGAAACAGTAATTTAGTCCCATATGAACCGGCAGAATTTTTCCTGACGATATGGGGTTTAAATTCACCACAACCGCAACGTTCTACTCCATCGCGTTCCAGAAAATCCCACTCGCAAGCTGTTTAAAATGCTCATTAATTTACAGGTATTAAACCCTGAATTCCTTCAATTTGGCCTATAAATTAATGACAATTAGATTTTAAAACCATGTTATATTGTGAATTATTGTGTGACTCTGTTGAGGAAGCCTATGAGCGTAAGAAGCTGCGCTACGCAGAGCTTGCAGCAGAGGCAACGCAGCGTGGCTGGAACATGAAAGTCTATCCAGTTGAAGTGGGATGCAGAGGATTTGTTGCATCATCTACCATCAGACTGTTGAAGGAGCTTGGAATCCACGGGCAGGTTCTGCGGAAGCTCATAAGATCACTCTCAGACGCGGCTGAAAGAAGCAGCCGTTGGATTTGGCTCAAGCGGAAAGACCCATGCTGGGCCCCAAGTACATCATGGTGAAACTTTGGGACAGTTTGACACGGGACACGCGCTGAGGGCTGATCATCCTGCAGCGGGCAGCCCTTATGAAGGGTGTATAGTGTTAAAAGGCCGAAACACCCAGTGATGCAAGAGTACACTACTGATGATGTGTCCTGTGCCCAACTGTCCTGAAGGTTACCCAGGCCAAGATATACGTGTATGTATCCCCCCCCCCTTCCCCCCCGATGTTGAGCGTCTACCACTCTCAACAAGCAACAAATGTTGTGAAATGCTCCCCACCTACTGGCACAAGGGACTTTTAAAACCTTGTCCTGTGTATTTGATTCTGATTGTTAATTGGACACTTAGGCTTCACATTTAAAAAAAAAATCTTAAGAAATTGATAAATGTTTAGATCCAGTAATTGAATTTTGTAATTGGCTACAATTGGGTAACTAACTAATTATATGCTTTAATTTCAGGTCATTCAAGTAAGATTGTTTCATATTTGTTTCAGAATACTTCAATCTATAATAACTGAAAATTTCTTTCAGTTGTCTTAATTTTTAAGGAAGTTATGGGCTTTTGATTGTCCTCGATCACAACTTTTGTGTTAAGTCAATAGAAAAGCAATAGGAAGCAAGATGCTAATTTCCGTGTATGAAAATGGCCCTAACTTTTTAAATACTGAAGATATGAAAGTGAATTAGGTGTCAAATTAAACTTATTTTTATGCTTTATCTGATAGGATGAATTGCAGACTTGATTTTTTAAATCTCAGAATGTTGTAACATTGCTACTCTCTCTCTCCCTCTCTCTCTCCGTCTCTTTCTCTCTGTCTGTCTCTCTCCCTCTCTCTGTCTCTCTCTCTGTCTCTCTCTCTCTCTCTCTCTCTGTCTCTCTCTCTCTCTGTGTCTCTCTCTCTCTCTCTCTCTCTCTGTCTCTCTCTCTCTCTGTGTCTCTCTCTCTCTCTCTCTCTCACCAGGGTCCGGGTTCATCTCTATCTTGTTCCCGCGCTCACTCGCGCGCTCCAACCGCCAACCCCGCGCCCACCCGCCCGCGCGCTGTGGCCGCTTACCCCGCTTGGAGGACCGGCCTGGAGGACCACGATCGCCCGCCGGCCTGGAGACAGAGCACGAGGAGAGCGCGCACCCTCCCGGGGGGGGAGACGGGAGCGCGCGGTGATGACGACAACGGGGAGTGACGGTGGGGCGGGGACTGCGCTGAGGGTGACGCATGCGCAGCGCGCCCCCCCCGCCCCGCCAGACAGACGTATTTAAAATGGCCGCCAATGACTTCACTCGCGTGTTAAAGAAGGAAATGCAGATGCTGGAGAATCGAGGGTTACACAAATAGCTGGAGACACTCAGCGGGTGCAGCATCTCAGGAGCGAAGGAGATAGGTAACGTTTTCAGTGGAGACCCTTCTTCAGACTGATTTCACTCGCATTGACTTCAATGGGGACTGCCAGTATTAAAGATGGCCGCCTATGACTTCGCCCCCATTGACTTCAATGGGGACTGCCAGTATTAAAGATGGCCACCTATGGTCATTTATTTATTTGTTCCGGACAAGTAAAGACATAAATAGGAATAAATAACAACAACAAAATCGAAATAGTCAAACAATTGGACATTCCAGGCAACATTTGCAAAACAATGAAAAACATAAACCAAAATTTAAATGACCAACACTTTTTCTTTACAAGCTCGAAAAGGAGTGAGAACCAGTAGTATACAAACTTAAAGCACACGGTATTGAGGGTTCAGTATTGAGGGTTGATGTGGACAGGGAACTGGCTGGCAGACAGTAAGCAAAGGGTAGGAGTAAACGGGTCCTGTTCAGAATGGCAGGCAGTGACTAGTGGGGTACCGCAAGGCTCAATGCTGGGAGACCAGATATTTACAATCTATATTAATGATTTGGACGAGGGAATTGAATGCAACATCTCCAAGTTTGCAGATGGCACGAAGCTGGGTAGCAGTGTTAGCTGTGAGGAGGATGCTAGGAAGCTGCAAGGTGATTTGGATAGGTTGGGTGAGTGGGCAAATGCATGGCAGATGCAGTATAATGTGGATAAATGTGAGGTTATCCACTTGGGTGCAAAAACGGGAGGGTGAACTATTATCTGTATCCTGCCGATTAGGAAAAGGGGAGATGCAACGAGACCTGGGAGTCATGGTACACGAGTCATTGAAAGTAGGCATGCAGGTGCAGCAGGCAGTGAAGAAAGCGAATGGTATGTTAGCATTCATAGCGAAAGGATTTGAGTATAGGAGCAGGGAGGTTCTACTGCAGTTGTACAGGGTTTTGGTAAGACCACACCTAGAGTATTTGAGGAAAGACATTGTTGCCTTTAGAGAGGGTACAGAGAAGATTCACCAGACTGATTCCTGTGATGTCAAGACTTTCATACGAGGAAGGACTGGATAGACTCGGCTTGTACTCGCTAGAATTTAGAAGATTGAGGGGGGATCTTATGGAAACTTACAACATTCTTAAGGGGTTGGACTGTCTCGATGCAGGAAGATTGTTCCCGATGTTGGGGAGGTCTAGAAAAAGGGGTCACAGTTTAAGGGTAAGGCGGTATTCCTTTGGGACCGAGATGAGGAAAACGTTTTCCACACAGGGCGTGGCGAGTCTCTGGAATTCACTGCCTTCGAAGGCAGTTGGGGCCAGTTCATTGGCTATATTTAAGAGGGAGTTCGATGTGGCCCTTGTTGCTAAAGGGATCAGGGGGTACGGAGAGAAGGCAGGTACAGGATACTGAGTTGGATGATCAGCCATGATCATATTGAATGGCGGTGCAGGCCCGAAGAGCTGAGTGGCCTACTCCTGCACCCATTTTCTATGTTTCAATGCCATTCACTTTCCTCACTGCCTACTGTACCTGCATGCTTACTTTCATTGACTGATGAACAAGGATGCCATTGTACTTCCCCCTTTCCCAACTTGACCCCATTTAGATAGTAATCTGTCTTCCTGTTTTTGCGACCAAAGTGGACAACGTCACATTTATCCATCTGCATCTGCCAAACATCTGCCCATGTTATTGTTCCATGGTTTTCAGATCTATTCCAGGCAAGCAGGGAGTGAATGGTTCCCGGTGTCAGCGGGAGTGTGGGGTTGAGGTCACAGTCAGTTAACCCGCGATCATATTGATTGGTGAAGCAGAATGGAGGGGGAGGGCATTATATTCTGATGTGATGTGTTGTACTGTCCAGCCCACCTTCAAACTGGGCACCAGAAGCCCTGAGTGGGTCCCTGGAATTTGGCATTGCCTTGCTGAGTGAAACGGATTGGAGGAAATCAGACAAACCTCCATGTTGGATCTGATGGAGTTTGAAACAATATCCCCTTTGCTGGAACAATGCCGCAATTTTCCATCCCTCAGTATCTATCGCTACAATTCCCAGTCTTTGGAGTTTCTCAATCAATTCCCTGATTAAATCACAACCTGTCTCAGCAGGGATTTCACTCGGCTGATGTCATCTGTTTGTGAATAATTTCTAAATCTCTATTTTTAAACTGTGTTGAAACTTCATTGTCCCAGTGGAGATGGAAAACTGTATAAAATCTCCAGGAATGTTCTGCCCCAGCATTTCATTCCGAGACAATGCCGGCAGCTCACGGGGACACGTCGCTGGGCAGCGAAAATGGGGCAGCATATTGATGAATATTTCGACGTGGAGAAAATCCTTTACGTGATCATTGCTGCCGTTGGAGTCCCTGGTAAGTGAGCAGAACAATTCAAGTTTTATAACTTTGTGTGTTAACTGGTGTTGACCTGATTCTGATCATGTTACACGTTCCCAACTGATGATCGTTGTTCAAGAATATGTGAAGAATATCAATCCTCTCTGTGAAATATTTGTGAATTAACGCTGCTGTGATTTTTCGTATATTATAGAGCCGGAACGAACCCTTTTTTTTCTCTCACAGCCGGCCGGGAGCCACCAGAATGTTGTTCTTGCCTTAAGTGGGACCTTGCCCAGAGTTGTCCCAGTGCTCGGGACAGGCAGGCAGGCAGCTCTCTGGGCCGGTGTGACTGGGAGAGAGGGGTTCACATAGTGAAGTTCACTGTGTGTAAGTTATTGATCAGAGTGAACAGCCGCTCCTGTGGACACTGGGTCTCACTGTGGAGTCTGTCTGTCACAGTCGGATTCCACCGCCAGTTGGATCGTTCACCTGGACGCGGAACTAACGGCGTGTGTGTGTGTGTTGTTACAGAACTGAACTCACTGTGTGGAATGAATCCTTGCCTTCCCTCTGGAAGCCTCCTCGTCCCCATCAGATGCCGAGTTCCCAGAGCCCTGGTTACACGCGGCCGCTCAAGGTTAAGTCTGTGAAACCGGCCCCATCAGAGACTGTGATCAGGTTTAACTATAGAAGGGACCGTTGCGCCTGTTCTAGCGGGTGGCTGCTCCGTCCCTCCCCGCCCGCCCTTTACCCCACCCGCCCGTCGCCTTATCGCTGCTCCCCTGAAGCAGGTCGGGAGCCGGCTCTGACATTGTTAAACTTGCAGCAGCCGCGCACCAATTCCAACACTCCTGATCTTGAGCTGAAAGTCGAGCCGATGTTCAGCCCCGGAGACCTTGTTGAGTAAATGCCCAATGTCCGTTCCCTTGTGTTTCCGCAGTGAATTTAGTGGCGATTGTGATCCTGTCCCGGGGAAAGTGCGGCCTCTCCACGTGCACCACTCGCTACCTGGTGGCCATGGCAGCGGCCGATCTACTGACCGTCATCACCGCGGTCATTTTGTATCAGCTCCGATATCATTACTTTTATTGGAGTTTCCCGTCCATCACCCCTGTGTGCAGTGTTATCGTTGTACTGACGTTTGCAGCTACAGACTGTTCTGTCTGGTTCACCGTCACTTTCACCTTTGATCGGTTTGTCGCCATTTGTTGCCAGAAGCTGAAAACTAAATATTGCACCGGGAAATCTGCGGCTGCGGTTCTGGCAACAGCCGGCGTTCTGCTCTGTGTGAAAAACCTTCCCCGCTACTTCACCTATGAACCCTGGACAATCATCGACAATGTCCCGTGGGGCTGTAGCATAGTGGACAGTTATTACACTGACCCCGGGTGGGTGGCATTTGACTGGATCGACACGGTTTTAACTCCGCTCCTCCCTTTCGCTGTAATCCTGCTGCTCAACGCTCTGACAGTCCGCCACATTTTAGTGGCCAGTCGGGTCCGTAAGGGGCTGAGGGGCGAGAGGAAGGGGGAGAACCGCAGTGACCCGGAGATGGAGAGCAGGAGGAGGTCTGTGGTTTTACTCTTCACCATCTCCGGCAGCTTCATCCTCCTGTGGCTGACGTATGTTGTAGAATTTGTCTATTATCAGATCACAGGAACTGCAAATGACCGGAATGATTCTCAATGGATCTTTAACAACATCGGGTATTTGCTGAGGAATCTCAGCTGCTGCACCAACACATTTATTTACGCGGTGACCCAGTCCAAGTTCAGGGAGCAGGTGAAGAGCGCAGTGAAATATCCACTCATCTCAGTGCTTCGGCTCCTTAATAAATCCCCGCCCTGAGCGCATCCATCCCAGAGGCGGCCGCAGTCTCTCTGCTCCGGGCTCCGGCTCCTGACATTCACCGCCGGAGCCATGAGGGAGGGAGGAGCTGGCCAAAGTTAACTGGAAAGATACCCTAGCAGGGATGAGACTGGAACAACTATGCCAGTTATTTCTGGGAATAATACAGAAGGTGCAGGATCAGTTCATTCCAAAGTGGAAGAAATATTCCAAGGGGAGTGAGTAAGGGGCGACCGTGGCTGACAAGAGAAGTCAGGGACAGTATAAAAATAAAAGAGAAGAAGTATAACGTGGCAAAGATGAGCGGGAAGCCAGAGGAGTGGTTAAAGTTTAAAGAGCAACAGAAGATAACTAAAAAGACAATACGGGGACAGAAGATGAGGTTCTAAAGTAATCTAGCCAAGAATATGAAGCAGGATAGTAAGATCATCCTTAGGTATGTGCAGAGGAAAAAATGAGTGAAGACCAAAGTTGGGCCCTTGAAGAAAGAAACAGGTGAATTTATTATGGGGAACAAGGACAATGCCAGATGGGTTGAAGAGGTACTTTGGATCCGTGTTCACTAAGGAAGACACAAACAATCTTCCTGATGTACTAGTGGCCAGAGGATCTGGGGTGACGGAAGACCTGAAAGAAATCCACATTAGGCAGGAAATGGTGTTGGGTGGATGGGATTGAAGGCTGATAAATCCCCAGGACCTGATGGTCTGCATCTCTTTCTTTTCTCGTTTCGTTCTCTCTCTCTTCTTTAAATCGTTTTAGATTCAATTTATGATTTCCGCTCCGAGCTCTTGTTTTTTTTTGAAGCGGCGTTTAGGCCCGGTCTCCGTCCGAGATTGGGGAACAACAGAGGACGGGAGGAGGGGAGGATATAGAGAGGGGGAACAACAGAGGACGGGAGGAGGGGAGGATATAAAATAAATGGGACATGGTGTTTTCCCATTAAAAATATATATTCACACACACACACACACGCTCTCTCTCTCTCACACACACACTCTCTCTCTATCTCTCTCACACACACACTCACACACTCACACACACTCACTCACACACACTCACACTCACATACACTCACACTCGCACATACACACACACATACTCTCACACACACTCACTCACACACTCACACACAGTAAACTTTATTGTGGGATAATTTATTGACAAATTTCACACAATCAACTCGAAATGAGAAGCAGAAATGTGTGAGAAAAATAGATAGTGCCTCTTTCATCAATTAGCGTGTAGACGACTTCAGAAATGTGCAAACTTAGAGAGAGAGAGAGAGAGAGACTCTTCTCTGGGGAGTGGGGGAGAATCGGGAGGAGAGGGAGGAACCAACGAGGGTCGTCGATCGCGGAGGGGGGACTTACCCAGAGAGGGGGAGGGGGAGGGGTCAAGAGAGGGGAGCCTGTCCCCCAAACATGGCATCACACCAGGCACGTGCTGTCAGGGTAGGCAAGGTAGGCACTGCCTATCCTGACTAAAATGATAACATAGTCATTTCTAAATATAAATAGTAAAGGCAGGGAAGAAGGATGCCCATGTAAGAGATCGATCTCTGAGGTAGGCATCATTCTCCGTGCCTTTCATCCGCAGCGCTAGTAACCCTTGAAGGTCTGTGCAGCCCACATGCCGTCCACGCTGCTTCATGCCGTCAATCTCAAGCGGGGCTGAAGGCAGCTGAAACTGCCTTTGCAGCAGCCTACTGCACATGCGCAGCGCTGGTATCTTGGCGGGGTTTTAACCATATAACCATATCACCATGTAACAATTACAGAACGGAAACAGGCCTTCTAGTCCGTGCCGACCATTTATTTTCCCCTAGTCACATCTAACTGCACTCAGACCATACCCCACCATTCCCTTCCCGTCCATATACCTATCCACTTTACTTTTAAATGTTAAAATCGATCCTGCATCCACCACTTCTGCTGGAAGATCATTCCACACAACCACCACTCTCTGAGTAAAGAGGTTTCCCCTCATGTTACCCCTCAACTTCTAACCCTTAATTCTCATGTCATGCCCTCTTGTTTGAATCTACCCTACCCTCAATGGGAAAAGCTTATCCACGTCAACTCTGTCTATCCCTTTCATCATTTTAAAGACCTCAATCAAGTCCCCCCTTAACCTTCTGCGCTCCAAAGAATAAAGACCTAACTTGTTCAACCTTTCTCTGTAACTTAGTTGCGGGAACCCAGGCAATATTCTAATAAATCTCCTCTGTACTCTCTCTATTTTGTTGACATCCTTCCTATAATTAGGCGACCAAAATTGTACACCATACTCCAGAATTGGTCTCACCAATGCCTTGTACAATATTAACATTACTTCCCTACTCCTATATTCAATGCTCTGATTCATAAAGGCCAGAACACCAAAAGCTTTCTGTACCACCCTATCTACATGCGATTCCACCTTCAGGGAACTATGCACAGTTATTCCTCGATCCCTCTGTTCCACAGCATTCCTCAATTCCCTACCATTTACCTTCTACGCCGCTCTACCGCCTCTACCACCTCTTCCCCCTCTACCGCCTCTACCCCCCTCTACCCCCTCTACCCCCTCTACAGCGCTCTACCCCCTTCTACCCCATCCACCCCCGCTATCCCCTCTACCCCCATCTACCCCGCTCTACCGCCTCTACCACCTCTTTTTTTTTGTATCAAGAAGACAAGCGATCAATTTATAATACCATACAGTCTTGGGAGGGAAGGGAAGACAAGAGGGCGTATACAAAGTCCGCTCCCATCTGAAAATGAGCGTTAATGGTGAATCAGGGCGTTGGAGCAATAAAAAAAGACACTAATAAACAATAATCCAGTTTAAGAATGAAAATTAAAAATATGAAATTAAAAATATGAAAATACATAAAATAATAAGGTATAGTATGAGATAAGAATCAACAGGAGTAGTTTGAGCTCATAAATAGCAGTACAAAAAGCTGGAGGTCAGAACTCAGGACATGATGAGAAACGTTTTAAGCTCAATCTTAAAGGTGGCTAAGGAGGTGTGAGACTCTAATGACAGAGGCAGGGTATTCCAAAATTTAGGACCTTTAAAAGTAATGCAATGTTGGTGTTTGGATGTTCGACAAAACGGAAGATGAAGATCATTTCTTCTTCTGGTTGTGTAATGATGAATATTAGAAGAAAGGGTGAAAAGATCATGAAGAGAAACAGGCAAATCATGTTTACATTTAAGATATTTGAAAATAAAAATACATATTTGGAATGCATTCAGTATATCTACAGACAAAATTACGTACCTATCCAAGAGAGGGCAGAAGGTGAATTTGAGTGAGAAATTAATCTCATCAATGTCTTCTGTATGATGAGTAGCATAAAAAGACAGGAAGGATAGGTAGAACCACAAACAATATTACAATAATTGAAATAAGGAAAAATCAAACTGTAATATATTGTTAGATGGGAAGACGGGTGAATAAATGCACAAACCTTTCTCAAAATATCAAGCATTTTCATTGATCTTCTGCAGACAATATTGATATGTTCTTTCCAAGTTAAATTTTGATCAACGGTTACTCCTAAAAAAATTGTATATGTTACTTCTGGAATTTCATGTCCATTGATAAACATTTTAGATTTGTCTTTGGGAAAAAAATTGTTTTTATTGCAGAAGATCATGTAATTGCATTTTTTGATATTGACAGAGAGCCTGTTCACTTCAAACCACTTAGAGACATGAGACATTTCTTCATTAACTAATTCATCCAATGATTTTAGATCACTATGCGAAGCTATAAGATTGGTGTCATCGGCAAACAGGATAGGAAGAAGTACTCTACAGGTATAAGATAAGCCATTTATATAGATCAAGAATAGTAAAGGACCAAGGATGGAGCCTTGTGGTACCCCACAGCGAATTCTCGATTTATTGGATGAGTTTCCATTTAGATAGACAAATTGCACTCTATTTGCTAAATAATTGGTTAACCATAGAAGCGCTACATCCTTTACCCCATATCTATCGAGTTTAGAGATTAAGATTGAATGGTTGACTGTATCAAATGCCTAGGATAGATCTAGAAAGACACCAAGGGCAACTTTATTTTCATCTAGAGCAGTAGGGGTGTTATTAATAAGTTGTAATAATGCATGCTCCGTAGAGTACTTCTTCCAAAAGCCATATTGATGGTTATACAAAATATTATTAACAGTTGGATGGTTTAGGATTCTTGTGTACACTAGTCTTTCTATGGTTTTTGAGAGACAGGGGAGAATAGATATTGGGCGGTAGTTACCAAATTCTTTAGGGTCACCTGAGTTACAGATGGGTATGACTTTGTCAATCTTTAAATCTTGAGGAATTACACCAGATTGGAGAGATAAAGAAAAATATGTGCTAGTGGCTCAGTAATATGATCAATAACTTTTTTTAAGAGAGTGGTTCTAACTCCATCATGGCCTTTTGCAGAGTTCTTTAGACTCACAATTGTGTTGTAGACTTCTTTGGGACAAGGGGGACAAAGTAGATAATTGACCATTAATCAATTTACAAGGGTCTTCATTGGAGTCCTTAATCGTAGAAGCCAAGGAGGACCCAACGTTGACAAAAAAATCATTAAAACCATCAACTATCTGCTTTGGGTTATGAATAGTACCATCTCTTCCTAACATCTCTGTGAGCACAGCAGGTGGGGCTTTTTTTACGATTTAGCACTTGTTTGATGAGGTTCCAAGTTGATTTGATGTCATTTGACGCTTGCATTAATTTATCAGTAAAATATTTATTTTTTAATTTCCTTAAATAGTGAGTAAGATTATGTTTGTAAACTTTATATGATTCCACATTGAATGGCGTGGGATACAAAATAGATTTCTTGTATAGTTTATTTTTAATCAAAATCCGTTTCTTCAATTCTTTAGTGAACCAGGGTTTGTCAAATGCGGCAGCTTTCTTAATCTTGGTAGAAATTAAGGGAAAGCATTTCTCCAAAGAGGTATTAATAAGGGAAAGGAATGCCTGATAAGCTTCATTGACATCTTGCAGCCTGAGAACCTCATCCCATGATTGTCCACCAATTACACATTTAAAAGCTTCCATATTTCTACTGGTATATTTGCGATATTCTGTTCCCTTATGATCACAGCTATTGCTTTTACTTATTCTGTTTGAGTTGATATGTACAATTTGGAATATAGGGAGATGATCAGAGATATCAGCTAACAATATAGCAGAAGACATTTTGTAATCCAGACAGTTTGCCAAGATGTTATCAATGAGTGAAGCTGAGGTGCTGGATATTCTCGTCGGTTTATGTATCAATGGATAAAAGTGAGTTGAAAAGAGAACATTAAGGAAATCTGTCGAGAGGTGAATCGCTTTTAAGGAGGTTGATGTTTAAGTCTCCAAGTAGAAAACACATTTTACGTTCTTTGCTTATCATTTCTAGCGTCAGACAGAGGGCATCAATAAATGTGACAGAATCAGAATCTGGAGGTCTGTGACAAATTGATGAACTGATCGTCAGAGTAATATTGACATGATCCATTAGTATTCTTCAAGCCATCACAGTTCATATCAGGATTATAGAGTTCATCATGCCTGCATCATTATCAGTATTACATGTGATGAAAGGATTACAGGCTATAGAATTGTCCTGAGTGTGACCATTATCTGTGAGAGAGCTTAAAGAGTTCAAATCCATAAAGAAGAGTTTAAAAAGGTAATGCAGCAGCATCCAACACTGGCCAGTCCGGCAGGGAGTAGACTAGGCTACCGTCTCACTTGATGCTTTGCGTTGGTTGGCAGGATGGACAATAAGACGGACGTGCCTTAAGTAAGCAGTGTCCCCGCGATCCCGTGCTGCATGCATTGCTGGAAGCAGCTCCTTCCGCTTTTGGCGAAATGCTTCAGTGATATCGTCATTGATGAGAATGGCTGTACCTTTGAGGAATTTGACCTTTAAAACTCCCTCTAAACCCCTGAAAACCACTGTAAACCCTTCTGGACCCCTCTAACCCCCCCCCCCCCCCCCCCCCACACACCCCTCTAAATTTCTCCAAGCCCCCTCTAACCCTCTCTAAACCACTTATAAGCACCTCTAAAGCCCTCTAAACCCCTCTAAACACCCTCTAAACCCATCTAAACCCGCCTAATACCCTCTAAACCCTTCTAATCCCCTCTAATTACCCACGTAACCACTCTAAACCCCCTCAAAACCCGCTCTAAATCCATCTAAATCCAATTCAACCCCCTCTGATTCACTCTAAACCGTTCTAAACCCTAACCTCCCCTAAACCCCTCTAAACCCCTGTAATGCCCCTCTAAAACCCATCATACCCTCTATACCCCCTATAATCACTTTTAAAACCCTCTATACTCCTCCAAACCCATCTAAACGCATTCTAAGCGCATTCCAAAACCCTCGATAACTCCTCAAAACACCTCAAAACCCCCTCTAAACCGCTCTACAAAGTCTGACCCCGTCTAAATCCCTCTAAACCCTTCTAACGCCTCTAAAACCCTTCTAACCTCACCCACTTCACCTAAACCCCATATTAACCCCTCTACACCCACCTATAAACTCTAATCGACTCTAAACCCATTTACGAAAGGTAAATCATGTCTGACGAATCTTATAGAATATTTCGAGGATGTAACTAGTAGAATGGATAAGGGGGAACCAGTGGATGTGTTATATCTAGAATTTTAGAAGGCTTTCAACAAGGTCCCACATAAGAGATTAGTGTACAAACCTAAAGCACACGGTATTGGGGGTTCAGTATTGATGTGGATAGAGAACTGGCTGGCAGACAGGAAGCAAAGGGTAGGAGTAAACGGGTCCTTTTCAGAATGGCAGGCAGTGAATACTGGGGTACCGCAAGGCTCAGTGCTGGGACCCCAGCTATTTACAATATAAGTGATTTGGATGAGGGAATTGAATGCAACAACTCCAAGTTTGCGGATGACACTAACCTGGGGGTAGTGTTAGGTGTAAGGAGGATGCTATGAGGCTGCAAGGTGACTTGGATAGGCTGGATGAGTGGGCAAATGTATGGCAGATGCAGTATAATGTGGATAAATGTGAGGTTATCCACTTTGCCGGCAAAAACACGAGGTTAGACTATCTGAATTGTGGGAAATTAGGAAAGGGGGGAATGCAACGAGACCTGGGTGTCATGGTACACCAGTCATTGAAAGTAGGCATGCAGGTGCAGCAGGCAGAGAAGAAAGCAAATGGCATGTTGGTATTCATAGCAAAAGGATTTGAGTATAGGAGCTGAGAGGGTCTACTGCAGTTGTACGTGGTTTTGGTGAGGCCACAACTGGAGTATTGCGTACAATTGTGGTCTCCAAATCTGAGGAAAGACATTCTTTCCATAGAGGGGGTACAGAGAAGATTCACCAGACTGATTCCTGGGATGTCGGGACTTTCATATGAGGAAAGACTGGATTGACTTGGGTTGTACTCGCTAGAATTTAGAAGAATGAGGTGGGATCTTATAGAAACTTACAAAATTCTTAAGGGGTTGGATAGGCTAGATGCAGGAAGATTGTTCCCGATGTTGGGGAGGTCCAGAACAAGGGGTCACAGTCTAATAATAAGGGGGAATTCCTTTAGGACCGAGATGAGGAAGACATATTTCACACAGAGAGTGGTGAGTCTCTGGAATTCTCTGCCACAGAAGGTGGTTGAGGCCAGTTCATTGGCTATATTTAAGAGGGAGTTGGATGTGGCCCTTGTGGCTAAAGGGATCAGGGGGTATGGAGAGAAGGCAGGTACAGGATACTGAGTTGCATGATCAGCCATGACCATATTCAATGGCGGTGCAGGCTCGAAGGGCCGAATGGCCTACTCCTGCACCTATTTTCTATGTTTCTATGTTTACCTGGCCCGGGGGTGGAGGTGGTTCTTTCGGTGCATGCCGATGATGTACTCCTTACGTTCACTGATCCTGGTGACCTGTGGAGGATGCGGGACTGCCAGAGGATTTACTCGGCTGCATCTTCTGCCAGGGTTAACTGGAGCAAGTGCTCTGGACTTTTAGTGGGTCAGAGGCAGGTAGACACCCTGCCGGAGGAGATAACAATGTATGCGTGGAGTACCACGCACCTCCTCTATCTGGGGGTGTACCTGAGACCCACTGAGGATGCTTGGCCCGCAAACTGGCAGGAGTTGGAGACGGAAGTGGTCGACCGGCTGGGGCGCTGGTCTGGCCAGTTTGGAGTTCTTTCCTCTCGGGGGGGGGGGGGGGGGGGGGTGCTGGTCATAAACCAGCTTGTGGCCTCCATGTTATGGTACCGGCTGGCTACTCTTGTCCCGACTTCCATATCTGTAAATGCTTTACAGCTGTTAGATTTCTTTTGGGGCAATAGCACTGGGTTTTCGCGGTGGTTCTGAGTCTCCCGTTAGAGGAGGGCGGCCAGTCCTTGGTATGCGTGCGTACCCAGTTAGCGGACACCAGTCGACCCACCCTAAGGGGCTTGCATAGTTTCTCTCGGGATGTGCCAAGTGTGAGGAATTTGGCTGTTTTCAGCCAGCGTGTTGTTCCACGAGGGGAGGGGGATTGTGTGGCTGCGGGTGTGGCCGGTCCTCACCCTGTCATGGTGGGTGTCGAGGAGAGGCGCGGGCCTAGAGTGGTTCAGATAGAGCTTACCCCCGCTCCGTCAGATCTGATCATCGGGCCTAGGCTCCAGGATACTTCTCGGCCTCCGGCTCCACATAATCTGAGCTACCTTTCTGAGATGACCATCACGCCATTTCATGATGCGAAGAGATGCAGACTGTACAGAATGCTCCTGCACATTCTGCACCTCCTTCCCTTCGTCTCCCATCCCGACACACCATGGCGGACGGTGTTACCACCCGAAGGCGGGGGAGGTCCCCAGTGGGTGTCTTTCCATAAGGGAGTTGTTCCCCTTTATATTGGGGACCTGGGGTGGAGACTGTTGCACAGAGCGGTGGCGTGTAATAAACATTTCAGTCGGTTCACGAGCTCGTTTGCCGCCCGTATTTTCTGCGGCAAGGATGAGACCGTGTTCCACGCGTATATGGAGTGTGAGAGGTTGCTGCCCCTGTACCAATATCTGAAGGGGCTTTTCCTCACGTTCTGGCTGCATTTAAGTCCCACGATTCTAGTGTTCGCACACAAGGCAGGGAGTGCGAAGAGCCGATCGGGGGTGTGGGACTTCCCTGTCGGTTTACTCCTGGGCCTGGCCAAGATGGCCATTCGCGGGCGGTCGATGGTCATGCTA
Organism: Raja brachyura; assembly: GCA_963514005.1. Next base: position 311,429 of record CAUPSL010001516.1, on the reverse strand, counting down.
GATTTGGCTGCCTGCCCATCTTTCGGGCCTATGTCTGTGCACGTGTGTGCCTGGAGAGGGAACACGCAGTGTCCACGGGGACTCTGGAGGCTTTCCGTGGGCACTGGTCACCGCGTGGGGTTGAGAGTACTGTAAACAATGAATGCACTGTTCTACTATAATGATTATTTGTTATAGTCCAATTTCTGATTACGTTTTGATGTGCTGTATCACATGACAGTGTCGAATAACGTTTTTGAAAAATGAAAACGAGAGAGAGAGAGAGAGAGGCGGGAGAGATAGATAGAGGGAGAGGGAGAGATAAATAGAGGGAGATAGATAGAGGGAGAGGGAGAGATAGATAGAGGGAGATAGATAGAGGGAGAGATAGATAGAGGGAGATTGATAGAGGGAGGGGGACGGGGGGAGGTCGATAGCGGGAGATAGATAGAGGGAGAGATAGAGGGAGAGGGAGAAGAGGAGAGAGAGGGAGAGGGAGGGGAGAGGGAGATGGGGAGAAAGATGTTTAAAGTTTAAAAAAAATCCCCAAAACAGCTTCAGACAGAAATACTTTTACAGGTCCTTCAGTGATGATGTCACAACGTCACTTACGGTCCACCAATCACAAGCTGCCAAGTGCAACAATGACATCATAACGGGAGGTTGCAGACGGTCACCGCAGCGGGAGAGGTTGAGAGGGAGAGAGAGAGGGAGAGAGAGAAGGATTTAGAGAGATACAGAGAGATAGAGAGATATAGAGAACAGAGAGAGATAGATATAGAGATATAGAGAATAGATAGAGGGAGAGGGAGAGAGAGAGGGAGATAGAGAAGGAGTTAGAGAGATACAGAGAGATAGATAGATAGATAGATAGATAGATAGATAGATAAATAGAGAGAGAGAGAGAGAGAGAGAGAGGGGGAGAGAGAGGGGGAGAGAGGGGGAGAGAGGGGGAGAGGGGGAGAGGGGGAGGGGGAGAGGGAGGGAGAGGGAGGGAGAGGGAGAGAATAGAGGGAGGGAGAGGGAGAGAGAGATATATATATATATATATATATATATATAGATATAGAGAATAGAGGGAGGGAGAGGGAGAGAGAGGGGCATAGAGATGGAGATAGAGAGAGGGGGAGAAATAACGAACATATATATAGAGGGAGGGAGAGAGATAGCGAGGATAGAGATATATATAGAGAGAGAGAAATAGAAAGATAGAGAGATATTGAGATAGAGAGAGGGAGGGAGAGGGAAAGAGAGAGGCAGAGAGATAGATATAGATAGAGGGGGAGAGATAGAGCATATATATATATAGAGAGAGGGAGAGAGGACGGATATATATATATAGAAAGAGAGGGAGAGAGATAGTTAGAGAGAGAGAGATAGAGATAACCAGAGACAGAGAGAGAGCCTGCATTTCATCGGTGAGGTAGAGACCGTGTTCCGTGTGTATATGGAGCGTGTGAGGTTGCTGCCCCTGTACCAATATCTGAAGGGGCTGCTCCTCAAGTGCTGGTTACATTTTAGCCCCGCGACCCTGGTGTTTGGGCACAAGGCAGGGAGTGGGGAGGACCGGCCTTGGCCCCGCTCCCCTCGGCTCCACTTCCCTCGGCTCCACCAGCTCCCCTCAGCCCCCACTCCCCTCGCCCCACCCGCTGGCCTCGGTCCCACCACGCCATGCCTCCCGTGGGGGCTATGGGTTAGTGGTGCAATAATGCATTGTGGAATGGTTGGGGGACCAGGCCTCCCACGTGACAGGGACCCAATGGGGGGCGGTTTTACTTTTGTTACTATCTTTATTTTGTTGCTATTGTTTTGGGCGACGATTTGATTGTGTTTTTCAGAGAGTCGAGCAAGCTGCTGACCTTAACTGGGCTGGTGAGCACCTGGATCAGGATGGCGTGCCGGTAGAAATTAGTTTATCTTGGGCATAGACACTGCGGGCCGAAGGGCCGGCTGCTGCGTACTGCTGTGGGTTGTGTTTTTTTTTTTGTAAACAGTGCAGGAGGAGGCCATTTGGCCCTTTGAGCCAGCATCAATATTCATTGTGATGGGGGGAGGGGTGGGGTGGGATTGTGGGCGCGCATTCCAGGTGGGGCAAGAGGAAGAGAGAGAGGAGCAAGGGAGGGGGGTTGCGAAGGGAAGTGTCATATCTAGCTCTGATTTAATGTAATATATTTTGTTCTTGGCTTTGATAACAATTGATTTTTATGATTGCTGCATTTAACTACAGTTCCAAAGTCTGTTTGGGAAAAATACGGTTGAGGAATGATTGCTTATAACTTAGATAGTTAGTAGAGAGATCTGCCAGTAATTTGATCTGTAAAAGATAAAAGAGGTGGTATCAATCTGAATCCAAAGGACGAATGCTACACAATACACAGTAGGTCATTTAGCATCAGTGGACTCTCCACTAACGTGTGAGTGTATCCATTCGTAATTTCCTATGTTCAACATCTGTCACCCTTGATAGAACACACGTGCCTTTGAATATCGAGAGAGAGAGAGAGAGAGAGAGAGAGAGGGGGGGGGGGAGGTCATGCTTTCTTCTCAGCTCTGCAGTTCAGAAGGTTTAAAGCAGCCTTTCGAGATTTTTGCCGTTGGAGAAGGAACAGAGGCAGAGGGGCTTCAAAGTTTAACATCGTTGGACTGTTGAAACTTTCCTTTGGTTCAGGAAATCTTTAACAGTGTGAAAATCCCTGCGTTTTCTCTACATTGTCGAGGGTGCGGTTGTCGTTGGCGGACTGCTTAGAGTGCCTGAAGATGGAGGGTTCGAAGATGTTGGTGTCTTTGTCATTTTTGGCACCGTTTCTCTGCCCTAAAGTGATTTTGCACAGTGCGGCTGCCTGGCTTAATGTGAAGAAGGTACTCTTGCTTATGGCTAAACTGGGGCAGAGCTTCCCAAAAGCTGCTCTCGGCTGTGGAAGAATTTGGGGACTTTCCTGCTTCAGCTGGAGGTTTCTGCTTTCTGGTGTCTGCCTTTGACTGTGACTGCCTCTGGGACTTCACTTGGAGCTGAGCTGCTGGGGTGCCTGGAGCTGGTTTGTGCCTCTGTCAGGATGGCGATGGCTGGGGCGCGGCCGAAGGTCCGGAGCTACGCAGCGATGGCATCAGTGGCGGGTACGATGCCATCTGGGCTTGAGCCTCATGTTGTCTTGGATTGGGACGGCTTTGGTATCTCAGTTCAAACTGGGCCCCAGTGGTCCAGGGGAGCAATTACGAAGGCCATGAATGAACTTCTTCAGAAGGAGGCTATTGTCTCTTCCGAGCTCCAAAGAGGAAAGGTTGAGATGATACTAAAGACCCAGGAGGATGTGGCCCGAGCGCTGTACAGGGGGATCTCAGTGTGGGGGGGGGGGGGGGGGGTGGTCCACATACAGGTGGATCCGTGGGTATCCACGGAGAGACAGGTCCTCTTGCGGAGTTGACCCACATATAGTCCGGACGCGACACGTATTCCACACCTGTCTAAGTTTGGGGAGGTGCGGTCTAACTGCTTTAGGCTGATGCACCCTGGGGGGGATCCGGAGGAAAAAGGGATCTTCAGTTTCAAGAGGAGGGTTTTCATGAAGATGGGTGAGGGGAGCTTCGAGGTAGAGCGTAGGGATCTCCCTAGAACCGTGCGTTGGAATTGGGGAAGGCACGGTGTCATGCGTGCGGTGAATTTGGACATCTCCGTAGGGAGTGTCTTATTGACGGGGGCGCTGCTAGAAGTTCTAGCGTCCCAGGAATGCATTGCTGGCCCATCTGGGGTGGCTGGTCAATCCTCAATGGCGCGGGATGGTATTGCTGAACTGGCTAGGGCTGCCAGCTCTGCCTCGGTGATCCAGGGCGGCAGTGATAGCCCATCTGGGTGTGCAGGTTCCGACTTGGGGACCCCGGGCAGCGATGGCCCCCGCTCCCTACGTCCTGAACCTGTGGTGGTGGCTATAGGTGGGGCACAGGGGGAGAGTGGAGGGGGGGGGGGGGGTGAATTTGGAGAAGCAGAAGATGAAGAAGAAGAAAAAGACCACCGATGCGAGTCAAACGCAATCAGGTGTGCACTGCCGAGATCTGAGACCACCCAAGGGTCGCCAGCTCCAGTGAGGTCCAGATTGCACCTGCCGTGGCCCAGCAAGAAGCTGAAGTGGTTCAGAGAGGGGAAGAGAAGGAAAAACGTGCGAGTGGCAAAGTGGCTGGGGGTAGTGTGGAGGTGGAAGACCCTTCCTTTATGGAGGTCACTGTATCGCCGCATGCTAGTGGGACAAAAAGGAGGTTTGTGACTGGCGAGGAAGAGCAAGGGCTTGAGTCTAAAGTTACGGGGATGACTTTTTCCAGACCTTCCACCACTGATGTGGTTGGTGGTCACGAACTGGTGTCTTCTGGGTTGGAGGCTGGGACTCCATTTAAGGGATCTTCCGCGGGCATTACAAGACCAGGTGCTGGGGTTGACTCCTCTGGAGTTGTGTCCTCTGGGCGGTTGGATGTTCCCCCGTCTCAGCGGCCCTCCGAGGGAGTTATATCATCGGGTGGTGAGGTTAGCTCCCCTGGGTGTGTGTCCTCTGGGTCAGTGAAGGTCCCCTCGTTTCAGAGGCCTACTGAGGGTGCTGGCACGCCAGATGATGGGGTTAGCTCCCCTGGTACTGTGCCCCATGAGACGGGGGATAAGCAGAGTCAGCCCGAAGGGGAAGGTTCAGGGGCTTTAGTGTTCCCGTCTGTGCTCTGTATTTGAGCAATGGAGGTTCTGGGGGGTGTGCTGCCTCGCCGGCTGAGTTGACAGGGGAGAGTCTAAAAGCAAGTGGAGATTCTCTGGCGGTTATAAGTGGAGACGGTACTCTGGGTGCTGTGGGGGTCGGGGCTATTTTGGGTGGCAATCGGCTTTCATATTCCGGGGGTGCGGGTGTACCACGGGCTCTGGGGTTGCCACTTGTTTTTCCTTCCCCAGGTACAGACGTGGAGGGTGATGGTAGAGTGCACGAGCCCAGCCATTCAGTGGGCTGCTTGTTATGGCCAGGGGTTTTGGGATCCATCCCCGGCATTGATTCTGGCGGTGGTGTCATGCCGGAGGAGGGGCTGTGTGACGAGACCTGCTTGCTTAGTGGGGTCAGTGCACTTTCTGAGAGTTCTGGTGTTTCAATTTCTGACAACGACCTTGGGTGCTGTGTTGATGAGGTTGTTGTTGCAGGTGCGAGTGGGTTGGCCGAGTGCCCAGGCTCCAAGGCCGAGTCTCATGCAAGTGCTATCCGTGAGGTGCGAGAGTTCCTAAGATCAAGCCATACTGCCAGAACAAAAGTGCTGGCAGTCAAAAGAATGCCAGTTTTGATTAAGACTCTCGAGGCTATCCTTGGCAACAATGATAGTGATCTTCCTGACTCTGAGAAGTACCAGTTTGGTTACTTTTTGGAGTTCCACAGAGGGAGTGTTCTTGAGTCTGAGGGTCTCAATCTACTATCCGGCACATTCACAGTAGCCACATTAAACTTAAACGGAAGTAGAGCGAGTTTTCATAGATTTCAGCCTTTATCAGTCCTTAGAGAGTGGAGATTTGCAGAGTGTTTTCTGCAGGAGACGCATACCATTGTCAGTGACAAACCTACCTGGCGACTGGAGTGAGAAGGGGGGGGGGGGGGGGTCTACATGAGTCATCTCAGCTCGAATTCGAGCGTGGTGGCCTTTCTGTTGGCACCGAATTTTCTGCCAAATGTTTTAAAAGTGCAAGAAGTTGTGCCAGGACATTTGCTCCATGTGGCCGTGAGCCTGGATGGCATGCCGTTGCATTTCATTAACGTGTATGCCCCTAGCTCCGGCACGATGCAGGCTGGCCTACTTCAGGAGGTGACTGCTCGGTTGAGCACTATTTCTACGGGAGAGTGTCTTTTCCTTGGTGGGGACTTTAATTGCACACTTGAGGCGCAAGACTGTTCCGGTACTCAGTGTGCGCCTGCTGTAGCGAAGAAGCTGAGAGGGTTGATTGACACATTTTGATGCGTTGATGCATGGCGGAACCTCCACCCTGATTCCACTGCTTTTTCGCAGAGGTCTGAGGGTGGCGGTTGCTGCATTGATCGAATATATATTTCCTGAACGCTTGTTTCCCGTGTCTCAGCGGCCTCAATGCGGCTGAAGCCGTGCTTGGACCACTGTCTGGTGCGTGTGGATTTCAATCCAGCGCGCGCTCGGGCTGGGTCCGCATACTGGCACTTTAACAGCAGGTTGCTGGAGGATCGGTGTTTCCGGGAGTTATTCAGTCGGTTTTGGGTGAAGTGGAGGGAGAGGCAGAGGTGCTTCCCTTTCCTTAGGCAGTGGTGGGATATGGGGAAAGCTCATATCCGTCTCTTATGAATGGAATATACGTGGGGGTCGACCGGACGGCGGGAGTCAGCGGTCGAGAGGCTTGAGGGGGAGCGACTGGACGCAGAGTCTCGTCTGGGTCGGGTTGGTGATGACTCCTGTGAATGGGGAGAGATTCAGGGAAGGATAAGGCCTTGAGGAAACTGCTGCTTGGGCGGTCCCGAGGAGCTTATGTGAGGTCGCGGGGCCACATGCTGCACGATCTGGATCGAGCCTCGCCTTTCTTTTTCTCTCTGGAGAAAGGGCAAGGAGCTCCTCTGTCACAGATCCGGAGAGGATCAGCGCTTTAGTCCGGTCCTGTTCTCTGCTGGTGGATTCAGCGGGGAGGCTCAGCAGGATCTGTCCACAGTAGGCAGGGAGGTGGCCGATATTCTTGATGGCCCCTTATCATTGGAGGAGTTGACTCGTGCCCTGCGTCAGCTCACGAGGGGCAAGTCCCCCGGGCTGGATGGGTTGACGGTAGAGTTTGTTAGAGCTTTCTGGGATATCCTGGGTGGTGATTACATGTTGGTTCTGGAGGAGAGCCTGGCGACCGGGGAGATGCCCTCTCGTGGCGTAGGGCAGTTGTCGTCTTGCTGCCCAAGAAGGGCGAACTCCGCTTGTTGAAGAACTGGCACCCAGTCTCTGTCCTATGTACGGTGTATAAAGTTTTTGCACGGGCAAGGGCAAATCGCCTGTGCTCTGTGCTGTCTCAACTGATTCATTCTGACCAGTCCTATACAGTCCCTGGCCGGTCCATTCAGGATAACATCCACCTGGTTAGGGACCTGATTCATCTAGTCCAGGGTACTGGTCAGTCAGCTGCTTTTCTGTCTCTTGATCTGGAGAAGGCTTTTGATAGGATAGTGCATGAATACCTCTTCGGGACACTGCCTTGTGAAGGTTAATGGTGCCTTGTGAAGGTTAATGGTGCATTGTTGGCTCCCTTTCATTTTTGGAGGGTGGTCCGTCAGGGGTGCCTCATGTCGGGTCAGTTGTACTCGGTCTGTGTGGAGCTGTTCCTGTGTTTTCTTCGGAGGAGATTAACAGGCCTGGCCCTTGCTTTTTTCTGGAATTCTTCAAAACTCCTTAGATTCTGGAGAAGTTCCTGGAGATTGGAGGGTAGCTAATGTAACCGCACTTTTTAAAAAGAGAGGGAGAGAGAAAACGGGGAATTGCAGACCAGTTAGTCTAACATCGGTAGTGGGGAAACTGCTAGATTCAGTTTTAAAGATGGGATAGCAGCACGTTTGGAAAGTGGTGAAATCATTGTACAAAACCAAATAACCATGAAACCATATAACAATTACAGCACGGAAACCGGCCTTCTTGGCCCTTCCAGTCCGTGCCGAGCATGTATTTTCCCCCAGTCCCATCAACCTGCACTCAGACCACACCCCTCCATTCCTTTCCCGTCCATATACCTATCCACTTTACTTTTAAATGTTAAAATCGATCCTGCCTCCACTACTTCTGCTGGAAGCTCATTCCACACAGCCACCACTCTCTGAGTAAAGAAGTCCCCCCTCATGTTACCCATAAACTTCTGTCCCTTAATTCTCATGTCATGCCCTCTTGTTTGAATCTACCCTACCCTCAATGGGAAACGCTGATCCACGTCAACTCCAAACCACCTCTAATCCATCTAAACCCCTCTAAACCACCTCTAAATCCCTGAAACGCAATGTAAACTATTCTAAACCCCTCTAAATGCCCAGTAAACATCTCTAACCCTCTCTAAACCCTCTCTAAACCCCCTCTAAACAACTCTAAAGTCCTCTAAACAACCACTAAACCCATCCAAACCCCCCAAACCCATCTACTCCCCTCTAAATACCCTTTAAACTACTCTAAACCCATCTAAACCCCACGATACCCCCACTAAAGCCCCTCTGAATTCCTTAAACCCCCTCAAACCCCCCTCTAACACCCTCTAAACACCCCATAAACCCCTCTAAACCCATCTACAAATCTAAACCCCTCTGGACACATCTAAACAACTCTAAAGCCCTCTAAGCCAGTCTAAACCCTTAGTAACCAGACTAAATCCCATCTACATCCCTCAGAACCCCAATAAACCATCTCTAACCCCGCCAAATCCCCCCTAAACCCATCTAACCCCCTCTAAATACCATTTAAAGGACTATAAACCCCATCTAAATCCCTCTAAACCCACCTAAACCCCTCTAAACCCCACTAAAGCCCATCTGAATTCCTCAAATCCCCTCAAAACCCCCGCTGATCCCCGCTGAACCCCCCATAAGCCCTTCTAAACCCCTCTCATCATCTAAACCACTCTAGACACATCTAAACAAATCTAAAGCCCTCTAAACCCGTCTATAGCCTTAGTAACCCCACTAAATCCCATCTACATCCCTCGAAACCAGTATAAACCCTCCCGAAACACCTCTGAACCCCCGACAACCCCCCGATAAACACTCGAAACCCATCTAAACCACTCTAAACCCCTCTTAAACCCACTAAACTCCCTCCAAATCCCACAAAACGTCTCTAAACCCTTCTAATCCCATCGAATCCCTCTAATCCCCATGCAAACCCCCATAAACACGTCTAAATCAAATATAAACCCACCTAAACCCACTATAAACCCGCTATAAATCCCCCTATACCCCTCTAAACTCCCTCTAAACCCCTGAAAACCACTGTAAACCCTTCTGGACCCCTCTAACCCACCACCTACACCCCTCTACACTTCTCCAAGCCCCCTCTAACCCTCTCTAAACCACCTCTAAGCACCTCTAAATCCCTCTAAACCCCTCTAAACACCCTCTAAACCCATCTAAACCCGCCTAATACCCTCTAAACCCCTCTAATCCCCTCTGATCACCGACGTAACCACTCTAAATCCCCTCTAAACCCGCTCTAAATCCCTCTAAATCCAATTCAACCCCCTCTGATTTACTTTAAACCGTTCTAAACCCTAACCTCCCCTAAACCCCTCTAAACCCCTGTAATGCCCCTCTAAAACCCATCATACCCTCTATACCCCCTATAAACACTTTAAAACCCTCTATACTCCTCCAAACCCATCTAAACGCATTCTAAGCACATTCCAAAACCCTCGATAACTCCTCAAAAACCCCTCTAAACCGCTCTAAACACGTCTAACCCCGTCTAAATCCCTCTAAACCCTTCTAACGCCTCTAAAACCCTTCTAACCTCACCCACTTCACCTAAACCCCATATTAAGCCCTCTACACCCACCTATGAACTCTAATCAACTCTAAACCCATTTACGAAAGGTAAATCATGTCTGACGAATCTCATAGAATATTTCGAGGATGTAACTAGTAGAATGGATAAGGGGGAATCAGTGGATGTGTTATATCTAGACTTTTAGAAGGCTTTCAACAAGGTCCCACATAAGAGATTAGTGTACAAACCTAAAGCACACGGTATTGGGGGTTCAGTATTGATGTGGATAGAGAACAGGCTGGCAGACAGGAAGCAAAGGGTAGCAGTAAACGGGTCCTTTTCAGAATGGCAGGCAGTGAATACTGGGGTACCGCAAGGCTCAGTGCTGGGACCCCAGCTATTTACAATATAAATGATTTGGATGAGGGAATTGAATGCAACAACTCCAAGTTTGCGGATGACACTAACCTGGGGGTAGTGTTAGGTGTGAGGAGGATGCTATGAGGCTGCAAGGTGACTTGGATAGGCTGGGTGAGTGGGCAAATGTATGGCAGATGCAGTATAATGTGGATAAATGTGAGGTTATCCACTTTGGCGGCAAAAACAGGATGTTAGACTATCTGAATTGTGGGAAATTAGGAAAGGGGGGAATGCAACGACACCTGGGTGTCATGGTACACCAGTCATTGCAAGTAGGCATGCAGGTGCAGCAGGCAGAGATGAAAGCAAATGGCATGTTGGTATTCATAGCAAAAGGATTTGAGTATAGGAGCTGAGAGCGTCTACTGCAGTTGTACGTAGTTTTGGTGAGGCCACACCTGGAGTATTGCGTACAATTGTGGTCTCCAAGTCTGGGGAAAGACACTCTTGCCATAGAGGGGGTACAGAGAAGATTCACCAGACTGATTCCTGGGATGTCGGGACTTTCATATGAGGAAAGACTGGATTGACTTGGGTTGTACTCGCTAGAATTTAGAAGAATGAGGTGGGATCTTATAGAAACTTACAAAATTCTTAACGGGTTGGATAGGCTACACAAGGGGTCACAGTCTAATAATAAGGGGGAATTCCTTTAGGACCGAGATGAGGAAGACATATTTCACACAGAGAATGGTGAGTCTCTGGAATTCTCTGCCCCAGAAGGTGGTTGAAGCCAGTTCATTGGCTATATTTAAGAGGGAGTTAGATGTGGCACTTGTGGCTAAAGGGATCAGGGGGAATGGAGAGAAGGCAGGTACAGGATACTGAGTTGGATGATCAGCCATGACCACATTGAATGGTGGTGCACCTTCGAAGGGCCGAATGGCCTACTCCTGCACCTATTTTCTATGTTTCTATGTTTACCTGGCCCGGGGGTGGAGGTGGTTCTTTCGGTGCATGCTGATGATGTACTCCTTACGTTCACTGATCCTGGTGACCTGTGGAGGATGCGGGACTGCCAGAGGATTTACTCGGCTGCATCTTCTGCCAGGGTTAACTGGAGCAAGTGCTCTGGACTTTTAGTGGGTCAGAGGCAGGTAGACACCCTGCCGGAGGAGATAACAATGTATGCGTGGAGTACCACGCACCTCCTCTATCTGGGGGTGTACCTGAGACCCACTGAGGATGCTTGGCCCGCAAACTGGCAGGAGTTGGAGACGGAAGTGGTCGACCGGCTGGGGCGCTGGTCTGGCCAGTTTGGAGTTCTTTCCTTTCGGGGGGGGGGGGGGGGGGGACCTAGGCTCTAGGATATTTCATGGCCTCCGGCTCCACATAATCTGAGCTGCCTTTCTGAGATTGCCAGTATGCCATTTCATGAAGCAAAGAGATGCATACTGTACAGAATGCTCCTGCACATTCTGTACCTCCTTGCCTTCGTCTCCCATCCCGACACACCATGACTGACGGTATTACCACCCGAAGGCGGGGGAGGTCCCCAGTGGGGGTCCTTCTATAAGGGAGTTGTTCCCCTTTACATTGGGGACCTGGGGTGGAGACTGTTGCACAGAGCGGTGGCGTGTAATGAACATTTGAGTCGGTGCACGAGCTCGTCCGCCGTCCGTATTTACTGCGGCAAGGAAGAGGCCGTGTTCCACGCGTATATGGAGTGCGAGAGGTTACTGCCCCTGTACCAATATCTGAAGGGGCTTTTCCTCAAGTTCTGGTTACATTTATGTCCCACGATTCTAGTGTTCGCACACCAGGCAGGGAGTGCGAAGAGCCGATCGGGGTTGTGGGACTTCCCTGTCGGTTTACTCCTGGGCCTGGCCAAGATGGCCATTCGCGGGCGGTCGATGGTCATGCTAGAGTCGGCTGCCTGCCCCTCTTTCGGGCCTATGTCTGTGCACGTGTGTCCCTGGAGAGGCAACAAGCAGTGTCCACGGGGACTCTGGAGGTTTTCCATGGGCGCTGCTCACCGCGTGGGGTTGAGAGTATTGTAAACAATGAATGCACTGTTCTACTATAATGATTATTTGTTATAGTGCAATTTCTGATTACGTTTTGATGTGCTGTATCATATGACTGTGTCGAATAAAGTTTTTGAAAAATGAAAACGAGAGAGAGAGAGAGAGAGAGAGAGAGAGAGAGAGGTCGTGTTTTCTTCTCAGCTCTGCAGTTGAGAAGGATTGGAGCAGCCTTTCCAGGATTTTGCCGTTGGAGAGGGCACAGACCCAGGGGGGCTTCATAGTTCAACTTATAGTTGGGCTGTTGAAGCTTTTCTCTGGTCTGGGGAGCCTCCATCTGTGTGAAGATTCCTGAGTTTCTCCACATTGTCGAGGGTGCGGTTGGCGTTGGCGGATTGCCAAGAGTGCCTGTGATCTCAGTGGGTTGAAGTTGTGCGGTGTCTTTGTCGTTTTTGGCACCGCTTCTCTGCCCTAAAGTCATTTTGCTCAGTGCGGCTGCCTGGCTTAATGTGAAGAAGGTACTTTTGCGTCCAGCGCGACTGGGATCGAGTTTCTCGTAAGCTGCTCTTGGCTGTGGACGAACCCGGGGACTTTCCTGCTTCAGCTGGAGGTTTCTGTTTTCTGCTGCCTGTCTTTGACTGTGACTGTCTCTGGGACTTAACTTGGAGCTGTGCTGCTGAGGGGCTTGGAGCTGGTTTGTGCCTCTGTGAGGATGGCGATGGAAGGGGCGCGGCCGAAGGTCCGGACCTACGCAGCGACGGCATCAGTGGCGGGTGCGAGGCCATCTGAGCTTGAGCCTCATGTTGACTTGGATGGGGACAGTTTTGGTATTTCTGTTCAAACTGGGCCTATGATGTCGAGGGGGGTAATTACGAAGGCCATGAATGAACTTCTTGGGAGGGGGGCTATTGTCTCTTCTGAGCTCGAAAGGGGAAAGGTGGAGATGATACTTAAGACCCGGGAGTGTGTGGCCCGAGCGTTGGAGGAGGGGATCTCAGTGGGGGGGGTGTCCACGTACAGGTGGATCCGTGGGTATCCAGGGTGAGACCGGTTCTCCTGCGGAGCTGCCCCACTTATTTTTCGGATGCAGTGCTTATTCCACACCTGTCCAAGTTCGGGGAGGTGCGGTCTAAATGTTTTCGTCTCTTGCATCCCGGGGGGGACCCGGAGGAAAAAGGGGTCTTCAGTTTCAAGAGGAGGATGTTCATGAAGGTGGGTGAGGGGGATGGTGCCGAGGGGAGTTTTGAGGTGGTGCATAAGGGTGTACCCAGAACCGTGCGTTGGAGTTGGGGCAAGGCACGGTGTCATGCGTGCGGCGAATTTGGACATCTCCGTAGGGAGTGTCTTTTTCGCGGGGGCACTGCTAGAGGTTCTAGTGCAGTGGCCCAGGAAAGCACTGCTGGCCCATCTGGGGTGGCTTGTCAAACCTCAGCGGCGCGGGGTGGTACTGCTGACCCGGCTGAGGTTGCCAGTTCTGCCTTGGTGACCCGGGGCGGCAGTGCTAAGCCTTCTGGGTCCAGAGGTTCCGCTTTGGGGACCCTGGGCAGTGAGAGCCCAAGCCCCCTACGTCCCCTACGTCTTGCGCCTGTGGCGGTGGATGGAGGTGGGGCGCAGGAGGAGGGGAGTGTTGAGGGGGGGGGTTTGGGAGAAGCAGGGGAAGCACAATAAGAAGAAGGAGAGGGATAGGGCCGCCCGAGCGAAGAAAGTGCAATCGGGTGAGTTTAGCTCCAGTGTGGTGCAGACTGCACCTGCTGGGGCCCAGGGGGGAGTTGTGGTGGCTCGGAAGGGGGTCAAGAAGCCTAAACGTGTGGGTGGCAAAGTGGTTGGGGGTAATGTGGAGGCGGATGACCCTTCCCTTATGGAGGTTACTGCACCTCCGCATGCGAGTGGGACTAAAAGGAGGCATCTGCCTGGTGAAGAGGAGGAAGGGCGTGGGTCCAGAGCGAAGGGGATGTCTTTCTCCGGGCTTTCCACCACTGAGGTGGCTGAAAGTGGTCTTGACCCGGTGTCTTCTGGGTCGGTGGTTGGGCCTTCTCTTCATGGATCTACAGCGGGTGTCACCGGACTGGGTGCTGAAGTTGATTCCGGTGGAGGTAGGTCCACTGGGCGGGAGTCTGTCCCTTCATTTCAGGGACCCTCTGAGGGAGTTATCTCGGCGGGTGCTGTGGTTAGCTCCCTTGGGGGTGTACCCTCTGGGTCGGATGAGGTCCCCTCGTTTCAGAGGCCTACTGAGGGTGCTAGCACGTTAGGTGACGTGGTTGGCTCCTCTGGTAGTGTGCCCTCTGTGACGGGGGATGCGCAGAGTCAGGCTGAGGGGGGAGTTTCGGGGGTGTTGTCGTTCATGTCTGTGCTCCATATCAGTGCCAGTGGAGGTGCTGGGGGGCGGGATGCCTCACCGGATGAGTTGTCTGGGGTGAGGTTAATGGCAGGTGGTGATTCTCTGGGTGATGCCTGTGGAGAGGGCACTCTGGATGATGTGGAGGTCAGGGCTGTTATGGGACGTGATCCTCTTTCAGACTCCGAGGGTGCCAGTGTTCCACAGGCCCTGGGGATGCCTCTTGTTGTTGCTTCCCCAGGCCCAGAGGAGGAGGGTGATGGTAGCGTGCAGGAGCCCAGCCATTCAGAGGGCTGCGAGTCTCAGGCAGGGGTGTTGGGACCCACCCCCAGCATTGATCCGGGTGGTCGTGTCATGGCTGTGGAGGAGGACAGCGATGCGGCCAGTGGGGGGGGCACAGAGAGTGATTTGTCAGACAGTTCTGGTCTTTCTGAGGTTGTTGATTCAGGTGCGAGCGGGTTGGCTGAGAGCCCAGACTCCAAGGCCGTGTCTGAGGCGAAGCTTATTGTTGAGGTGCGAGAGTTCTTAAAAATAAGTCGTGCTCCCAAAACATTATGGTTTGCCGCTACAAGGCGGTGGGAGGATGTTCTAGATGTGCAGGAGAGTCTCGAGGCTATCCTTAGTAACAAGGATAGTGGTCTTTCTGACTCGGATTTGGGGCAGTTTTGGGGTTTGTTGAAGGTCCTCAGAAAAGGACCTCCTGTGACTACAGGGAGTGTGAGGGTCACAATCTAATGTGTCTACACATTCACAGTAGCTACATTAAATTTAAATGGGAGTAGAGCGAGTTTTCGAAGATTTCAGCTCTTATCAGCCCTAAGGGAGGGGAGATTTGCAGTTTGTTATCTGCAAGAGACACATACCGTTGCTAGTGATGAACCTACCTGGCAACTGGAGTGGGAAGGGAGGGTTTATATGAGCCATCTCAGCTCAAATTCGAGTGGGGTGGCTTTTCTGTTGGCCCCAAATTTTCTGCCAAGCATTTTAAAAGTGCAGGAAGTGGTGCCAGGACGTTTGCTCCATCTGGCCGTGAGCCTGGATGGCATGCCGTTGCATTTCATTAACGTGTATGCCCCTAGCTCCGGCACGATGCAGGCCGGCCTGCTTCGGGAGGTGGATGCTCTGTTGGGCACTATTGATAGGGGAGAGTGTGTCTTCCTTGGTGGGGACTTTAATTGCACACTTGAGGTGCGGGACCGTTCTGGTACTCAGTGTGCGCCTGCTGTAGCGAAGAAGCTGAGAGGCTTGATTGACTCCTTTGAGTTGGTTGATGTTTGGAGGGACCTTCACCCTGATTCCACTGCTTTTTCGCGGAGGTCTGAGGGCGGTGGTTCCCGCATTGATCGGTTTTATATTTCCCGAGCGTTTGTTTCCCGTGTCTCAGCGGCCTCAATGCGGCTGGTGCCGTGCTCGGACCATTGTCTGGTGCGTGTGGATTTTAATCCAGCGTGCGCTCGGGCTGGGTCCGCGTACTGGCACTTTAACAACAGGCTGCTGGAGGATCGGTGTTTCCGGGAGTCATTCACTCGGTTTTGGGTGAAGTGGAGAGAGAGGCAGAGGTGCTTCTCTTCCCTTAGGCAGTGGTGGGATGTGGGTAAAGCTCACATCCGTCTCTTTTGTAAGGAATATACATGGGGGTCGACTGGGAGGCGGGACTCAGCGGTCGAGAAGCTGGAGAGGGAGATACAGGACGCTGAGTCTCGCCTGGGTCAGTTTGGTGAAGACTCCAGCGAATGGGGAGAGTTTCAGAGGAAGAAGGAGGTTTTGAGGAGTCTGCTGCTTGAGCGATCTCGAGGCGCTTATGTGAGGTCTCGGGTCCAGATGCTGCACGAGCTGGACCGAGCGTCGCCTTTCTTTTTCTCTTTGGAGAAGGGGCGGGGAGCTCGAAAACAGCTCGTGGAGTTGCTTGCAGATGACGGCTCCTCTGTCACTGATCCAGAGAGGATCAATGCCTTGGTTAGGTCCTTTTATGGGTCCCTGTTCTCTGCGGAAGGATTCAGTGTGGAGGCTCAGCAAGATCTGTGGGAGGGTCTACCGACCGTAGATAGGGGGGAGGCTGATCTTCTTGATGGCCCCTTATCTTTGGAGGAGTTGACTCGCGCCTTGCATCAGCTCAGGAGGGGTAAGTCCCCCGGGCTGGATGGGTTGACGGTGGAGTTTGTTAGAGCATTCTGGGACATCCTAGGGGGTGACTATATGTTGGTTCTGGGGGAGAGCCTGGCGACTGGAGTGATGCCTCTCTCGTGGCGTAGGACGGTTGTTGTCTTGCTGCCTAAGAAGGGCGAACTCCGTTTGTTGAAGAACTGGCGTCCAGTCTCTCTCCTTTGCACAGAATATAAAATTTTTGCACGGGCAATGGCAAATCGCCTGGGCTCCGTGCTGCATCAAGTGATTCATCCTGATCAATCTTATACAGTCCCTGGCCGGTCCATCCAGGATAACATCCACCTGGTTAGGGACCTGATTCATTTAGTCCAGGGTACTGGTGAGTCAGCTGCTTTTCTGTCTCTTGATCAGGAGAAGGCTTTTGATAGGGTAGAGCATGAATACCTATTTGGGACGTTGCAAGCGTTTGGGTTTGGACCACACTTCGTGGCCCGGGTCCGGCTTTTGTACGCTGCTGCGGAGTGTCTTGTAAAGGTTAATGGCGCGGTGCTATCTCCTTTTCATTTTGGGAGGGGGGTCCGCCAGGGGTGCCCTATGTCGGGCCAGTTGTATTCGGTCTGTGTGGAGCCGTTCCTGTGTCTTCTTCGGAGGAGGTTGACAGGCCTGGCCCTACCTGGCCCGCGGGTTGAGGTGATTCTATCGGCGTATGCCGATGACGTACTTCTTATGTTCACTGATCCTGGTGACCTGCGGAGGATGCGTGACTGCCAGGAGATATTCTCGGCTGCATCTTCTGCTAGGATTAACTGGAGTAAGTGCTCTGGACTTTTGGTGGGTCAGTGGCGGGTAGACTCCCTGCCGGAGGAGATGGCATTGTATGCGTGGAGTACCACGCACCTCCTCTATCTGGGGGTGTACCTGAGTCCCACTGAGGATGTTTGGCCGGCAAACTGGCAAGAGTTGGAGACGAAGGTGGTTGCTCGGATGGGGCGCTGGTCAGGCCTGCTTGGAGTTCTCTCCTTTCGGGGGAGGGTGCTGGTCATAAACCAGCTGGTGGCCTCTATGTTATGGTACCGGCTGGCTACTCTTGTCCCGCCCTCTATATTTGTAACTGCTATACAGAAGAAGCTGGTGGATTTCTTTTGGGGAAATAGGAAGCATTGGATTTCCGCGGCGGTCCTGAGTCTTCCGTTAGAGGAGGGCGGCCAGTCCTTGGTGTGCGTGCGCACCCAGGTGGCGGCTATCCGTCTCAGGACTCTGCGGAGATACATGTATGTAGAGAACCCTCCCAGATGGCACGCTCTGGCCACGTATTTTTTTCGTCAGGGTCGTTGCCTAAGGGGGGTCTCGCGGCTCCCGGTGGCGGGTGTCAGTCGACCCGCTCTAAGGGGCTTGCCTGTTTTCTATAGGGATGTGTTAAGAGTGAGGAATTTGGTGGTGTTCAGCCAGAGTGTTGTTCCACGAGGAGAGGGGGATGTTGTGGCTGCGGGTGTGGCTGGTCCTCATCCTGTCATGGTGGTTGTCGAGGAGAGGCGCGAGCCTAGAGTGGTTCAGATAGAGCTTACCCCTGCTCCGTCAGATCTGCTCATCGGGCCTAGGCTTCGGGATATTTCTCGGCCTCCGGCTCCGCATAATCTGAGCTGCCTTTCTGAGATGACCAGCATGCCATTTTGTGATGCAAGGAGACGCGCACTGTACAGGATGCTCCTGCACATTCTGAACCACCGTGCCTTCGTCTCCCGTCCTGACTCACCATGGAGGACGGTGTTACCATCCGAAGGCGGCGGGGGGCCCCAGTGGGGGTCCTTCTATAAGGGAGTTGTACCCCTTTATATTGGGGACCTGGGGTGGAGAGTGCTGCATGGAGCGGTGGTTTGTAATAAACTTTTGAGTCGGTTCACGGGCTCGTCTGCCGCATGTATTTTCTGCGGAGAGGAGGAGACCGTATTCCATGTGTATATGGAGTGTGTGAGGTTACTGCCCCTGTACCAATATCTGAAGGGGCTGTTCCTCAAGTTCTGGCTGCATTTTAGCCCCACAATCCTGGTGTTTGGACACAAGGCGGGGAGTGGGGAGAGCCGAGTGTGGGGGGGGGGGGGGACTTACCTGTCGGTTTGCTCCTTGGCCTGGCCAAGATGGCCATTCGTGGGTCCAGGCAGCAGGCGGTCGACGGTCAGGCGAGAGTCGGCTGCCTGCCCCTCTTTCGGGCCTACGTCCGTGCACGTGTGTCCCTGGAGAGGGAACACGCGGTGTTCACGGGGACTCTGGAGGCCTTCCGTCAGCGCTGGTCGCCGCGTGGGGTTGAGGCGATTATAAATGAATGTACTGCTGTACTACAATGATCTGTTCATTATAGTGTGATTTTTGATTGTGTTTGGATGTGTTGTATTTTATGATTTGTGTCGAATAAAGTTTTTGAAATGGAAAAAAAAAAAAAAAAAAGAGAGAGAGAGGGAGAGGGAGAGGGAGAGGGAGAGGGAGAGAGAGGGAGAGAGAGAGGGAGAGAGAGAGGGAGAGAGAGAGGGAGAGAGAGAGGGAGAGAGAGAGGGAGGGAGAGAGGGAGGGAGAGAGAGAGGGAGAGGGAGAGGGAGAGGGAGAGAGAGAGGGAGAGAGAGGGAGAGAGAGAGGGAGAGAGAGAGGGAGAGAGAGAGAGAGAGGGAGAGAGAGAGGGAGAGAGAGAGGGAGAGAGAGAGGGAGAGAGAGAGGGAGAGAGAGAGGGAGAGAGAGAGGGAGAGAGAGAGGGAGAGAGAGAGGGAGAGAGAGAGGGAGAGAGAGAGGGAGAGAGAGAGGGAGAGAGAGAGGGAGAGAGAGAGGGAGATGGGGAGAGATGATTAAAGTTTTTAAAAATCCCCAAAACAGCTTCAGACAGAAAAACATTTTACAGGTCCTTCAGTGATGATGTCACAACGTGACTCACGGTCCACCAATCACAAGCTGCCAAGTGCAACAATAACATCACAACGGGAGGTTGCAGACGGTCACCGCAGCGGGAGAGGTTGAGAGGCAGAGAGAGAGAGAGAGTGAGAGAGAGAGGGAGAAATAGCGAACATATATATATAGAGAGGGAGAGAGATATATAGAGAGAGGGGGGGAGAGAGAAATAGAAATGAGATAGAGAGAGATATAGAGAGATATATTGAGATAGAGAGAGATAGAGGGAGAGGGAAAAGGAGAGGCAGAGAGATAGAGATTGAGAGAGGGGGAGAGATAGAGAATATAGAAAAGAGAGGGGGATAGTTAGAGAGGATAGAAATATATATAGAAAGAGAGGGAGAGAGATAGATAGAGAGAGAGAGAGAGATAACCAGAGTCAGAGATAGAGCCTGCATTCCATCGGCGAGGTAGAGACCGTGTTTTCATGTATATGGAGTGTGTGAGGTTGCTGCCCCTGTACCAATATCTGAAGGGGCTGCTCCTCAAGTTCTGGTTACCTTTTAGTCCCACGACCCTGGTGTTTGGGCACCACGCAGGGAGTGGGGAAGACCGGCCTTGGCCCCGCTCCCCTCGGCTCCACTTCCCTCGGCTCCACCCGGTCCCCTCAGCCCCCACTCCCCTCGCCCCACTCGCTGGCCTCGGCCCCACCACGCCATGCCTCCCGTGGGGGCTATGGGTTAGTGGTGCAATAATGCATTGTGGAACGGTTGGGGGACCAGGCCTCCCACGTGACAGGGACCCAATGGGGGGCGGACCCAACGGGTCTAGTTATTCTTATGTTTTGTTATTTTGGGCAAAGTTCACCCCTTCTGTCGCAGTTTTACTTTTGTTACTATCTTTATTTTTTTGCTATTGTTTTGGGCGACGATTTGATTGTGTTTTTCAGCGAGTCGAGCAAGCTGCTGACGTTAACTGGGCTGGTGAGCACCTGGATCAGGATGGCGTGCCGGTAGAAATTAATTTATCTTGGGCATAGACACTGCGGGCCGAAGGGCCGGCTCCTGCGTACTGCTCTGGGTTGTGTTTTGTTTTTGTTTTGTAAACAGTGCAGGAGGAGGCCATTTGGCCGTTTGAGCCAGCACCAACATTCATTGAGATGGGGGGAGGAGTGGGGTGGGATTGTGGGCGCGCATTCCAGGTGGGGCAAGAGGAAGAGAGAGAGGAGCAAGGGAGGGGGGTTGCGAAGGGAAGTGTCATATCTAGCTCTGATTTAATGTAATATATTTTGTTCTTGGCTTTGATAACAATTGATTTTTATGCTGCATTTAACTACAGTTCCAAAGTCTGTTTGGGAAAAATACGGTTGAGGAATGATTGCTTATAACTTAGATAGTTAGTAGAGAGATCTGCCAGTAATTTGATCTGTAAAAGATAAAAGAGGTGGTATCAATCTGAATCCAAAGGACGAATGCTACACAATACACAGTAGGTCATTTAGCATCAGTGGACTCTCCACTAACGTGTGAGTGTATCCATTCATCATTTCCTATGTTCACCATCTGTCACCCTTGATAGAACACACGTGCCTTTGAATATCGAGAGAGAGAGAGAGAGAGAGAGAGAGAGAGAGAGAGAGAGAGAGAGAGAGAGACGGGGGGGGGGTCATGCTTTCTTCTCAGCTCTGCAGTTGAGAAGGTTTGAAGCAGCCTTTCGAGATTTTTGCCGTTGGAGAAGGAACAGAGGCAGAGGTGCTTCAAAGTTTAACATCGTTGGACTGTTGAAACTTTCCCTTGGTGCAGGAAATCTTTACCAGTGTGAAAATTCCTGCGTTTTCTCTACATTGTCGAGGGTGCGGTTGTCGTTGGCGGACTGCCTAGAGTGCCTGGAGATGGAGGGTTCGAAGATTTTGGTGTCTTTGTCATTTTTGGCACCGTTTCTCTGCCCTAAAGTCATTTTGCAAAGTGCGGCTGCCTGGCTTAATGTGAAGAAGGTACTCTTGCTTATGGCTAGACTGGGGCAGAGCTTCCGAAAAGTTACTCAAGGCTGTGGACGAACTTGGGGACTTTCCTGCTTCAGCTGGAGGTTTCTGCTTTCCGCTGTCTGCCTTTGACTGTGACTGTCTCTGGGACTTCACTTGGAGCTGAGCTGCTGGGGTGCCTGGAGCTGGTTTGTGCCTCTGTCAGGATGGCGATGGGTGGGGCGCGGCCGAAGGTCCGGAGCGATGGCATCAGTGCGGGTACGAGGCCATCTGAGCATGAGCCTCACGTTGACTTGGATTAGGACGGCTTTGGTATCTCGGTTCAAACTGGGCCTATGATGCCCAGGGGAGCAATTACGAAGGCCATGAATAAAGTTCTTGGGAGGGGAACTATTGTCTCTTCCGAGCTCGAAAGAGGAAAGGTTGAGATGATACTAAAGACCAGGGAGGACGTGCCCGAGCGCTGGAGAAAGGGATCTCAGTGGGGGGGGGGGGGGGCGTCCTCATACAGGTGGATCCGTGGGTATCCAGGATGAGACCGGTTCTCTTGCGGAGTTTCCCCACATATATTCCGGACGCGACACTTATTCCACACCTGTCTAAGTTTGGGGAGGTGCGGTCAAAGTGCTTTAGGCTCATGCACCCCGGGGGGGGGGGGGAACCCGGAGGAAAAAGGGATCTTCCGTTTCAAGAGGAGGGTGTTCATGAAGGTGGGTGATATAGATGCACAATTTGTTTTAACAGCAATCAATTTGAATAATATTCATATCAATTTCTAAACTGATGTTTTCTGTTAATGTAAACGTAATTTATTAATTCTAAACAAATGTTATCTACAACATAATGCAGGTACATTTCACAAGTTATATGAGTAGAATTGGGCCTTTTGGCCCATTGGGTCCACTGCCATTCAATCATGGCTGATCTCTGCCTCCTAATCACATTTTCCAGCCTTCTCCCCATCTCACTTGACACCCGTTCTAATCAAGAATTTGTTCATCTCCGCCTTAAAAATATCCACTGATTTGGCCTCCACAGCCCTCTGCGGCCAATAATTCTACAGATTAAATACCATCTGACTACAGAAGTTCTTCCACCTCCTCTTTCAAAAATAGCGCCATTTAAATCCGAGATTATGACCTCTGGTCCAAGACTCTCCCACCAATGGAAACATCCTATAGCCTAGGACTGGATGTTAAGTATCCCAACAGGGTTTGGGAGGCTGCTACTTGCTAGACAGACAAATCAAACCCTGGGAACAGGTGAATAAAGAAACACTGTGAAAATGGTCACATGATGAACATCTGGTGAGAACAGAGCTGCACGTAATTTAATTGCTGGGCAGTATAGACTTGTGAAGATAAGGTGGCTGGGAACGGCCATTTTGCAAAGGAACTGCATGATGAGAATGAAAATAAGACAAATGCTTCCTTTAGGAGATTGAAGGAAAATGAGTATAAAAGAAGGGCGGTCGAAGACATGGGCAGCGACAACCCGGGAACAACCATCACAAGAAGGTGGGACCTGAGTTCAAAGCTCATTGAAGACAAACCCCCTACCAACAGAGTGAATCTGTCCAATTCATTCATAGGGGCAATATCTGACTTTGTGATTTAGTTTAAGAAGTGACAAGTTGAAATAGTAAAGTAGATGAGAAGTTGTTAGAAGTCAAGTGTTTGCCTGCATGTTTTAAGTTGCTCGAGTGTTAATAAAGATTCTCGTAATAAATTAAATTAAACCTCGGTTTAGAGTCTTGTTTGACACGCCAGTTGATATCCTATAGAGGTAATAGGGTCATCAATCCCTTTCACATTCACTCCATCTATGCCTTTCATTATTCTGTAAGTTTCAATGTGATGACCCTCATCCTTCAAAACCCCAGCGAGTAGAGGCCCAGTACTATCAAACGCTCATCATGTCCTAACCCACTGATTCCTGGATCATTCCTGTAAACCTCCTCTGGATCCTCTCCAGAGCCAGCTCATCGTTCCTCAGATATGGGGTCCAAATTTACCCACAATACTCCAAATACAGGCTGACCAGCACCTTATAGAGCTTCAGCATTGCATCTCTCCTTATAGAGCCTTAGCATTACATGTCTTCCATAAAGGTTTATAATTAAGCCTGCCGACTACTCTTTTTTTCAGTTTTATTGATTAAGTCTCTGTTCCTTCCATTTCTCATTCTCACTGGCTTTTTGTTCTCTCGTATACCTATATTATTTATTTAAGGCAAACTTTAAGTATTTATTTAACCTCTCTGTCATCCCCATCTTTAATTCTTCTGCCTCTGCCTGTAAGGGCCCACACCTGCCATATTTAGCATTTTCTTCCTGGAGACCATTTTATGTTCTCAACATTCGAGGTATGGAAACTGGCCTTTTGGCCCACCTTGTCCTTGATAAGTGAGATTATTTCTTGTCCCATTTGCTCACATTTGGACATTAGCTCTTCAAATCTTTCCTGCCCACATGTTCCTGTCCAAGTGTTTTGTTTAAACTGCTATTATAGTACACGTTTTAACTATCTCCTCTGGCAGTTCCTTCTATATACGCACCACCCTGTGGAAATGGTCGATCCTCCAGTTCCTCTTGCGTTTTGCCCTCAACTTAAATCTATGTCCCCTGGTTCTTGATTTCCCCTACTCTGGGTAAAAGGCTGAGCATTCATACTCATGATTTTGCACACCTTGTCTTGTATTCCATCTGGCATGTCTTTATCGATGTATTGGTTCTCCTTTGAGTTTTAAATGCACCCATTCTTCAGGTCATAAACTATATCTGACAACTTATGTGCTTGTTAACTCCTTTAATTCCCCATGCCAACCATGGATAATTCACAGTTTTTTGTTCGTTTTTGTGCATTCATATACTTTTCTTTATTGTTCTTGATGTTAGATCAGAGGGAAGACGAAGAAAAGGAAATCTCAAATAGTGCCCTTTGATGATCATAGAAACATAGAACAATAGGTGCAGGAGTACGCCATTCGGCCCTTCGAGCCTGCACCGCCATTCAATGTGATGATGGCTGATCATCCAACTCAGTATCCCGTACCTGCCTTCTCTCCATACCCCCTGATCCCTTTAGCCACAAGTGCCACATCTAACTCCCTCTTAAATATAGCCAATGAACTGGCCTCAACTACCTTCTGTGGCAGAGAATTCCAGAGACTCGCCACTCTCTGTGTAAAGAATGCTTTCCTCATCTCGGTCCTAAAGGAATTCCCCCTTATCCTTAGACTGTGACCCCTTGTTCTTGAATGTTGCACTTGCTGAACCTGCTGCAGAAATTCCACACGTGCAAAGTAAGTACAAATCATTGTGCTCTGAGATATCCATAAGGAAACAGCAATTTATTGGGAACTGAACATAATACTTGAAATGAAGTAGTCACCAAAAGGTGCATAATTTTGAACGCCTTTTTCGATGTTTCCCACATTTAATGATTCAATTGTAGTTTATTGTCTCATGTACCTAGGTAGAGTGAAACTCATGTTTTGTACAAATTCATTAACAATCTTGTTGTAAATGGGGCACAACTATACCTAAGTACAAGAGTGTGAGATTAGTAGATCACATTGAGGCACTACACGAGAGTCGCCATGTTTCCAGCGACATCTTGTGCCATTCTAGTTCAGAGTTATTAAACATGTGAGCGCGTCAACTTGGCCAATAAGACACATTGTCCAGGAGGTGGCAGTGGGTTGGAGTTACAGTGGTCAACTTGACCAGGCGACGTGTCGATGCCCTCCACCGTTGTTCCGTCGCTCCGTGCCGATGCGGGCTGCATCTGATCCACACGCATGGCTATTTGGAACGGCGCCTGATCTAATTGGAATTTGGAAAAGGGAGGGATGGAGAGAGAGGGAAACCAAGGGTTATTTGAAGTCAATATTCATACAGCTACTCAAGTGAAATATGTGGTGCTGCTCATTCCAATTTGTGCAGGGCTTGACTCTGACATTGGAGGAGGCCCAGGCCAAAAAGATCAGTATGGGAATGGGAGGGAGAATTAAAGTGTTTAGCAATTGGGAGATCAGGTAGGTTTAGGTAGACTGAGCAGAGTCGAGGATCGAACCTGGGTCTCTGGTGTTGTGGGATTCTACCATCTGCGCCTCCCTTCTCTGCATGGAAACCCAATCACAGATTAGCCAACATTTGCAGTGCCGTTACATTTAGTATCTCAAGGGTGAAGCAGTGTGACTATTCTCATGGTTTTGTTTTTTTCATATTTTTCTTAGAAGCATATACATATCATAACCGAAAAACAATTTGTTTACCCGGTACATATTAACACAGCTTCTGTTTAGTTTTTATAGATTTCTTTGAAAGATAGATCTATAGAGAGAAAAGAAATAAGGGAAGAGAAAAAGGAAACTATGCTAGTAGAGAGGGAAGGGAGAAAAATAAATAAAAAAGATTATCAATGACACAATTTTGGAGATAGGTCCGTAGATTCTAGAGTGCGATTATTCATCCAGTCCTGGATTCAAGTTCCAGTCAAGCTTCAGTGCTGAACCAATTTACCCTTTCAGAAAATCAATAAATGGAGACAATATTCTTGCAAATAGTTCTGATTTGTCAATTAAGACAAGTCTATTTTTTTTCCAAATGTAAGGTCTCAGGCATTTCCATAAACCACATTTTAATTGTGGGGTTGTTGGGTTTTTCTAAAATGTTAATATTAATTTTTTTCCCCAATTATACTATAATCAAGGAAATGTCTTTGGTTTATTGTAAGTTTTATGTTTTATTCTGATATCCCTAATATTATTAGTTTTGGATCAGAGTTCAATTGGATATTAACAACTTCAGAAATAATTTAAAACATATCCGTCCAAAATGTTTAAATTTTTATACAGTTTACAAAAGTATGAGTTAAATTAGCTTCTAAATATTGATATTTGTCACATAGGAAAGATATGTGGAAAGATTGAGTTTAATTTTGTTTTAGAATAGTGCAGTCTATGTAGTACTTTAAATTGAATTAAGGAGTGCCTGTCATTTAACGAGCATTGATGTATATGTTGTAAACTTTCATCCCATATATATTTCATTATAGGTTGAGCCAATTAATTTCCCCATGCTGTCTATGTAGTTCCGTAGACGGGACCTCACTATCTAAAAGGATAGTATAGATGTGAGATATTAATTTTTCTGTGTAGTATGTTTATTCAAACATTCGTCAAGGATTTCTCGCTCCCAAAGTCTACATTCTTGTATATGTGATTTAACATCATCATCACCAAGTTATAAATATCTAATAAAATTATTTGAGTATAGTCCATAATTCTATTCTAACTCCTGAAATGAAAGAAAATGTTTTTTGGTAAAGGTGCTCCACCTTTTTAAGTCCATGGTTTTCCCATTGTACGAAACCTTTATCCAACACAGAAGGTTTAAATAAAGGATCATTTACAATGGGGAGAAGGAGTGATAAATTATCCAATTTTAAAGTTATTTTTAATTGTTTCCAAGTTCGTATACCACTATACATTATCGGATTTTCACTATAAGTTTTTTAATTCAATTTTTCAGGGGTTCACAAGATCGAGCCAACTTCACAAGGTAAACAATCTTCCTTTTCCATCTTTAACCAGCCTGGTTGTTGATCCATATCTTCCAACCAGAAGGTGATATTTTTAATATTAACTGACCCAAAAATAAGATAAAATATTTGGTAACACTAATCCTCCATTCATCTTGGATTCACATAAATGTTTTTACTTATTCTATGGTTCTTGTAATCCCAAATAAAACTTGTAACAATGGAATCAAGTTGTTTAATATATATTTTTGGGATATATATATCGGAATTGATTGAAATAATTACAGTAATCGCGGAAGGAAAACAATATTTATGGCATTAATTCTTACAAGCATTGCGATGGGAAGTGTTTTCCAATACTGAATATTCCTATGCAGTTTATTAAGTAATGGAGGAACATTTAATTTAAATAAAGAAGTATATTTCTTAGTCACATTCATTCCAAGATATTTAAAATTTTCATATACTATTTTAAAAGGAGATTGTTGTAATGTATGTGGGTTTAGATCCGTTATTGGCATAATTTCATTTTTATTCCAATTAATTCTCTATCCCAAGAATTAGCCAAATTGAGATAAGATTTGGTAAATATGTATTATTAGTTTCAGGGTTTGTAATATAATAATAGGTCATCTGCGTATAAATAAATTTTACCAACTATATCTTTAGAATTATACCCATAAATTTCTGGGTGGGCTCAAACACTTTCTGCAGGTGGTTCGATAGATAGGGCGAATGATAATGAAGGTAATGGGCGTAGTTGCGTTTTTTAATGGAAAGTCATTCATTGTCTGAACTGTCAAACAAATAATATTATTAATTTCATTAATTTAGTATTAAGAAATGGAATTAGTCCAAATAATGCCTAGAACAATACAATATGGTAAATGCCATTAGAGCTAAAAATACAAAAGATATATTACGAACTATGATTTACAATCTATGACCCTGCACTAAGATGTAAGTTGATTTGAAAAATTCAATGGCTTGTTTTCTGAAGAATTTTGATTTGTATAATTAGTTTATACTTTTGGTGCTAATCAGATAATGTTATTCTTCTACTTTTAACTTAGTATATTTCTCATTTATCCTTCTTTACAGAAGATATCGTTCGGATGGTTATCATGAATAGAATAACGGTAAAGTTCACAAGATATAGGAGTAGAATTGGGCCATTTGGCCCATAGGGTCCACTGCCATTCAATCATGGCTGGTCTCTGCCTCCTAATCCCATTTTCCAGACTTCTCTCCATCTCCCTTGACACCCGTTCTTTTTTTTTGGTTTATTTTTGCTAGAAGTAAGTACAATAGTGTTGTACTTTAGTACTTAATACATACATACATATTTCCATTCTTGTACAACTTCGTATTTTTGATTTAATAATTGAATTGAATGGCAGTGGACCCTATGGGCCAAATGGCCCAATTCTACTCCTATATCTTGTGAACTTTACCTTTATTCTATTCATGATAACCATCCGAACGATATCTTCTGTAAAGAAGGATAAATGAGAAATATACTAAGTTAAAAGTAGACAAATAAAATAAAAGAACAGTGAGAGAAAAAAGAAATAAAGAGTGTCGGAATAGATAGACAAGCGAGTAGAAACAGATAGCAAAAGAAATAAAGGACATAGAAGAGAAGTTGAAAAGATTGAAATAGACGGAGAAAGTAAAGAAAAGAGAGATTAGGAGAGATCTACCTATTTCGTATTTTTGCCCATCCGTCACCCGCTTCGAAACCATTTAATTTCTAAGGTTATGTTATGTTGCACCATATGCTTGTAAAAAGTTGATAAAAGGAGACCAAGTCTTTGAGAATTGGTCTACTTTGCCTAGTAGGTGAAATCTCATTTCTTCAAGATGAAGCGTTTCAGACATATTTGACATCCACATTTTGAATGTTGGCGTGGTTGAGTTTTTCCAAAATTTGAGTATAAGTTTTTTTGCTGTTATTAGACCGTAATTAAGAAAGGCTTCTTGGAATATAGTTAGTTTACTCCCCTCTTCCATTGATCCAAAGATAATCAGTTCTGTGTTGGGGTTCAATTTTGTGTTAAATAGTTTTGTTCATTCCAAGAGACAAAGGAATGTGATATAGTGGCATTTTAAATTAGACATTTGTCACAGATGGGGGAAACATTTGAGAATATTTTATTCAGTTTTCGAATAATATAATCTATGTAAAATTTTAAATTGAATTAGGTTATGTCTTACATTAATTGAACATTTATTTACATATAATATTTT
Source organism: Raja brachyura (assembly GCA_963514005.1). The sequence goes on along the minus strand of CAUPSL010001516.1, from coordinate 282,518 downwards.
TTCCCCATCTATCATTAGGAATTTTTATCAATAACTCTTGTAACCAGTCCCTTCTAATTGCCTCGGTCATTGGTGGTTCTGTATTTAAAATTATATTATTTAAGTAAAATATTAAATTGCTTGATTCTGCCTTTCTATTCATTCCTTCCTCCAATAAATCTGGGGTTAGGGTTTGATATCCTTGTATATATTTCTTCAAATAAACTTGAATTTGAAGATATTTGAAAAATTGAGTTTTTTTCAAATTATATTTTAGTTGTAATTGTTGGAATGATAAAAGTTTTCCCATATCATACATATCTCCCATTGTTTTAATTCCTAATCTTTCCCAATGGATAAACGTTTTAATCAATAATGGATGTTTTGAATGAGGGATTATTAGTTATTGGAGATCCACTGCCATTCAATCATGGCTGATCTCTGCCTCCTAATCCCATTTTCCAGACTTCTCTCCATCTCCCTTGACACCCGTTCTTTTTTTGTGTTTATTTTTGTTAGAAGTAAGTCCAATAGTGTTGTACTTTAGTACCTAATACATACATACATATTTCCATTCTTGTACAACTTCGTATTTTTGATTTAACAATAAAAGAACAGTGAGAGAAAAAAGAAATAAAGAGTGTCGGAATAGATAGACAAGTGAGTAGAAACAGATAGCAAAATAAATAAAGGACATAAATAAAGGACTCTCCCACCAGTGGAAACATCCTATAGCCTGGGACTGGATGTTAAGTGCTCCGCCAGGGTTTGGGAGGAAGCTACCAGCTAGATACAGACAGATCTAAACCCTGGGGACAGGTGAACAAGGAAACACTGTGTAAATGGTCACATGATGAATATCTGGTGAGAACAGAGCTGCACGTGATTGAATTGCTAGGCAGTATCGCCCTGTGAAGATAAAGTGGCTGGGAACGGTCATTTTGAAAAGGAACTGTATGATGAGAATGGAAATTTTGATAAGGAACGAAAGTGCGTTTTGTTTTTTCAGCACTTGGATGAGTAACAACTCAAAATGATTGAGTTTAGAATTGTAAATGACTTATCTAGACGATATTTTAATCATAAGTAACACTCAAGAGGCAGATGAGGAATCGGGTTCATCAACGAAATACATATTTGAAAGGTTAGGGTTCCTGGTCCATCCAACCAAATCTAAGTTAGAGCCATCCTAAAAAAAATGTTTATTTGGAATTCGTCATTGATTCAATTGATATGTCAGTGACTTTGCCTACAGTCAAGGCTGTGGAGATCAGAGAGGTCTGTACCTACCAGTGTCGCACACACGCACACTCACCATATGTATGGCAGTAAGCTGTCTTGAATAACTCAAACGGTTCAGGGCGGTGTCTCCACTAGGCCCTTCCACACAAAGCGACACCTCTGAACTCACCAGAAATGACGCCATCAGCACCATCTCTAAGTCATGGAATGAGCTGCAACTTTGCATTAAACACAGTCTTGATCTAATAAAACGTTTATTCATGGTTTTTCCTTACAAAAACGGTTGCACAGCAAGCCGCATTTAAAACGTAAGCAACATTTATAAACCAAAACACATTTTTAAATATAGGCACAGTTTAGTGGCACAGTGCAAAGGCAAGCTTTTCAATTAGCGGCACAGTCAAAAGGCACACTTTTCACTTAGCGGCACTGTCAAAAAGCACACTTTTCAATTAGGGGCACAGTCAAAAGGCACACTTTCAATTAGCGGCACAGTCAAAAGGCACACTTTTCCATTGGCAGCACAGACAAAAGGCACACTTTTCCATTGGCAGCACAGACAAAAGGCACACTTTTCAATTAGCGGCACAGTCAAAAAGCACATTTTTCAATTAGCTGCACAGTCAAAAGGCACGTAAAACATTTATTCGTTCCGAACACAGTTCCAAATAAACCACATAAAAGCACATAAAACCACACGCAGTTTAGTAGACTTATGTTCAGTGTTCAGTTTATTCACAACTTAGACTGAGAGTCGTGACCTCTCCCTCCCCATCTTGCAGCTCCAATAACGCACGAAAGTACTCAATTTTCACCAAGAGAGGCCGCAATTCAAAGCAAACCACCTTTTACATTTCCAAACCAAACCTTTTGCATTTTCAAACCAATCCTTTTGCATTTTCAATCCGAACCATCTTTTGCATTTTCAAAGCAAGCCACCTTTGCATTTTCAAAGCAACCCACCTTTTGCATTTTCAAAGCAAACCAGCTTTTGGATTTTCAACGCAAACATTTTCCACTTTCAAAGCAAACATTTTGCATTTTCAAACCAAACGACCTTTTGCTTTGCTAACCCAAACCAACATTTGCATTTTCAAACCGTACCGCATTTTTGCATTTTCAAAGCAACCCCTTTGCATTATCAAAGGACACCATTTGCATTTTCAAAGCAAACACTTTGCACGCTCAAAGCAAACCACCTTTTGTATTTTCGAAGCAATCCTTTAGCATTTTCAAACCAAAACTTTTGCATTTTCAAAGAAAGTAAGCGTACCAACATTTCCATTTTCAAAGAAACCATTTTGCATTTTCAAACCAATCCTTTAGCATTTTCGAACCAAAACTTTTGCATTTTCAAAGCAAACACTTTGCATTCTCATAGCAAACCACCTTTTGCGTTTTCACTGCAAACCACCTTTTGCATTTTAAAAACCATACCACATTTTGCATTTCTAAACCAAACCACCATTTGCATTTTCAAACAAAACCACATTTTGCATTTCCAAAGCAACCTTTTGCATTTTCAAAGCAAACCACCGTTTGCATTTAAAAAAAAAAAACACATTTTCCTTTTTCAAACCAAACCGTTTGCATTTCTAAACCTAACCGCCATTTGCATTTTCAAAAAAAAAACATTTTTTTTCCATTTTCAAAGCAACCCCTTTGCATTTTCAAAGCATACCACTTTGTGCATTATCAAAGCAAGCAACCTTTTTCATTTTCAATGCAAACCACCTTTTGCATTTTCAAATCCAACCTTTTGAATTTTCAAACCAAACATTTTACATTTTCAAACCAAAGCTTTTGCATTTTCCAAACCAAACCTTTTGTTTTTTCAAACCAATCCTTTTGCTTTTTTTCCAAACTGAACCACCTTTTTCATTTTTATAGCAAACCACCTTTTGCATTTTCAAAGCAAACCACCATTTGTACTTTCAAATATAACCTTTTGCATTGTCAAAGGAAACATTTTGCATTTTTAAAACAAACCAACATTTTGCATTTTGAAAGCTGATTACCTTTCCGATTTTCAAAGAAATACTTATGCATTTTCAAAGTAATCCTTTTGCAATTTCAAACCAAACCTTTTGCATTTTCAATCCAAACCAACATTTGCCTTTTCAAAACAAATCACAATTTTGCATTTTCAAACCAAACCACCTTTTGCATTTCTAAACCAAACCACAATTTGCATTTTCAAACAAAACCACATTTTGCATTTTCAAAGCAAATCACTCTTTGTATTTTCAAAGCAAACTACCGTTTGCATTTTCAAAGAAACCACATTTTGCATTTTTATTGTAAATCACCGTTTGCATTTGCATTTTCAAAGGAAACATTTTGATTTTTAAACCAAACCAACTTTTGCATTTTCAAAGCTTATCACGTTTCCGATTTTCAAATAAATCCTTATGCATTTTCAATGTAATCCTTTTGCATTTTCAAAGCAAACCACCGTTTGCATTTTCAAAGAAAACCACATTTTGCATTTTCAAAGCAAACCTTTTCGCATTTTCAAAGCAAACATTTAGCATTTTCAAACCAAACCAACGTGTGCGTTGCTAACGCAAACCAACATTTGCATTTTCAAAACAAACCGCATTTTTGCATTTACAAAGCAAACCACCTTTTGCATTGTCAAAGCAAACACTTTGCATTTTCAAAGCTTACCACCTTTTGCATTATCAAAGCATGCAACCTTTTGCATTTTCAATGCAAACCAGCTTTTGAATTTTCAAAGCCAACCTTTTGCATTTTCAAACCAAACCTTTTACATTTTCAAACCAAACCCTTTGCATTTTCCAAACCAAACCTTTTACATGTTCTAACCAAACCTTATGCTTTTTGAAACCGAACCACCTTTTGCATTTTTACAGCAAACCACCATTTGCATTTTGAAACCGAACCACCTTTTGCATTTTATAGCAAACCAACTTTTGCATTTTTAAAGCTTACCACCTTTCCGATTTACAAAGAAATCATTATGCATTTTCAAAGGAAACATTTTGCATTTTTAAACTAAACCAACTTTTCCATTTCTAACCCAAAGCAACATTTGCATTTTCAAAACAATCCGTGTTTTTGCATTTTCAAAGCAAACCACCTTTTTGCATTATTATTGCGAACCACCTTTTGCATTTTTAAAGCCAACCGACGTTTGCATTTTCAAAGCAACCCCTTTGCATTTTCAAATCAAATCCTTTGCATTTTCAAAGCAAACACTTTGCATTCCGAAAACAAACCACCTGTTGCATTTTCAAAGCACACCACCGTTTGCAATTTAAATGCAATCCACCTTTTGCATTTTCAAGGAAAACCCCCATTTGCATTTTCAAAGCATACCTCCTTTTGCATTATCAAAGTAAGCAACATATTGCATTTTCAACGCAAACCACGTTTTGCGTTTTCAAAGCCAACCTTTTGCATTTTCAAACCAAACCTTTTCATTTTCAAACCAAACCCTTTGCAGTTTACAAACCAAACCTTTTGCTTTTTCAAACCAATCCTTTTGCTTTTTCAAACCGAACCACCTTTTGCATTTTTATAGCAAACCACCTTTTGCATTTTCAAAGCAAACCACCTTTTGCATTTTCAAAGCAAACAACCGGTTGCATTTTCAAAACAAACAACCATTTGCATTTTCAAACCGAACCACCTTTTGCATTTTCAAAGCAAACCACCTTTTGCATTTTCAAAGCTTATCACCTTTCCGATTTTCAAAGAAATCCTTATGCATTTTCAATGTAATCCTTTTGAATTTTCAAACCAAGCCTTTCGCATTTTCAATCCAAACAAAAATTTGCATTTTCAAAAAAACACAATTTTGCTTTTTCAAACCAAACCACCTTTTGCATTTCTAAACCAAACCACCATTTGCATTTTCTAACAAAACCACATTTTGCATGTTCAAATCAAACCACTGTTTGCATTTTCAAAGCAAACAACCGTTTGCATTTTCAAAGATAACTACATTTTGCATTTTCAAAACAAAACTTTTTGCATTTTCAAAGCAAACCATTTGAATTTTTAAACCAAACCAACGTTTGCATTGCTAACGCAAACCAATATTTGCAGTTTCAAACCAAACCGCATTTTTGCATTTACAAAGCAAACCACCTTTTGCTTTTTTTTAATAGCAAATCACCTGTTGCATTTTCAAAGCAAACCACCGTTTTCATTTTCAAAGCAAACGTTTTCCATTTTCAAAGCAAACCACCTTTTGCATTTTCAAAGCTTATCAACTTTCCGATTTTCAAAGAAATCCTTATGCATTTTCAAAGGAAACATTTTGCATTTTTAAACCAAACCAACTTTTGCATTTCTAACCCAAACCAACATTTGCATTTTCCAAAAAAAATCCATGTTTTTGCATTTTCAAAGCAAACCACCTTTTGCATTATTATTGCGAACCACCTTTTGCATTTTCAAAGCAACCCCTTTGCATTTTCAAAGCAAATATTTTGCATTATCAAAGCAAAAACATTACATTCTTAAAGCAACCCACGTTTCACATTTTCAAATCAAACCACAGTTTGCAATTTAAATGCAAAGCACCTTTTGCATTTTCAAAGCAAACCACCATTTGCATTATCAAAGCAAACATTTTGCATTCTGAAAGCAAAGCACGTTTTGCATTTTCAAAGTAAACCACCGTTTGCAAATTAAATGCAAACCACCTTTTGCATTTTCAAGGCAAACCACCATTTACATTTTCAAAGCATACCACCTTTTGCATTACCAAAGCCAGCAACCAATTGCATTTTCAATGCAAACCACCTTTTGGATTTTCGAAGCCAACCTTTTGCATTTTCAAACCAAACCTTTTACATTTTCAAACCAAACCCTTTGCAGTTTCCAAACCAAACCTTTTGTTTTTTCAAACCAATCCTTTTCTTTTTCAAACCGAACCACCTTTTACATTTTTATAGCAAACCACCTTTTGCATTTTCAAAGCAAACAAACATTTTTATTTTCAAAGCGAAACACATTTGGCATTTTCAAAGCAAACCGTTTTGCATTTTCAAAGCAAACATTTTGCATTTTCAATGCAGACAACCTTTTGCATTTTCAAAGCAATCCACCTTTTGCATTTTCAAAGCTTATCACCGTTCTGATTTTCAAAGAAATCGTTATGCATTTTCAATGTAATCCCTTTGCATTTTCAAAACAAACCTTTTGCATTTTCAATCCAAACCAACATTTGCATTTAAAAAAAACAACACAAATTTACATTTTCAAACCAAACCACCTTTTGCATTTCTAAACCAAACCACTATTTGCATTTTCAAACAAAACCATATTTTGCATTTTCAAAGCAACCCCTTTGCATTTTCAAAGCAAGCCTTTTGCATTTTCAAAGCAAACACTTTGCATTTTGCGACAACCTGGCTTCGGGGATGCGGTGCTCCAGCATTCCCGCAGCGGGCCCTGTGGCGGTGTTCCGGCGACGGCGGTGGCTGCCCGGTTTCAGAGGCTCGGCCGCGGGCCTGGTGGACGGCAGCATCGGAGGCAGGGATCTCCTCAGCGCAGAGGGAGAATAAGGAGGGAAGAAGAGAGAGACGTTAAGACTTTTGCCTTCCACCTCAGTGAGGAGCTGTGTGGTGAACTCACTGTGGTGGATGTTAAATTTGTGCTTATTGTGTGGTTTTGTTAATTTTATATATGCATGACTGCAGACATGAAATTTCGTTCAGACCGAAAGGTCTGAATAACAATCGAGGCAATTCAAACCTTTTGCATTTTCAATCCAAACCAACATTTGCATTTTCAAAACAAACCACAATTTTGCATTTTCAAACCAAACCACCTTTTGCATTTCTAAACCAAACCACCATTTGCATTTTCAAACAAAACCGCATTTTGTATTTTCATAGCAACCTTTTGCATTTTCAAAGAAAACCACATTTTGCATTTTTACAGCAAATCGGCTTTTGCATTTTCAAAGGAAACCACCGTTTTTAGTTTCAAAGCAAACCTTTTTGCATGTTCATACCATACCAACTTTTGCATTGCTAACCCAAACCAACATTTGCATTTTCAAACCAAACTGCATTTTTGCATTTACAAAGCAAACCAACTTTTGCATTTTTATACCAAATCACCTTTTGCATTTTCAAAGGAAAGCACCGTCTTCATTTTCAAAGCAAACGGTTTGCATCTTCAAAGCAAAACACCGTTTTCATTTTCAAAAGAAACCACATTTGGCATTTTCAAAGCAAATCCTTTTGCATTTTCAAAGCAAACATTTTGCATTTTCAATGCAAACAACCTTTTGAATGTTCAAAGCAAACCACATTTTGCATTTTTGAACCAACCCAACATTTGCATTTCTAACCCAAACCAACAGTTGCATTTTCAAAACAATCCATGTTTTTGCATTTTTAAAACAAACCACCTTTTGCATTATTACTGCGAACCACCTTTTGCATTTTTAAAGCCAACCGACGTTTGCATTTTCAAAGCAACCCCTTTGCGTTTTCAAAGCAAACCTTTATTTTACATTTCCAAAGCAAACCTTTTACATGTTCAAACCAAACCTTTTTCATTTTCCAAACCAAACCTTTTACTTTTTCAAACCAATTCTTTTGCTTTTTGAAACCGAACCACCTTTTGCATTTTTATAGCAAACCGCAATTTTTCATTTTCAAGCCAAACCACCTTTTGCATTTCCAAACCAAACAACCATTTGCATTTCTAAACCAAACCACCATTTGCATTTTCAAACAAAACCAGATTTTGCATTTTCAAAGCAAACCACCGTTTGCATTTTCAAAGAAAACTACATTTTCCATATTCAAAACAAAACGTTTTGCATTTTCAAAGCAAACATTTTGCATTTTTAAACCAAACCAACGTTTGCATTTCTAACCCAAACCAGCATTTGCATTTTCAAAGCAATCCATGTTTTTGCATTATTACGAACCACCTTTTGCATTTTTCGCCAACCGACGTTTGCATTTTCAAAGCAACACCTTTGCATTTTCAAATCAAATCTTTTGCATTTTCAAAGCAAACAATTTGCATTCTGAAAGCAAACCACGTTTTGCATTTTCAAAGCAAACCACCGTTTGCAATTTAAATGCACACCGCCTTTTGCATTTTCAAGGCAAACCACCATTTGCATTTTCAAAGCAAACCAACTTTTGCATTTTCAAAGCTGATCGCCTTTCCGATTTTCAAAGAAATCCTTATGCATTTTCAAAGTAATCCTTTTGCATTTTCAAACAAATCCTTTTGCATTTTTAATCCAAACCAACATTTGCATTTTCAAAACAAACCACAATTTTGCATTTTCAAACCAAACCACCTTTTGCATTTCTAAACCAAACCACCATTTGCATTTTCAAACAAAACCAGATTTTGCATTTTCAAAGCAAACCACCGTTTGCATTTTCAAAGCAAAACACCCTTTGCATTTTCAAAGAAAACTACATTTTGCATTTCCAAAACAAAACTTTTTGCATTTTCAAAGCAAACATTTTGTATTTTTAAACCAAACCAACATTTGCATTGCTAACGCAAACCGCATTTTTGCATTTACAAAGCAAACCACCTTTTGCATTTTTATAGCAAATCACCTTTTGCATTTTCAAAGCAAACCACCGTCTTCATTTTCAAAGCAAACGTTTTGCATTTTCAAAGCAAACCACCGTTTGCATTTTCAAAGCAAACCACATTTGGCATTTTCAAAGCAAATCTTTTTGCATTTTCAAAGCAAACATTTTGCATTTTCAATTCAGCCAACCTTTTGCATTTTCAAAGCAATCCACATTTTGTACTTTTAAACCAAACCAACTTTTGCACTTCTAACCCAAACCAACTTTTGCATTTTCAAAACAATCTATGTTTTTGCATTTTCAATGCAAACCACATTTTGCATTATTATTACGAACCATCTTTTGCATTTTAAAGCCAACCGACGTTTGCATTTTCAAAGCAACCCCTTTGCATTTTCAAAGCAAACATTTTGCATTTTCAAACCTAACCGCATTTTTGCATTTTCAAAGCAACCCCTTTGCATTTTCAAAGCATACCTTTGCATTTTCAAAGCAAACACTTTGCATGCTCAAAGCAAACCATCTTTTGTATTTTCGAAGCACACCACCGTTTGCATATTCAAAGCAAACCAAGTTTTGCATTTTCAAAGCAAACCATAATTTCCATTTTCAAGGCAAACCACCTTTTGCATTTTGAAAGCATACCACCATTTCCATTTTCAAAGAAACCATTTTGCATTTTCAAACTAATCCTTTAGCATTTTCAAATGCAAAACTTTTGCATTTTCAAAATAAACACTTTGCATTCTCATAGAAAACCAGCTTTTTCGTTTTCAATGCAAAACACCTTGTTCAAACCGAACCACCTTTTGCATTTTTATAGCAAACCAACTTTTGCATTTTCAAAGCAAACCGCCTTTTACATTTTCAAAGCAACACCTTTAAATTTTCATAGCAAACCTTTTGCATTTTCAAAGCAAACCACCATTTTCGTTTTCAAAGCAAACCAACGTTTGCATTTTCAAAGCTTATCACCTTTTCCATTTTCAAAGAAAACCTTATGCATTTTCAAACCAAACCTTTTGCATTTTCAATCTAAACCAACATTTACATTTTCAAAACAAACCAGAATTTTGCATTTTCAAACCAAACCACCATTTGCATTTTCAAACAAAACCATTTTTTTGTATTTTCAAAGCAACCCACATTTTGCATTATCAAAGCAAGCCACCTTTTGCATTATCAAAGCAAGCAACCTTTTGCATTTTTAATGCAAACCACCTTTTGCATTTTCAAAGCCAACCTTTTGCATTTTCAAACCAAACCTTTTACATTTTCAAACCAAAAATTTTGCATTTTCCAAACCAAACCATTTGCTTTTTCAAACAAATCCATTTGCTTTTTCAAACCGAACCACCTTTTGCATTTTTATAGCAAACCAACTTTTGCATTCTCAAAGCATCCGCCTTTTACATTTTCAAAGCAACCCCTTTGTATTTTCATAGCAAACCTTTTGCATTTCCAAAGCGAACACTTTGCATTCTGAAAGCAAACCACCTTTTGCATTTTCAAAGTAATCTACCGTTTGCATTTTCAATGCAAAGCACAATTTGCATTTACAAAGCTTATCACCTTTTCGATTTTCAAAGAAATCCCTATGCATTTTCAAAGCAATCATTTTGCTTTTCAAACCAAACCTTTTGCATTTTCAATCCAAACCAACATTTGCATTTTCAAAACAAACCACCATTTGGCATTTGAAAAACCAAACCACCTTTTGCATTTCTAAACCAAATCACCATTTGCATTTTCAAACAAAACCACATTTTGCATTTTCAAAGCAACCTTTTGCATTTTCAAAGCAAACCACCGTTTGCATTTTCAAAGCAAACCACAGTTTGCATTTTCAAGAAAACCCCATTTTCCATTTTCAAACCAAACCGATTGCATTTTCAATCTAAACCAACATTTGCATTTTCAAAACAAACCATAGTTTTGCATTTCTATCACAAACCAACATTTGGATTTTCAAACAAAACCGCTTTTTTGCGTTTTCGAAGCAAACGACCTTTTGCATTTTCAAAGCAAACGACCTTTTGCATTTTCAAAGCAAAAAACCTTTTGCATTCTTATAGGAAACCACCTTTCGCATTTTCAAAGCAAACCAGCTTTTGCATTTTCAAAGCAAACCCTTTGCATTTTCAAAGCAAACTCTTTGCATGCTCAATGCAAACCACCTTTTGCATGTTCTAAGCAAACCACCGTTTTCATTTTCAATCTACCTTTTGCATTTTCAAATCAAACCATCATTTGCATTTTCTAAGCAACCCACCTTTTGCATTTTCAGAGCATACCACCATTTCCATTTTCAAAGAAAACCTTTTGTATTTTCAAACCAAACCTTTTGCATTTTCAGAGCAAACCACCTTTTGCATTTTCAAAGCAAACATATTCCGATACTCCTGATGTTATGAATGCCAACATGCCATTAGCCTTTGTGACAATATCCATGCAATTTATGCATATGAGCTGTACTCATTCTCGCACAAGCTCAGCCTCGCGCATATAATTATGTAAATCGGTCAGTTACATTTAACTTGGAAATAAATAATTCTTGCTTTTGATCCGAACACGAGTGTTTCTCCAACTAATATATGCTAGTTTTACGTACATGTTAAGCAGACACATATTAAAACATGGTTGCAGCGGTGAAAGTGAGGATTTTTGGATAAAATGGACGCTATGGTGATTAACGGATGGAAGTGGCGGCGCAGGCCAGTCCATCTTTCCACGTGGCTCCACCTCCCAATCTAAAGTTCAGAGAGAAGCGGGAGGAAGAGTGGAAAATGTTGAAACAAATGTACGAAAATTATCATTACATGACTACTGCTCCGAAGAGTATCTCCCAATCAGTACTACAACAAAGTGTGTTACGTCAGTACTACTCCCCATTGTCACTCCGTCAGTACAACCCCACAGTGTGTCAATCCATCAAAACTATCCGACAGCGTGACATTTCCTCAGTAGTATTTCACAGTGTATTTTCATCAGTACTACTGCACAATGTCTCACGCCATCAGTACCACCCCATCGCCTGTCACTCTATCAGTACTATCCCACAGTGTATCACGCCAATCGTACTATCCTATAAATTGTAACTCCAACCTGACTCCCCCACCGTGTCTCTCCATCAGTACTATCACACCGTGTGTCCATAACATTAGTACTACCCCACAGCGTGTCTCTCCATCAGTACTACCCCACCACGTGTCCATAACATTAGTACTACCCCACCGTCTGTCTCTCTATCAGTACTACCCCACCTAGTGTCCATAACATGAGCACTATCCCACAGTGATTCACTCCAACAGCACTATCCAACAGTGACGTTTCACCAGTACTATACAAGTGTGCCATTCCATCCGCTCTATCCCACAGTGTGTCACTATATCAGCACTACCCCATAGTGTGTCACTATATCAGTACTCCCCCACAGTGCTTCACTACACGTACGACACCACAGTGTGTAATTCCATCAGTACTATCTATTAGTGCGTCTCTACATCAGAGCTAGCCCTTACTGTCTCTCTATCAGTACTACCCCATAGCGTCTCTCTGTCAGTACTACACCACAGAGTTTCACTACAACAGTACGACCCCACAGTGTGTTATTCCATCAGTACAATGCAAAACTGTGTATCTCCATCAGTACTACCCCACAGTATCTCATTTCTTTAGAAAACCCCACAGTGTGTCATTCATCAGTACTAACCCGCAGTGCGTCGGGCCATCAGTAATACCACAGTGCGCCATTCCATCAGTACTATCACACAGTGGGTCACTCCATTAGTATAGCACCACAGTGTGCCAGTCCATCAGTAACATATAACAGTGTGCCAATCCATCAGTACTATTCCACAGTGTACTTCCCATCAATGCCACCCCGTTGGGTGCCACTCCACCAGTACTACACCACAGTGTGTCAATCCAGCTTAACTATCCCCACACTGTCAATCCATCTTATCTATCCCCACACTGTCAATCCAGTTTATCTATCACTCCATCAGAACTGCACAGTGTGGCATTCCATCTGAACTATCCCATTTTGTGTCAGTCCATCAGTATTGCTCCACTGTGTGTCACGCTCTCACTCCCCCACAGAGTGTCACTCCATCAATAATTCCAACAGCGTGTCACTCCATTAGTGCTTTCCCCAAACCGCGACATTGCATATTCCACACAAACGCACCCTCACAGACACTCACAATCTCACACACTCACACAATTCACACAATTCCCCACTCTTATGCACGGCAATGCACTGTTACACGTACACAAACATTACTCATACAACGCTAGGCACTCAAAATCACGGACACTGACACATCGAAACACAGACCCGTGGACACACTCACGCACGGAGGCTGTTACATATTCACCTATTGCTATTCCCCGAAGAAGGGTTTTCATGTTTCCTGAAGAAGGATCCCGACCCGAAACGTCACCTATTCATTCTCCCTATAGATGCTGCCTCACCCGCTGAGTTTCTCCAGCAGATTTTCCTTACTTACATATTCACTTACCCACACTCGTCCACACACTCTCGTATACTCACGAAACGCACACATTCTTACACAGTTCGTCGCAACGTCATATACTTTGTCAAACACCAGCACACACTCACGCCATACACATAAATACTTACACACACTCACTCATACCCTTGTAAACGTTCACAGCACTAACACTAAAATACACGCTCTCACACTGTCACACACCGATATTGTAGTGCACTCACACTCATCGTATACACATTCATGTTGTCACAAAAGCGTAAACACAAACTAAAATACAGTCATAGGATCATAACCGATTGCAGCAGATTTAAGCTATTCGGTCCATCAACTCTACTCCGCCTTTCAATCATGGCTGATCTATCTTCCCCTGACCCCATGGGTGTGTGACACATACACACACACACGCACACGCACACGCACACGCGCACGCACGCACGCGCGCACACACACACACACACACACACACACACACACACACACACACAACCACACACACACTCACACACCCACAAGCACACATGCATACACACACACACACACACACACACACACACACACACACACACACACACACACACGCACGCACGCGCACACACACACACACACACTCTGTCACACACACACGCACACACACACACAACCACACACACACTCACACACCCACAAGCACACATGCATACACACACACACACACACACACACACACATGCCACACTCACACACAAACACACACACACATACGCACACACACACACACACACGCACGCACAGACACGCACACACCCACACACACACGCACACACGCACACACGCAACCGAACACATAAAATCGCAGGCACTCAAATACTCTCTCACATGTTCTCACATACAATGATACACATGCACTCACACTACCAGATAAATACACGTACTAGCACTAAGAGACACGCACTTATTCACACAAACGCACTAACACACTCACGGGCAATCACTTACTCAACACCATCATGTGCTCACACACTCTCATGCCTTATCACTATCAAACAATCAGATATTTAAACATTCTCACAAACTCATATTTCCACATACATCTATATATCTTGATATCCTGCGGCGCTGTAAGCTGACTGCCTCCCCCTTCAGTCTGGTATCTTTTACAATACAATACAATTTACTTGTTGTCATTTGAGGTTCAAACGAAATTTGTGTGTGTTTCAGTGATGGAGGGTGTGAGTGATGGAGGGTGTGTGTGTGAGAGAGATGGAGGGCGTGTGTGTGAGATTAAGGGTGTGTGTGTGATGGAGGGTGTGTGCGAGAGATGGAGGGTGTGTGTGAGATGGAGGGTGTTTGTGTGATGGAGGGTGTCTGTGTGATGAAGGTTGTGTGGGTGATGAAGGGTGTGTGTGTGATGGAAGATGTGCGTGTGAGCACACCAGCCGTGAGTTAGTGAACTGCCAGCCCACCAGCTGTGAATGAATGAACTGACAGCCCACCAGCTGCGAGTGAGTGATCTGAAAGCCCACCAGCCGTGAGTAACTGCCAGCCCATAAGCCGTGTGTGAGTGAACTCCCACCCCACTAGCCGTGAGTAACTGAACTGCCAGCCCACCAGCCGTGAGTGAGTGAAATGCCTGCCCACCAATCGTGACTACTGGAACTGCGATTCCAATAATCCGTTCAGCCCACAATGTCCATACTAGCCCTCTGGAAACCAATCCCAGGAGGAAAAAGTGAGTTGAATGATGTGTGGATGCAGATTAATGGGTTTTTTTACAATCATGTGGTTGATACCTGAGATTCAACAATATAAGGAGTGAGATAAAGGTTGAAGAGGAAGGAATTATAAAGAGAATGGAAGGAATATCGGTGAAAGGGGGGGGGGGGGGGTTAGAGGAGAATAGGGGGTGGGAGTCCGTTTGAGACACGTGGAAGAACAAGGGGAAAGCGGGAATTTTCACGCTAGCTACCTTACAATGAAGAATTTATTGTTCATACTATTAGGTTGCAGGGTACCAAAGCGGAATATGAAGTGGCGGTCTTTCTGTCTGCCTGTAGCCTCACTCAGAGGCCCAGGGCAGAAAGGTCAGTGTGGGAAGGGGAGTTACAATGGTCAGCGACCGGGAGATCCGGCAGGCGTTGGCGGAACGAAGGTAAGTGTTTGACGCAATGTTCGCCGAGTCTACGCTCCACCACGCCGATGTAAAGGAGGCCATATCTGGAACACCGCATGCAACACATGAGATTAGAGGAGGTGCCGGTGAACATCTGTCTCACCTGGAAGTGCTGCTGGAGTGCGAGGGAAGGGGTATATGGACAGCTGTTACACCCCATGGTGGCTCACCGTTTTAACCGCACATCTCAAGAAATGCATTGGAGGGAGAGGTAAGGGCGAGCAGGAGGAGAGTTGGGGGAATGAAGAGATAGATAGGGAGTACAATGATGAAAGGGAGAGATAGCGGAGAAGACGAAAGTGTAAGAGGTGGAGGGAGAGTGGACTATTAAATGTAGTGTGGGAAGATGGAGAAGAGTTTGGAGCGAGTGGGTTGGTAAAAGTGAGAGAGGGAAAGGTCAGAGAGATACAGAGAAACGGAGGGAGAGATGCAGTGAGAGTGAGAGGGGAGGGAGGGGTAAGAGAAGCAAGGTTGACAGAGTTATGCCGGTGCAGAGACAGAGAGTACAGAGAGTAGGGGAGAGAGTGACAGTTCAGAGAGAGGACGGCAGTAAGCGTGGAGGGAGAGAGAAAGAGAGGAGGGAGAGATGCTGCATCATTCGCCGTTTTATGTAGGTTTAGGACAAATCTAAGGCGGCAATGTTTCTGTTCTATGAGTGTCTTTGTGAGTCTGGGTCGTCCCTCCACAGAAGGTGGTGAAGGCAGAGAATGTTGTTATCGCAGGGCAAAGTCAGATCCACTTCAGGCAAACAAAGAGTGAATGGATAACGGGGTCGCCTGGAGTGTGGGGTTGGGGTCACTGTCAGTCAGTTAAGCCGCGATCATATTGAGTGGCGAAGCAGAGAGGAGGGGGTGAGGGATTTAAGTCAGAGGCGATCTGTTGAACTACTTCCTCAGCCTGTGGACAAAGGTCACCCAGTCCAGGCCACCTTCAAACAGGGCACCAGAATCCCTTAGAGGGTCCGTGGAATTTTGCATTGCATAGCTGAGTGAAACGGATTGAAGGACATCAGCCAAACAACATGAGGTGGAGAGTTGGATCTGATGGAGTTTGAAACAATATCCCCTTTGCTGGAACAATGCCGCCGCTCCCAATTTCCATCCCTCAGTATCTATCGCCACAATCCCAGTCTTTGGAGTTTCTCAATCAATTCCCTGATTAAATCACAACCTGTCTGTCTCAGCAGGGATTTCACTTTGCTGATGTCATCTGTTTGTGAATCATTTCTAAATCTCTATTTTTAAACTCTGTTGAAACTTCACTGTCCCGGTGGAGACGGGAAATGGTATAAAATCTCCAGGAATGTTCTGCCCCAGCATTTCATTCCGAGACATTGCCGGCAGCTCACGGGGCCACGTCGCTGGGCAGAGACAATGGGGCACAGTGAAAAACTCGAGCAATATTACAGTGTGGAAAAAATCTTCTACGCGATCATTGCTGCCGTTGGAATCCCTGGTAAGTGAGCAGAACAATTCAAGTTTTATAACTCCATCCGTGTGTTAACTGGTGTTGACCGGATTCTCATCATGTTACAAGTTCCCAACTGATGATCGTTGTAAAAGATTATGTGAAGAATATCAATTCTCTCAGTGAATTATTTGTGAATTAACGCTGTAATTTTTCTTATTTTCAGACAGCTGAAACTAACCCTCTTTTTCTCTCACTGCTGCCGGCCGGGAGCCACTAGAATGTTTTTCTTGCCTTCAGTGGGACCTTGCCCAGAGTTGTCCCAGTGCTCGGGACAGGCAGGCAGGCAGCTCTCCGTGACGGTGTGACTGGGAGAGAGAGAGGTTCACATTGTGAAGTTCACTGTGTGTGGGTTATTGCTCAGAGTGAACAGCCGTTCCTGTGGACACTGTGTCTCACTGTGGAGTGTGTCTGTCACAGTCGGATTCCACCGCCAGTTGGATCGATCACCCGGACGCGGAAGAGAGAGAGAGAGAGAGAGAGAGAGAGAGAGAGAGAGAGGGGGAGAGGGAGAGAGTGCGTGTGCGTGTGCGTGTGTGTGTGTGTGTGTGTGTGTTGTTACTGAACTGAACTCACTGTGTGGAATGAATCCATTAACGGAGCCACTCTGCTGCCGGATTCCATGTTGTCTCCGCCATCCCTCTGGAAGCCTTCTCGTCCCCATCAGATGCCAGAGCCCTATTTAAACGCAGCCGCTCCCGGTTAAGTCTCTGCAACCGGCCCCATCAGAGACCGTGATCAGGTTTAACTATATAAGGCCATTGCGCCTGTTGTAGCGGGTGAGTGCTCCGTCCGTCCCCGCCCGTCCTTTACCCCACGCGCCCGTCGCCTTATCTCTGCTCCCCTGAAGCAGGCAGGTAGGTCGGGCACAGTCGGAGCCGTCTCTGACATTGTTAAACTTGCAGCAGCCGCGCACCGACTCCAACACTCCTGATCTTGAGCTGAAAGTCGAGCCGGTGTTTAGTCAGCCCCGGAGACCGTGTTGAGTAAATGCCCAGTGTCCGTTCCCTTGTCTTCCACAGTGAATTTAGTGGCGATTGTGATCCTGTCCCGGGGAAAGTGCGGCCTCTCCACCTGCACCACTCGCTACCTGGTGGCCATGGCAGCGGCCGATCTACTGACCGTCATCACCCAGGTCATTTTGTTTCAGCTCCGATATCATTACTTTTATTGGAGTTTCCTGTCCATCACCCCTGTGTGCAGTGTTATCGTTGTGCTGTCGACTGCAGCCACACGCTGTTCTGTCTGGTTCACCGTCACTTTCACCTTTGATCGCTTTGTCGCCATTTGTTGCCAGAAGCTGAAAACTAAATATTGCACCGGGAAAACTACGGCTGCGGTTCTGGCAACAGCCGGCGTTCTGCTCTGTCTGAAAAACCTTCCCCGCTACTTCACACTGGAACCCTGGACAATCATCGACAATGTCCCGTGGGGCTGTGACACGATGGCCAGTTATTACACTGACCCCGGGTGGGTGGCATTTGACTGGATCGACACGGTTTTAACCCCGTTCCTCCCTTTCGCTGTAATCCTGCTGCTCAACGCTCTGACAGTCCGCCACATTTTAGTGGCCAGTCGGGTCCGTAAGGGGCTGAGGGGTGAGAGCAAGGGGGAGAACCGCACTGACCCGGAGATGGAGAGCAGGAGGAGGTCTGTGGTTTTACTCTTCACCATCTCCGGCAGCTTCATCCTCCTGTGGCTGACGTACTTTGTAGAATTTGTCTATTATCAGATCACAGGAATTGGAAATGACATAAACGATTCTCAACGGATCTTACTAAAGGTCGGGTATTTGCTGAGTAATGTCAGCTGCTGCACCAACACATTTATTTACGCGGTGACCCAGTCCAAGTTCAGGGAGCAGGTGAAGAGCGCGGTGAAATATCCGCTCACCTCAGTGCTTCGGCTCATTAATAAATCCTTCATCGCCGGAGCCATGAGGGAGGGAGGGAGGGAGGGAGGGAGGAGCTGGCCAAAGTTGACTGGAAAGATGCACTAGCAGGGATCAGAGCGAGAGAGTGGAACGACAATGGCAGGTATTTCTGGGAATTATACAGAAGGTGCAGGATCAGTTCATTGCAAACTGGAAGAAAGATTCCAAAGGGAGTAAGGGGCGACCGTGGCTGACAAGGGACGTCAGGGACAGTATAATAATAAAAGAGAAGAAGTACAAAGTAGCAAAGATGAGCGGGAAGCCAGATGATTGCGTAATGTTTAAAGAACAACAGAAGATAACTAAAAAGGCAATACGGGGAGAAACATAGAAACATAGAAAAATAGGTGCACGAGTAGAGGCCATTCGGCCCTTCGAGCCTGCACCGCCATTCAATATGATCATGGCTGATGGTCGAACTCAGTATCCTGTACCTGCCTTCTCTCCATACCCCCTGATCCCTTTAGCCACAAGTGCCACATCTAATGCCCTCTTAAATATAGCCAATGAACTGGCCTCAACTACCTTCTGTGGCAGCGAATTCCAGAGACTCACCACTCTCTGTGTAAAGAATGTTTTCCTCATCTCGGTCCTAAAGGAATTCCCCCTTATCCTTAGACTGTGACCTCTTGTTCTGGACTCCCCCAACAAAAAAAAAGAGAGAGAGAGAGAGAGAGAGAGAAGGAGAGAGAGAGCGATAGAGAGGTGGAGAGAGAGAGAGAGAGAGAGAGAGAGAGAGAGAGCGATAGAGAGGTGGAGAGAGAGACAGACAGACAGACAGACAGACAGACAGACAGACAGACAGACAGACAGACAGACAGACAGACAGACAGACAGACAGAGAGAGAGAGAGAGAGAGAGAGAGAGAGAGAGAGAGAGAGAGAGAGAGAGAGAGAGAAAGAGAAAGCGAAAGAGAGAGAAAATGAATTACCAGCCAGCACAGCCGAATGTACACCCATTGATTGGGAGAAGGAGATCACTTCGTCCAGTTGGAGAGGTACAAAAACTTTATCCGATTAAAGATGAATGTTTGGATGAACCTCAGATTGGTGGTGGACTACGAATGTTTTATAATGAATGGGACAGTGTAACAGCTGATCGTATTGTATTATATACTGTGTTAGGATCTACCATTGATTTCGTAGAAGGTATGGATCCATTGGGACAGAATAAGCCTAATCATTCTTTGATGTTTTCTGTTCTTGAAAAAAATCAAAGAGGTTAAGAATTTGTGTGAGAAAGGAATTATTGAGAAAACAGGAGAGGATCCACAACAATTTGTATCAAATATTTTCCCTAGACCAAAGAAAGATGGGGGTTGTAGAATCATTTTAGATCTCACACAATTGAATACAACAGGTTGTTATATGGCTACAATAGATTTGAAGGATGCATATTATTCGGTTCCAATTCATCATCGCTTTCGCAGGTATTTAATGTTTAAATGGATGGGACAGATGGGATGGGATGGCAATACAAAGCGTTACCCAATGGATTAAGCTCAGCACCTAGATTGTTCACTAAATTGTTGAAGCCAGCACTTGCACTGCTAAGGGCAAAAAAACACATCGTTATGGCTTATCTAGATGACATTTTAATTGTCAATGCTAATCAGGAGTCAGCTGAAAAATCAGTCCCAGCAACTACAAGCTTGTTTGGAAAGCTGGGGTTCCTGATTCATCCAACAAAATCTAAGTTACAGACATCCCAAACCATTGAATATCTGGTGTTTGTGATTAATAGTGAGATTAAACGAGAACTTACCTGTTCGAAGTTTGATCTTTATTTTATGAGGAGTTACGATGAGGGATTACGTGAAGAAGCCCCGCCTGGCGCTGGATCGGCATACTTCAAAGCAGCGGCATGAAAAACACAGAACCAATAGCCGAAGTAAAATAGTAAGGCTCAAAATAGACTAGAACTACCAGATGATCATTTACATTATGAGGGTTGGGAGTGGAGGGCACACGTAATCCCTCATCGTAACTCCTCATAAAATAAAGATCAAACTTCGAACAGGTAAGTTCTCGTTTAATCTCACTATTTTACTTCGGAGTCACGTGAGTGACTACGTGAAGATTTTAAAGCTCTGTGTTTTTTATGTCGTAAATTCATTTCATACGACTCTGTTTAGTCAAAACAGTAGTGAGTAAATAGTATTTTAAGACATTGTTACAATTTATGTAATGTCCTTTAATCATAAAAAGAACAACTTTTTAATAATAACCCCTCTATCCCAGGGGAAAATTACAAAATAAATTGATAATGATGTCAATGGTACCATAAATCGATAATATAAATCGATAATATAAAACAAAGCAAGCATTTAAAGAGAACCCAGTACTGCGTGTCCAAATCCTGGCACCGTGACAACAGGTTTATTGTAGAACTTTGAAAAATCTCTCCTCTAGACCACCCTGCGGCCTTTAAAATTTGATCGAGTGGTACGTCCTGTACCTTTGTCACGGAAGTAGCTGCCGCCCTAGTGGAGTGAGATTTAAACACATCAGTCTATTCCTGCTAGACCCAAACCTGTTTTAACCATCTAGAAATGGTTTGAACTGAAACTTTTGTATGTGGCTTTTTGTGTGTTATCAATAACGCTTTCTCAGAACCTCTGAGATTTTTGGTTACCTCAATGTATTGAGTTAAATGCTTAACTACACACACTGTTTCATCAATAGGATATGCTTTAAACATTACCTTCATTCCAGTTCTTCCTGGTCTGCTTTGTTTGATCAAGTCATAAACATAAAACACAATGTATCTGTAGTCACATGCATGCAATTCAACCATAACAATTGCAAAATTTGTACTCTTTGAGCTGATACCAATGCCATTAACATTACCACCTTGAATGTTAATTTCTGCAAGACATTGAATTAATTGGAGTCCATTGTTTAAGCAAAGTGAGAATAATGCTAACATCCCAAATTTCTGTATATCTGGGCTTGGGAGGATTTTATTGAAAATTCCTTTCATGAATCGGGATACTGATGGGTGAGACCCAACTGAATCCCGATCCGGAATTTGTCCTAAATAGGATGACAATGCACTACGAGCACAATTAATGGCACTATAACTCAAATGCTCATCAAAGTGTAACCCAGCAAGGAACTCCAATACATTTGAAATGTTTGCAGTATGATAAGATATCTTTGACTGTGTACAAAAACTTCCCATTTCCTTATATGCGACATATTGTTTTTTAGTGCTATTCCTCCAAGCTGCATCTATAACATCCATGGTCCTGTCCGACAGTTCAAACTCTTGCAACGGTCTGGTCAGAACCTGCAGATTTACAATTCATATGATCATGCAATGGATTAATTTATTTTGTTACTGGTTGTGTCACCAGATTGTCGCAACTGTGAATTGTCATACATGGTTCAATAATCATTTTAGCATCAATGGGAACCATGACTGCGTGGGCCAATTTGGCACCACCAAAATGCCTTTGGAAGCGTCTTGCGCTATTTTCTTGAGACATTGCCCAATGAGACAGAATGGGGAAAAGCATAAAAGAACGTATTCCCCCAGTGTAGCGAGAAAGCATCCACCGCTACTGCCCCTGGATCGTGTTCCCAAGACACGTATTTGGGCAATTGGTGATTCAATCTAGATGCAAACAGATCAATGTCCGGCACTCCATACCAACTGACAATATTTTTGAAATGTGTGGATTTAACATCCATTCTGTATTGTCTTTAAATATTCGTGATCTTTTGTCTGCCACAACATTGTCTCTCCCCGAGAGATAAATAGCTGAAAGCCAATATTTTTTGCCATACACCATTGCCACATCTGGTTTACCAGATGATCACATGATATTGATCTGACACCACCCATGTGATTGATATATACCACAGCTGTGGTATTATCTATTTGTACTTGGACATGCAAATCTTTTAATGAAGAGCAATAAGCTTTTAATCCATAAATGCTCCCAGTAGCACCACATATTTAATACCATATGTATGGAGCAAAAATCCTCTTGGACAGCCCATCTGCCTCCACAGCTGGTCTCCTTATCCGTAGCCTCCCCATCCGGGAGAACTTGCGTCTTTTTTAGTTTGCAAAAACATTGCTGGCTGATGAACTAATGTTCTTAGCAGCTTGTGGAACATACTCAATCCACCAATGTAATTCTGATAGGCTTCCTTAGGCAATTGCATTGGCCTATCAAAATGGCCTGCTCACTGAATAAGCGCTTGAATTTTTGCCCTTTGAAGATTTTGGTAATGTAGACGACCAACTCTACTGCTGGAAATGCTGCTACCAATTTACCAATAACCTTGGCAACCTTTCGGATGGAGGGATAAGGTTTGTTAATCAGGTTCTGACACACATTTGTCAAATCCAACACCTTATCCATTGGTAAAGTTACCAACATGGTAACTGAGTTAATCACAAACCCACAGATATTCAATGGTTTGGGATGGCTGTAACTTAGATTTGTTGGATGGATCAGGAACCCAACTTCTCAAACAAACTTGTAGTTGCTGAGACTGATTTTCCAGCTGACTCCTGATTAGCATTGACAATTAAATGTCATCTAGATAAGCCATAACGATGTGCCCTTAGCAGTGCAAGTGCTGGCTTAATCCATTAGGCAAAGCTTTGTATTGCCACAGCTGTCCCATCCATAGACTTTTTTTTTAAGTAAGTAAGTTTATTGGCCAAGTATTCACATACAAGGAATTTGCCTTGGTGCTCTGCACACAAGTGACAACATGACATACAGTGACATTACGAATGACTCAGAAAACACTAAACATTAATAATACTAAAACATTAATGATAAAACACCATTGATCAAGCATGTGAACCAACAAAATACCAGATCAAAGGGAGGCTACAGATTACAAAAATAGCATCCCAGTCCTTTCTGACCCATGTGATCTTTCCTTCTGTATTATCTTTAAAGAAGTCAATCTGGATCTCTCCTTTTACCATTGGTAACTTTAAAATATAAATTGACTGTTTGTCCTTCAGCCTTTTTTTTTATCATTTCTCTATTTCCTTTGCTGTTGCTGGAGGTCTAGTAGCTATGGTCAAGTGACTCAGAAGTGTCTTCTATTTGAAATTGATCCCTTAAATTTTGAGAGAGGTGCACTATTATTCCTAATCCCAGACCCCAAAAAACAAATAATGGATCCCTGTTAATTGTTCGTTTATTCAACAAGGGGGAGATTTACGCATACACAATGCCGTGCAATGCGTGCGCTTATGTTCTTGGCTGGTTTCAACAAGATACTGTAAATACTGGCCTTTTGAATCCTGCACTCTTTGCAGAGCACAATGGATTTGATTAATTAATTGACTGTACGGATTGCTACTCAAATGGCAACAATATAGGATGGGCATCTTTTGCCCTTGCTCTTCCTCCTTGTGAATATTTTTTTTATTAAAAGTAACCAATTATAATGTTTTTAACAACTTTCCAAACATCAACTTAATTCCATTGTTTTACAGATAATGCATTAATAATTCTTCTTATACTCTATATTTTTTTTTAGAAATATAGATAGAAAAAGAACAGAACAGTTATAAATCATTAAAGGTGTGGTTAAATAATAATTTGATTATATATAAGAAAGAGAAAAAAGAGAAAGGGAAAAAAGAGTTAACAAAAAAAGTGAAAAAGTATTATATATATATATAAATGAAACAACAGTATACATTATCGATAAACCTATTACAAATAGTAATATCCATAAAAACATGCATGTTAATCCCAATATGAAAATGAGTCATTCCCGCCGAATCCCGCAGGGTGCCCTCCGAGCTGTGATGCCAAGAACAGCTACTTCTCTAAATACTGTATATATGGAGACCATGTCTGTTCGAATAAATTATATTTGTCCAATAGGACAAATCTAATTCTTTCCAGATGTAACGTCTCCAACATTTCTGCTGCCCACATTTTAGTTGTGGGGATTAATATTCCCTTCCAAAATTTCAATATAATTTTTTTCCCAATTATCAAACAGTAATCAAAGAAATTTCTTTGATTTCCTGTAAGTGCCAAGTTTAATTCAGGGATTCCAAATATTATTAACTTTGGATCAGGATCCAATTTAACTTTAAGAACTTCAGAAATAACTTAAAAAATTTCTGTCCAATAATAATTCAATTTGGGACATGTAACAAAACTATGTATTAAGTTTGCTTCTAAATTTCTACATTTATCACAAATAGGAGAAATATTAGGAAAAAAACTATTTAATTTAGTTTTGGAATAATGTAATCTATATAATACTTTATATTGAATCAATATATGCCTGGCGTTTAATGAACACCGATGTATTCGTTGTTAACTTTCT
Organism: Raja brachyura; assembly: GCA_963514005.1. The sequence continues at coordinate 257,349 of CAUPSL010001516.1, read as the reverse complement.
TCCCAATTTTCTTGTTATAGCTAATCCAATTTCGTTTTCCCATGCTTGACGATATGTTTCAGTTATTGGAGTCTCTTTATCCAAAATGATATTATATATATAAGCTATTAATTTTTCTGTATTTGGGTGCAAATTAAACAAATCATCTAATAATCCTAATTCTTTATTTTTGTAATCTTTTGTATTAGATTTAATATAATCTCTAATTTGTAAGTACCTAAACAAATGTTGCGGAGACAATCCATAAATATCTTGTAACTCCTGGAATAAAATTAATTTTCCTTTTCTATAAAGGTGTTCTAACCTTTTAATTCCTAAATCATTCCAGCGTCTAAACCCCCCATCTAATATTGAAGGTTTAAATGATGGATTATTCATAATTGGAAGTCTGAGTGAGAGGTTATCTAGGTGTAGAGTCTTAACTATTTGTTTCCAAATACGTCTATTATTATAAATTATTGGATTGTCCCTATAATTTTTTTTTGTACCTCCTTTGGCGCAAATATAATCGAGCCTACTGTAGCGGCACCATACGCGGCGAATAAAGAGGAGACATCAGGTTGGTGCAACTGGTTCTTTATTCTGTTGTCACACATGTAGAGGGTGCGCTAACTATATGTAGGGTTGTTGTGGCTGAGCGAGGTTGTTCCCTCGGGCTCAGCTACTGGTAGAAACTCCTGGTGGGTCTCGTGGTGAGAGAGCTTATGTACCAGGACACTCCCTCTGCCCATGACGTCGTGTGCCCGCCCTCTCCTGACGAGGGTTCGAGCTTAAGTGGCCTATGTTTATGCTGACGCCACAGGACCCCCCCCCCCCCCCCAGAACAGGAGGAAGGTATAGCTTGGTCAAGGGAGGCTCCTGCATGTAGGTCTGGGACACCCCGGACGTGGGTCGGGACGGAGGGCTCCATGGGCGCAGTTGACGCTCTGCGTGGGCGATCCCGATGTACCGAGGGGTGCGAGGAGACCGATGCAGAAGCCGCCGGACAGAAGAGGTCTAGGACACCCCGGGCGTGGGTCGGGATGGTGCTCTACACGGGTGCAGCTGACGCTCTGCGTGTGAGATCCCGATGTACCGAGGGGTGCGACGAGACTGAAGAGACACGGTTGCATCTCCTTGACCAGCTAAGGGAGAGTGTCCTGTGACACACGGCCCCCAAAGGCGATGGGGGGAAAACCAAATACAATATACAAACTAATTGCAGTGCACACAAAAAAAAAATCAGTTAGAAAAAAAAATAATAATAATTAGTGTCCAGTGTCTATCGTGCAGCCACAACGTCCAGCTGGAAGGTGGCGCTGTGGACAGTGGTGAGGCTGCAGTGATGGCATCCGGTCGGAAGGTGGCGCTGTGGATGACGGTGAGGTTGCAGGGACAGCAGCCAAACTGACGGTGGCGCTGTAGCTGGCAGTGAAGCTGCAGGGACGGCATCCGGCCGGAAGGTGGCGCTGTGGATGACGGTGAGACTGCAGTGACAGCAGCCGAACTGACGGTGGCGCTGTTGCTGGCAGTGAAGCTGCAGGGACGGCATCCGGCCAGAAGGTGGCGCTGTAGACGGCGGCCAGGTAAGTTCGTAGTGCACTTCTGGCCGGCGGCGGCCATGTTTGTAGTCGGAAGCCGCCTGTTTCAAGATGGCGCGGCGGCCATTTTGCCGGCCGGGTGAAGAGGAATCACCCAGGAATCACCTGGTGACTGGAGGCCGGCGAGGAGCTGAAGGGCGGCTTCGGCGGCCGCCTCAGGTAAGCCCACTTTTTCAGGTGCAGCGGTCGGCGGGGCCAGGCGTGGTGCAGGGCCTGGAGACGTGGTGAGGCCTGGAGCCGGGTCCGGTGCTGGGACTGGAGACGCGGTGAGGCCGGGAGCCGGGTCCGGTGCAGAGCCTGGGGACGCGGTGAGGCCTGGAGCCGGGTCCGGTGCAGGGGCTGGAGCCGCGGTGAGGCCTGGAGCGGTGCTGGGGCCTGTAGACGTGGTGAGGCCTGGCGCGGTGCTGGGCCTGGAGACGCGGTGAGGCCTGGCGCGGTGCTGGGGCCTGGAGACGCGGTGAGGCCTGGCGCGGTGCTGGGCCTGGAGACCCAGTGAGGCCTGGAGCGGTGCTGGGGCCTGGAGACGTGGTGAGGCCTGGAGCGGTGCTGGGGCCTGGAGACCCAGTGAGGCCTGGAGCAGTGTCCCCGGTCAGTTGCATTCCGGTGCAAGGCCCGGAGCCGGGGTCCGTTGTCGGGAGCGGGAGAGTGGCAGGTACTCACTCTGCTCCCAGGGCCGTCGGGCGTGTGTCGGGGCTGCCGTGGGCAGGAGGCTGCAATGCTCGCAGCTCCTGCAGCAGCTGGTGGGGCAGCGGCGACATACCTCACTGCAGGGCCTGGTTGACGGCAGCGTAGTTCTGCAGGGCTGGGCAGCCGGCTGCAGACATCAGGTCTCCCGAGGCTGCGTCTTCAGGTGAGTCCAAATTTAAATTTGGACAGTCGGGGGTCACCAATGTAGCGGCACCATACGCGGCGAATAAAGAGGAGACATCAGGTTGGTGCAACTGGTTCTTTATTCTGTTGTCACACATGTAGTGGGTGCGCTAACTATATGTAGGGTTGTTGTAGCTGAGCGAGGTTGTTCCCTCGGGCTCAGCTACTGGTAGAAACTCCTGGTGGGTCTCGTGGTGAGAGAGCTTATGTACCAGGACACTCCCTCTGCCCATGACGTCGTGTGCCCGCCCTCTCCTGACGAGGGTTCGAGCTTAAGTGGCCTATGTTTATGCTGACGCCACACTACGTTAAAGGGTAAACAGTCTTCCTTTTCTATACTTAACCATATTGGTTCATGATCCATATGTACCCACCAAAAATTCATATTCTTAACAGCCCAAAAATAATATAAAAAATTTGGAAGTGCTAGTCCTCCATTTATCTTAGATTTGCATAGATGTTTTTTACTTATTCTATGATTTTTATAATCCCAAATAAAACTATTAACAATATTATCAATTTTTTTTAAAAAGGTTTTCGGGAGAAAAAAAGGGATAGCCTGAAACAGATATAACAGTTGTGGTAAAAAAAAACATCTTTATGGCATTTATTCTACCAATCATAGATATAGGAAGTGTTTTCCAATATGAAATATTTTTTCTAAGTTTATCTAATAATTGAGGATAATTAGATTTAATTAAAGAATTATAGGATTTAGTTACATTAATCCCTAAATATTTAAATTTATCTTTGACTACTTTTAATGGGTATTGTTGTAGTATATTTAAATTTATTTCAGTTACTGGCATAATATCACTTTTATTCCAATTAATCCTATATCCAGAAAATGTGCCAAACTTATTTATAACATTAAACAAATTTGGGATACTAATTTCCAGTTTTGTAATATAAATCAAAACATCATCTGCGTATAGGGATATTTTATTAATTGTTGTATCAGTATTATATCCATATATTTCAGGTTCGGATCTAATTTTTTCCGCCAGAGGTTCTATCCCCAAGGCAAACAATAAGGGCGATAACGAACATCCTTGTCTACATCCCCTAGCGAGTTTGAATTTAGCTGATAACATTCGGTTAGGCAAGATTCTTGCTGTAGGGTTTGAATATAAAATTCTTACCCAACGACAGAATCTATCCCCCAATTGAAACTTTTCCATTATATTAAATAAATATGACCATTCCACCTGGTCAAAAGCTTTTTCTGCATCTAGCGATATAACCGCTAAATCCATGTCTCGTTTACTTTTTGAATATATAATATTAAACAAACGTCTAAGATTATGGGAGGAGCAACGTTTTGGAATAAAACCTGTTTGATCATAATGTATTAATTTAGAGATCACCGAACTTAATCTCCGAGATAAAACTTTGGTTAGTATTTTTTGGTCTGTATTTAGAAGAGCAATCGCTCTATATGATCCTGGATCTTCCAAATCTTTATCTGCCTTAGGAATAAGTATAATTGTAGATTCATTTAATGATTCTGGCAATTTTCCTTGCTTATATGCATATCTGTACACTGTGTGTAATCTAGGTATAATCAGTTCCTGAAATTTTTTATAAAATTCTGCACTCAGGCCATCCGGGCCCGCAGCTTTTCCATTCTTTAACGAACTAATTGATTCTTCAATGTCATTTACTGTTATTTTAGCATTTAAGAATTGTCTATCTTTCTGATCTAAACAATTAATTTGACATTCTTGTAAAAATGTTTCCATACCATCTGTTTGTCCTGTTACTTTCGATGAATAGAGATTTTGATAATATTGTAGAAACCTGTCATTAATATCCTTTGGTGTGGTCAGCGTATTTCCGTGCTCAGATCTAACTTTATGTATCATCTTCTCATCTTCTAATTTTCTTAATTGTCGTGCTAGCAATTTTTGTGGTTTGTCTCCAAATTCAAAATGCACTTGTTTAGTTTGTTGAAAGAGTTTAATAACTTGATTAGAATATAATTTATTCAGTCTATATTTTACTAATGCAATTTTATTACTTAACTCTTTGGAAGGCTGTTTTATATTTTCATTATCTAATTGTCTTATCTCATTTTCTAACCTTTGTTCCATCTTTTGATTTTCTTTATTAAGATATGCTTGTGCTGATATTATTACACCGCGAATAAATGCTTTAAATGTATCCCAAAGTAAAGATGGGGAAATTTCAGGAGTGTCGTTAGTTTCAAAAAATAATTTAATCTGTTCCGTCATATATTTACAACAGTCCTTATCCTTTAATATCTGGGGATTAAATCTCCAAGTAGTAGTCTCATTAATTATATCTTTTAATTTTATCTTAAATGTTATTGGAGCGTGGTCCGAGATAATAATATTGTGATATTTAGCATATGTAAAAGGAAGTAATTTAGAGTCTATTAGAAAATAATCTATCCTAGAATAGGTTCCATATACAGGTGAGTAAAAGGAATATTCTCGTCCAGATGGATTCTCTAGTCTCCAAATGTCCTTAATATTAGATGTGTTAATAAAAGAATTTATAAGTTTACTTGATTTAGAGACAGCTTTTCTTTTTGTAGATGATCTGTCAAGATAATTATCTAAAGTACAGTTTAAATCTCCCCCATTATTAAATTATGTTGAGTGGATATCGGAATATTATTAAATATTTTTTAAAAAAATAATGGGTTATCAAAATTAGGGGCATATATATTCATTAAAATTATCTTTTTTGAATATAATTCCCCTGTGATTATCACATATCTACCCTCTTTATCCTCTATGATAGAACTTTGTGTGAAAGGTATACCTTTACGAATAATTATTGCAACCCCTCTAGATTTATGTATAAATGAAGAGTGATACACCTTAGAAATCCATTTAGCTGTTAATCTATATTGATCATCTTTTTTAAGATGAGTCGTTTGAAGGAAAATAACATCTGTTTTCAATCTATTCAGCTGAGCTAACACCTTTCCCCTTTTAATTGGTTCATTCATTCCTTTTACATTCCAACTGCAGAAGGTAATTCCATCCCCACCAGTCTTCACATTCATATCTTGCATTCTGCTTCTAGGGTGGTTTTTTCGTAGTAGCCTTCTCGACTCCTCCAGCTCTACGCTACACCCGAACATCAACCCGACGAGAATAACCACCCACACTAGTTCACACGCATGTTTTCCTAAATTAATTGTACCGTACCGATTACATCTACATTTCAATAATATATAATATAAAATAATATATAAAGAAATACTAATTGAGAAAAGATAAAGGGTGTTAATAGAGTGCTCAGAAAAAAAAGAAACTACACTTATATAGTGTGTAGTGTGTGTCAGTGAAAGCCACACTAATGTGACTATTAATCTAGTGACTTCCGTTTAGAGAAAGATGTTAGTTATACCAGCTCCAATCTCAGATGCTGTGTATATTGGGGGGGGGGGGGGGTACTAACTTTATATACTTAGTAATTATTTCTGTTATTCATATTACTAATTGCTAAATTTCAATTGCTATTACAATTAGTTTTATAATAAGTAATACTATTCTCAGGGAATAATTAAAATTTTAATAATTAATACCAAGCTATAACTACATGTCCATTATTCCTTCTGAGTAAGTTCTTCATAACCGCAGGTTAATAATAAAAGTTCAGTCCTCTTTTTCTTCCTCCATTGCTTCTCCTTCTTCTTCTTCTGGCACGCCTTCTGCCTTCTTCTGTATTTCTCGGGCAAATTCCAATGCTTCATTATGCTTAACGAAGCGTAATTCCTTGCGATCATAGGTGACTCTCAATATTGCTGGGTACACCAGGCCATATCTCAGATCCGTAGAGTCCTTTAAATTCCTCAAGATGCCTCTCGTTTCTGTGAATAAAGCTCTTTTCTTAGCCACTTCCGCTGGATAATCTCTGAAGATGCTGATGTTATCTCCCTCATATTTCAGATTTCTCTTTCTTACAATTATCTTCATCATTTCTTCGAAGACATGGTCATAAACCACTTTTACGATCATTTGTCTTGGAGGTGCCCCTCTCCCAGGGACACATCTTAGAGCCCTGTGAGCACGGCCCAACAGGGGTTCTTGATCCAGATTCAGAATCTCCTTTAGAAGTTTTGCAGCAAATTTTCGAGGGTCTTGATTCCCCTCACAACCCTCCCTCAGACCAACTATACGCAAATTCTTCCGACGTTGACGTCCCTCCAAATCAATACATTTCTCGTTTATTTTGCGTAATAATTCTGACAGACGTTTATTCTCGGCACGGAGTTTTTCTGTCTCCTTGGTATTCAATTCAGCAATCTTGTTTAATTCTTTAATTGCTTCATTTTGTTGGTCGAGGGATATTAAGATGGGATCAATCTTATCATCCAGCCTTCTTTCCATCCCATCAGCTATATCCTTTATCTCCATCATTTGAGTTCGAAACTCGGCATCCACTTTTTCTTTCCACGCATTCATCATTATTCTTACAGTTGTTATAACTTCATTTTTTAAGTCCTCTTTAATTTTCTCATTAGAGACCAGTAACTCCTTCTTCAATTTCTTCATCTCACCAAGTATAGTAGTTTTAAAGTCCTCCATTTCGGATTTCCTTTGTGAGATTTCCTCCTGGGAAGCAGCCAGGCTCGAGCTCAAAGCACTGGCAGGGCCTATTTCTCTTCTCGTAGATTTTTTCTCAGTCGGTGGGGGCGGGGAGCGCTGGGTCATGATTTCTTAGTAAAGTCGCGCGCCTGATGACGTCACGCACCTTTTAACCGCACCGGAGCCGTTCACAGTCGTTCTCCTGTGGTAAGTGCGTTTGTTTGACCCCTAGACCCCCGTTTTTAATTCAGTTTTTTGCGGAGCTGCAATGGCGCGACTCCACTACAAGATGGCGCCAACCGGAAGTCTTCCATAGACTTTAATTACCTGCGAAACTATGGTGAATTGGGACCGAAAATATGCATCCTTTCAATCTATTGTAGCCATATAACAACCTGTTGATACCAGCGGCATTGCAGTGTTGAATGTGTCCATTTTTAAATGTTTATACTGGACAAATGTATTCAATTGTGTGAGATCTAAATTGATTCTACAACCCCCATCTTTCTTTGGTCTGGGGAAATATTTGATACAATTGTTGTGGATCCTCTCCTTTTTGTTTTCTCAGCAACTCCTTTCTCACACAAATACTTAACCTCTTTTGTCAATTTGAATACTTTCAAGACTGAACATCAAAGAATGATTAGGCTTATTGTGTCCCAATGGATCCATACCTCTCTTTCATTATAACATTCGGAGTCTACCACCAATCTGAGGTTCATCCAAACATCCTTCTTTAATAGGATAAAGGTTTTCTACCTCTCCAACTGGACAAAATGACCTCCTTTCCCAATAATGGGTGTACATTCGGCTGTGCTGGCTGGTATTCTTCCTTATCATACTCTCCTCGGATCGTTCCAGCTCCAAAATCAAATCCCCTTCTCATATGACCAGCCTTTCTGGCCAAACTGAATGGTTTCACAAGGCCAACAGTTTTTGCCTCTTCATCCATTTCTTTAATTTGTTTAGACTTCCTCTGAACAAATAACCAAGAGCTTGAACATTGCTTGCCCTGCACAACCATGAAAATCTTGGATGTAAAAGCGGCCGAATGGCAATCTTCCATTTTATATATTTTATCTCAAAATGAGTTGCAGAATAAGCCCAACATATTTTTTATTCTGAACTTTGGTCATTCCACAACCTTCCAGCTTGTCTTCCAAAAGACAGTGATGCCAAAATTAGCTTCAGGATTCTTTGAATCGTAATTCCTGCTCCCGCATTATTGCTGACATTGGCGCCCAAAAAAGCTGGATTCATCATAGGTACCTTCTTTGAGGTACAATAATAGGTGTTTTATTCCGATCTGCTGTCTCAATCATAACAGCTTTTTTGAGGCAGGTGAGAGACCATATAATTTACATTGGCCGCCAGGTTTCATTCCATGGCCTCACTGCCTCCTCCAGGTATAGTAACTTTGGGCCCCATCAGACACACCTGGATTTGTATTGTGGTGGGTACTTCAGACCACAATAAATAGGTGTTTAAATCCAATTTTGCTGTCTCAACAATAACAGCTTTTTTGAGGCAGGTGAGAGCCCATATAATTAACATTGGCCGCCAGGTTTCCTTCCATGGCCTCACCGCCTCCTCCAGGTATAGTAAACTTTGTGCCGCATCAGACACACCTGGATTTGTATTGTGGTGGGTACTTCTGACCACAAACACCACTTTCAGGGTCAGTCTCATACAGCCCTGGTACTCCTGAAACTTGTTCAAGGAGACTTCCTCCAGCCCAATCCCAGGCACTGGAGTTTTAATTCCCAATTCAACTGGCACCATATTCATGTATATGGAACCCTCTCAGGGGCTGCCTGGGAATATTCTGGGTACTTAGACCCTTGGTTGATATTGTTTGGAGTATTTCTCCATTAGATCCATACTTAGCCAAAGGCTTTCCTTTCAGGATCTTTCAGAACCTCAGGCCTTTCAAGCTTCTTTCTTTTACTTTTAGGCACTGGGTTTTCAAGTTTTGTTTGTGGAGCAACCAAAGGCTCCCTAACGGGTATTTCAATCGGCCACCGGTATCGGAACCGGCTCCGCAATAATCTGCTGTCCCGACTTTTCTACACCCCGGGACGCACGTTATACCCGCGATTTTTTAAAATATTTTTATTTTTATTTTAACTCCTCCACCTACCAGCCTACGGAGTTTTTAGAAAACACCCTGGAAGTAAAATAATTTTACTTACCAGCGGGCCGTTTCCTTACCGCTGTGTTGGAGCTGCGCTCTGCAGCTCTTTCTCTGCCAATAGCGTCGACGTAATGCCGATCCAGCGCCAGGCGGGGCTTCTTCACGTAGTCACTCACGTGACTCCGAAGTAAAATAGCCACATCACCTTGACCCGTAACTTTTCCTGACATGATGTCGAAAAAGCAGCCTAAATACAATTTCAGTTGTTAATGAACACTGAAAACATTGTGCTGAAAAACATTTTTTTGAGGCGGGGGGCTGTCAGGGTAGGGTGGGGGATGGCAAATGCCGTGCAGCCGAGGGAGGGGGACAGCTTCAGGCGGGGGGGGGGGTGTGTCCTCCAGTGGGGGATGTGGGCGGCTTCAGTAGGGGGCAGGAGGGGGTGTATCCTATAGCCAGGCGGACGGCAGCGTTGAGGTGGGGGATGTCAGTGGGGGTGGTGAGCCACTTACTCATGACCTCTGGACTCACTCACTGCCTTGGGATTAACTCATAGCCTTTGGACGGACTGACTGACTCACAGCTTGTGGAGTGAATGATGCCCGACTTCTGGAGTCACGTCTGACATTTGTAAACTGAAAACTGTGTCATCTACATTGAGGAACAGCTTCTTCCCGACAGCCATCAGGATATTCAACATAACAGATAAGCACTGAACTACGAAATATTATATTATTTGCAGTATTTGTTATTCGTTGATCACACACACCCACCGCCTCACACAGACACTCACACACATTCACACACACACAGACTCGTATACAAACACACAGTCTCATATACACACACACACACTCATACACACACAGACTCATACACGCACACATAGACTCAACCACATTCGCACGCACAGATCCATACACACATTCATACACACAGTCATACACACGCACATATTCACACACACAGACTCGAACACACACACACAGACTCATACACACATTCAGACAAACACACACACTGACTTATGCACACATTCACACATACACACTCACACAAACACACACACACTCATACACACATTCACACACACAGACTCATACACACTCACATCAACACACACACACACAGACTCACACACAGACTCATACAAATTAACACACAGACTCACATTCACACACATACTCATACACACACAGACGTGAACACACACATATTCACACACAGACTCATACACACACACTGACTCACACACACACACACATTCACACATACACACATTCACACACAGACTCAAACACACATTCACCCACAGACTCATCCACACATTCAAACACATACACACACACACATGGACAATTTACAATCTTTACCAAAGCCAATTAACCTACAGAGAGAAGGGAAGGGAAGTGAGAGAGAGCGAGATAGAAGGGGGGAGAGAGGGGGATAGAGCGACAAGGGGAGAGAGAGTGGGAAAAAATAGAGAGAGAGATAGAAGGGTAGAGAGAGAAGGGATGGAGAGAGAGCGAGATAGAAGGAGAGAGTGAGTGGGAAAAAGAGATTGATAGAAGGGGAGATGTGTATGGGTATGAGGGAGATAGAGAGGGGGGGAGAGAGAGATGAATTGCATTGGTGGTTGATCGCAGTTCAATTGGTGATATCTGCAGGATTATGGATTATGAAGTCCAAGACTGATATCTCTCCTCTCTCTCCCCTTCTCTCCCTCCCTCTCTCTCTCCTCCCTCTCGCTCTCCCCCTCTCTCTCCCCTTCTCTCTCTCCCCCGCTCACTCTCTCCCTCCCTCTCTCTTTCCCCATCTCTCCCATCTTATCTCTCTCACCTCCTCTCTTTCCCTCTCTTCCCTTCTCTCTCTCTACCTCTCTCTGTCTGTAGGTTAAATGGCTTTAGGGAATATAAACTGTCCCCAGTGTGTGTAGGATAGTGTTAGTATACGGGGAGCGCACGGACAAGGTGGGCCGAAGGGCCTGTTTCCACGCTGTATCTCTGAACTAAACTGAACCAATCAACAATCTATCTCTGCCTTAAATATATCCGCTGACTTGTGGCCTCCACCTCCCTCCATGGCAATGAATCCCACAGATTCACCACCCTCTGGCTAAAGAAATTCCACCTTATCTCCTTCCTAAAGGTACGTCCTCTAATTCTGAGGCTGTGCCCTCTGGTCCTAGACTCTCCCACTGGCGTAAACATCCTCTCCACATCCACACTATCCGGGCCTATCACTATTCGGTGAAGTTTCAATGAGGTCTCCGCTCATCCTTCTAAACTTCAGCGAGTACAGGCCTAGCACTGACAAACGTTAATCGTACATTAGTTAACCCACTCGTACGTTCCTGGGATCTGTTCCTGTAAAAAACACCTCTCCAGAGCCAGCACATCCTTCCTCAGATACGGAGCCCAAAACTACTCGACAAGGCTCCAAATGCGGCCTTGTTGAACCTCGGCGTTTACGGCCCTGTTTTTGTACACGAGCCCTCTCGAAATTCGGTGGCAAGAACAAAAAATCCCAGAAGATCCCAGTCAAGCATGATGTCCCCGTCGCAAATCCATGCTGACTCAGAACGATCCTGTTCCTGCTGCCCAAATGTGTGGCTATTTCATCTTTTATAATTGACTCCGGCATCTTCCCCACCACTGATGTCAGGCTGAGGTTGTCCACTTTGGCGGCAAAAACAAGGGGGCAGATTATTATCTCAATGGGGTTAGGTTAGGTAAGGGGGAGGTACAGCGAGACCTGGGTGGCCTTGTACACCGGTCACTGAATGTTAGCGTGCAGGTAAAGCAGGCAGAGAAGAAAGCTAATGGAATGTTGGCCTTCATAACAAGAGGATTTCAGTATAGGGGTAAAGAGGTTCTTGTGCAGTTGTAGTGTTCTGGTGAGACCACACCTGGAGTATTGTGTACAGCTTTGCCATGTTGGACTTTGTAACAAGAGGAGTTGAGTATAGGAGCAAAGGGGACCTTCTGCAGTTGTATAGGGCTCTGGTGAGACCACATCTGGAGTATTGTGTGCAGTTTTGGTCCCCTAATTTAGGAAGGACAACCTTGTAATTGAGGCAGTACAGCGTAGGTTCACGAGATTGATCCCTGGGATGGCGGGACTGTCATATGAGGAAAGATTGAAAAGACTAGGCTTGTACTCACTGGAGTTTAGCAGGATGAGGGGATCTTGTAGAAACATATAAAATTATAAAAGGACTGGACAAGCTAGATACAGGAAAAATGTTCCCAATGTTGGGCGAGTCCAGAACAAGGGGCCACACAGTCTTTGAATAAAGGGGAGGTCATTTAAGACATAGATTAGATAAAACGTTTTCTCCCAGAGAGTTGTGAATCTGTGGCCATTTGGGATTGAGATGAGGAGACACTTTTCCACCCAGAGAGTTGTGAATCTGTGGCCATTTGGGACTGAGATGAGGAGAAACGTTTCACCCAAAGAGTTGTGAATCTGTGGCCATTTGGGACTGAGATGAGAAGAACCTTTTCCACCCAGAGAGTTGTGAATCTGTGGCCATTTGGGACTGAGATGAGGAGAAACTTTTCCACCCAGTTTCATCTGGGTGGAAAACTTTTCCACCACAGAGGGCAGTGGAGGCCAAATCACTGGATGGATTTAAGAGAGAGTTAGATAGACCTCTAGGGGCTAGTGGAATCAAGGGATATGGGGAGAAGGCAGGCACAGGTTATTGATAGGGGACGGTCAGCCATGATCACAATGAATGACGGTGCTGGCTGGAAGGGCTGAATGGCCTCCTCCTGCACCTATTTTCGATGTTTCAATGCTAACTGGTCTATGAAGCCACGATCTATCGAGGACTAAATCTTTGACACAATTATAGAATCTGTGGCCACAGCAATTTATTTGTAGATACAACATAGCCATGGTCACTTGATTCCAAGACATGAAGCAGGAACGAGGACTGGATTTCCAGTTTTGGCCCATGGGCGACTGAGATCCCAGCTCGCTAAGATGCCGGCCGATTCTCCTCACTCTGAGACATTTTCTTCATTCAAAAGCTTCATGAGGATTCTGTTCAGATCGTCCTCTTTCACTTTAGATTCTTCCACTCGCAAGTTCTTCAAATGCCTGAAGAGAAGGGGGAGAAAAGTGGAACATTAAAGTTTCAATGTGCCCCCCCCCATTCTTCTAAACTCCAGCGAGTACAGGCCCAGCGCTGACAAACGCTCATCGTACGTTAGTTAACCAACTCGTATGTTCCTGGGATCTGTTCTTGTCAAAACAACCCTCCCTCCAGAGCCGGAACATTCTTCCTCAGATACGGGGGCACAAAACTACTCGACAAGGCCCCATTTGGAGCCTTGTCGACCCACGGCCTTTACGGCACTGTTTTAGGACACAAGCCCTCTCAAAATGGTTTGGCAAGAACAGGAAGGCAGATTACTATCTGAATGGTGTCAAGTTGGGAAAAGGGGAAGTACAACGGGATCTGGGGGGGGGCAGTCCTTATAGAAACATAGAAAAATAGGTGCAGGAGTAGCCTTCGAGGCTGCACCGCCATTCAATGTGATCATGGCTGATCATCCAACTCAGTATCCCGTACCTGCCTTCTCTCCATACCCCCTGATCCCTTTAGCCACATCTAACTACCTCTTAAATATAGCCAATGAACTAGCCTCAACTACCTCCTGTGGCAGAGAATTCCAGAGACTCGCCACTCTCTGTGTAAAGAATGTTTTCCTCATCTCGGTCTTAAAGGAATTCCCCCTTATCCTTAGACTGTGACCCCTTGTTCTGGACTCCCCCAACATCGGGAATAATCTTCCAGCATCTAGCTTGTCCAACCCCTTCAGAATTTTGTAAGTTTCTATAAGATCCCCCCTCAATCTTCTAAATTCCAGCGAGTACAAGCCGAGTCTATCCAGTGTTTCCTCATATGGAAGTCCTGACATCCCAGGAATCAGTCTGGTGAATCTTCTCTGTACCCCTCTATGGCAAGAATGTCTTTCATCAGTCAATGAAAGTGAGCATGCAGGTACAGCAGGCAGTGAAGAAAGTGAATGGCATGTTGGCCTTCATAACAAGAGGAGTTGAGTAGAGGAGCAAAGAGGTCCTTCTGCAGTTGTACAGGGTCCTAGTGAGACCACACCTGGGGTATTGTGTGCAGTTTTAGCCTCTTGGCCTTCATAACAAGATGAGTTGAGTATAGGAGCAAAGAGGTCCTTCTGCAGTTGTACAGGGCTCTAGTGAGACCATACCTGGAGTATTGTGTGCAGTATTTGTCCCCTAATTTGAGGAAGGACATTCTTGCTATTGAGGGAGCCCAGCGTAGGTTCACCAGGTTAATTCCCCGGATGGCGGGACTGTCATATGCTGTGAGAATGGAGCAGCTGGGCTTGTACACTCTGGAGTTTAGAAGGATGAGAGGGTATCTTATTGAAACATATACGATTATTAAGGGATTGGACACGCTGGAGGTAGGAAACATGTTCCCGATGTTGGGGGAGTCCAGAACCAGGGGCCACAGTTTAAGAATAAGGGGTCGGCCACTTGGGACTGAGATAAGGAGAAACTTTTCCACCCAGAGAGTCATGAATCTGTGGCTATTTTGGACAGAGATGAGGAGAAACTTTTCCAACCAGAGAGTTGTGAATCTGTGGCCATTTGGGACTGAGACGAGGAAACACTTTTCCACGCAGAGAGTTGTGAATCTGTGGGATTCACTGCCTCAGAGGGCTGTGGAGGCAGGTTCTCTGGATGCTTTCGAGAGAGAGCTAGATAGGACTCTTAAAGATAGAGTCAGGGGATATGGGGAGAAGGCAGGAACGGGGGTACTGATTGAGGATGATCAGCCATGATCACATTGAATGGCAGGAGAAGGGAGAATTTTACCTGATGTAACACAAACAGGCGACCGAACCGATGGCCACGATGAACAGACCCAATAATATCCCATAATGCAACAAAATCTTGCTTCCTGTGGGGTGGAGAGAGAGAGTGAGAGAGAGAGAGAGAGAGACAGACAGAGAGAGAGAGATAGACAGAGAGAGGGGGAAGGTTTCACTCCTTCTTAAACTCACATGCTCTCCCTATGTCTCTCTTTCTCTCTCCCTCCCTCTCTTCAGCTCTCCAGAACGTTCTCAAATCTTTCCAAAACTCTCTCTATCTCTCCCTCCCCTTCCCCTATCTCTCTCGCTCTCTCAAGCGCTCTAAAACTTCCTCAATACTTTCAAAAACTTTTCAAAACTCTCCCCCTCTCTCTCTCCCCCTCCCCTATCCCACTCTCTCTCTCTCTCTCTCTCTCTCTCTCTCGCTCTCTCAAGATCTCCAAAACGTCCTCAAAACTTTCTCAAACGTTCTACCTCTCTCTCCCCCCTCCCTCTGTCTCGCTTACGATCGGTGATTTTGCTGTAACAGGTGAAGTTTGCGTAACAGCATTCGACATCGAGACAAGTTTGATCTCGGGTTGGTCCTGACAATTCACACGGGGTCGAACGGGTGTATGGTCCACACTCTGGAGAGACGGAGAGCGAGAGAGAGTCGGAGACAGAGAGAGAAAGAGAGAGAGACAGAGAGAGAGAGAGAGCCAGAGAGAGAGGGAGAGAGACAGTGAGATAGATAGATAGAGAGAGAGAGAGGGAGAGACACAGAGAGAGATAGAGAGGGTGACAGACAGAGAGAAAGAGACAGAGAGAGAGAAACACCAAGAGAGAGAGACAGAGAGAGAAACAGAGAGAGAGAGAGAGAGAGAGAGAGAGAGAGAGAGAGAGGGAGAGACACAGAGAGAGATAGAGAGGGAGACAGACAGAGAGAAAGAGACAGAGAGAGAAACAGAGAGAGAGAGAGAGAGAGAGAGAGAGAGAGAGAGAGAGAGAGAGAGAGAGAGAGAGAGTGTGGATGTGTGAGAGAGCGAGAGAGAGAGGGGGGAGATAGACAGAGAGAGAGACAGAGAGAGAGAGAGAGCCAGAGAGAGAGGGAGAGAGACAGTGAGATAGATAGATAGAGAGAGAGAGAGAGGGAGAGACACAGAGAGAGATAGAGAGGGAGACAGACAGAGAGAAAGAGACAGAGAGAGAGAAACACCAAGAGAGAGAGACAGAGAGAGAAACACAGAGAGAGAGAGAGAGAGAGAGAGAGAGAGAGAGAGAGAGAGAGAGAGAGAGAGAGAGAGAGAGAGAGAGAGAGGTCGTGTTTTCTTCTCAGCTCTGCAGTTGAGAAGGATTGGAGCAGCCTTTCCAGGATTTTGCCGTTGGAGAGGGCACAGACCCAGGGGGGCTTCATAGTTCAACTTATTGTTGGGCTGTTGAAGCTTTTCTCTGGTCTGGGGAGCCTCCATCTGTGTGAAGATTCCTGAGTTTCTCCACATTGTCGAGGGTGCGGTTGGCGTTGGCGGATTGCCAAGAGTGCCTGTGATCTCAGTGGGCTGAAGTTGTGCGGTGTCTTTGTCGTTTTTGGCTCCGCTTCTCTGCCCTAAAGTCATTTTGTCAGTGCGGCTGCCTGGCTTAATGTGAAGAAGGTACTTTTGCGTCCAGCGCGACTGGGATCGAGTTTCCCGTAAGCTGCTCTTGGCTGTGGACGAACCTGGGGACTTTCCTGCTTCAGCTGGAGGTTTCTGTTTTCTGCTGCCTGTCTTTGACTGTGACTGTCTCTGGGACTTAACTTGGAGCTGTGCTGCTGAGGGGCTTGGAGCTGGTTTGTGCCTCTGTGAGGATGGCGATGGAAGGGGCGCGGCCGAAGGTCCGGACCTACGCAGCGACGGCATCAGTGGCGGGTGCGAGGCCATCTGAGCTTGAGCCTCATGTTGACTTGGATGGGGACAGTTTTGGTATTTCTGTTCAAACTGGGCCTATGATGTCTAGGGGGGTAATTACGAAGGCCATGAATGAACTTCTTGGGAGGGGGGCTATTGTCTCTTCTGAGCTCGAAAGGGGAAAGGTGGAGATGATACTTAAGACCCGGGAGTGTGTGGCCCGAGCGTTGGAGGAGGGGATCTCAGTGGGGGGGGTCCACGTACAGGTGGATCCGTGGGTATCCAGGGTGAGACCGGTTCTCCTGCGGAGCTGCCCCACTTATTTTTCGGATGCAGTGCTTATTCCACACCTGTCCAAGTTCGGGGAGGTGCGGTCTAAATGTTTTCGTCTCTTGCATCCCGGGGGGGACCCGGAGGAAAAAGGGGTCTTCAGTTTCAAGAGGAGGGTGTTCATGAAGGTGGGTGAGGGGGATGGTGCCGAGGGGAGTTTTGAGGTGGTGCATAAGGGTGTACCCAGAACCGTGCGTTGGAGTTGGGGAAAGGCACGGTGTCATGCGTGCGGCGATTTTGGACATCTCCGTAGGGAGTGTCTTTTTCGCGGGGGCACTGCTAGAGGTTCTAGTGCAGTGGCCCAGGAAAGCGCTGCTGGCCCATCTGGGGTGGCTGGTCAAACCTCAGCGGCGCGGGGTGGTACTGCTGACCCGGCTGAGGTTGCCAGTTCTGCCTTGGTGACCCGGGGCGGCAGTGCTAAGCCTTCTGGGTCCAGAGGTTCCGCTTTGGGGACCCTGGGCAGTGAGAGCCCAAGCCCCCCACGTCCCCTACGTCTTGCGCCTGTGGCGGTGGATGGAGGTGGGGCGCAGGAGGAGGGGAGTGTTGAGGGGGGGTTTTGGGAGAAGCAGGGGAAGCATAATAAGAAGAAGGAGAGGGATAGGGCTGCCCGAGCGAAGAAAGTGCAATCGGGTGAGTTTGGCTCCAGTGTGGTGCAGACTGCACCTGCTGGGGCCCAGGGGGGAGTTGTGGTGGCTCGGAAGGGGGGAAAGAAGTCTAAACGTGTGGGTGGCAAAGTGGTTGGGGGTAATGTGGAGGCGGATGACCCTTCCCTTATGGAGGTTACCGCACCTCCGCATGCGAGTGGGACTAAAAGGAGGCATTTGCCTGGTGAAGAGGAGGAAGGGCGTGGGTCCAGAGCGAAGGGGATGTCTTTCTCCGGGCTTTCCACCACTGAGGTGGCTGAAAGTGGTCTTGACCCGGTGTCTTCTGGGTCGGTGGTTGGGCCTTCTCTTCATGGATCTACAGCGGGTGTCACCGGACTGGGTGCTGAAGTTGATTCCGGTGGAGTTGTGTCCACTGGGCGGGAGTCTGTCCCTTCATCTCAGGGGCCCTCTGAGGGAGTTATCTCGGCGGATGCTGTGGTTAGCTCCCTTGGGTGTGTACCCTCTGGGTCGGATGAGGTCCCCTCGTTTCAGAGGCCTACTGAGGGTGCTAGCACGGTAGGTGACGTGGTTGGCTCCTCTGGTAGTGTGCCCTCTGTGACGGGGGATGTGCAGAGTGGGGCTGAGGGGGGAGTTTCGGGGGTGTTGTCGTTCAAGTCTGTGCTCCATATCAGTGCCAGTGGAGGTGCTGGGGGGCGGGATGCCTCACCGGATGAGTTGTCTGGGGTGAGGTTAATGGCAGGTGGTGATTCTCTGGGTGATGCCTGTGGAGAGGGCACTCTGGATGATGTGGAGGTCAGGGCTGTTATGGGACGTGATCCTCTTTCAGACTCCGAGGGTGCCAGTGTTCCACAGGCCCTGGGGATGCCTCTTGTTGTTGCTTCCCCAGGCCCAGAGGAGGAGGGTGATGGTAGCGTGCAGGAGCCCAGCCATTCAGAGGGCTGCGAGTCTCAGGTAGGGGTGTTGGGACCCACCCCCAGCATTGATCCGGGTGGTCGTGTCATGGCTGTGGAGGAGGATAGCGATGCGGCCAGTGGGGGGGGGCTCAGAGAGTGATGTGTCAGACAGTTCTGGTCTTTCTGAGGTTGTTGATTCAGGTGCGAGCGGGTTGGCTGAGAGCCCAGACTCCAAGGCCGTGTCTGAGGCGAAGCTTATTGTTGAGGTGCGAGAGTTCTTAAAAATAAGTCGTGCTCCCAAAACATTATGGTGGGCCGCTACAAGGAGATGGGAGGATTGGCTAGATGTGCGGGAGAGTCTCGAGGCTATCCTTAGTAACAAGGATAGTGGTCTTTCTGACTCGGATTTGGGGCAGTTTTGGGGTTTGTTGAAGGTCCTCAGAAAAGGACCTCCTGTGACTACAGGGAGTGTGAGGGTCACAATCTAATGTGTCTACACATTCACAGTAGCTACATTAAATTTAAATGGGAGTAGAGCGAGTTTTCGAAGATTTCAGCTCTTATCAGCCCTAAGGGAGGGGAGATTTGCAGTTTGTTATCTGCAAGAGACACATACCGTTGCTAGTGATGAACCTACCTGGCAACTGGAGTGGGAAGGGAGGGTTTATATGAGCCATCTCAGCTCAAATTCGAGTGGGGTGGCTTTTCTGTTGGCCCCAAATTTTCTGCCAAGCATTTTAAAAGTGCAGGAAGTGGTGCCAGGACGTTTGCTCCATCTGGCCGTGAGCCTGGATGGCATGCCGTTGCATTTCATTAACGTGTATGCCCCTAGCTCCGGCACGATGCAGGCCGGCCTGCTTCGGGAGGTGAATGCTCTGTTGGGCACTATTGATAGGGGAGAGTGTGTCTTCCTTGGTGGGGACTTTAATTGCACACTTGAGGTGCGGGACCGTTCTGGTACTCAGTGTGCGCCTGCTGTAGCGAAGAAGCTGAGAGGCTTGATTGACTCCTTTGAGTTGGTTGATGTTTGGAGGGACCTTCACCCTGATTCCACTGCTTTTTCGCGGAGGTCTGAGGGCGGTGGTTCCCGCATTGATCGGTTTTATATTTCCTGAGCGTTTGTTTCCCGTGTCTCAGCGGCCTCAATGCGGCTGGTGCCGTGCTCGGACCATTGTCTGGTGCGTGTGGATTTCAATCCAGCGTGCGCTCGGGCTGGGTCCGCGTACTGGCACTTTAACAACAGGCTGCTGGAGGACCGGTGTTTCCGGGAGTCATTCACTCGGTTTTGGGTGAAGTGGAGAGAGAGGCAGAGGTGCTTCTCTTCCCTTAGGCAGTGGTGGGATGTGGGTAAAGCTCACATCCGTCTCTTTTGTAAGGAATATACATGGGGGTCGACTGGGAGGCGGGACTCAGCGGTCGAGAAGCTGGAGAGGGAGATACAGGACGCTGAGTCTCGCCTGGGTCAGTTTGGTGAAGACTCCAGCGAATGGGGTGAGTTTCAGAGGAAGAAGGAGGTTTTGAGGAGTCTGCTGCTTGAGCGATCTCGAGGCGCTTATGTGAGGTCTCGGGTCCAGATGCTGCACGAGCTGGACCGAGCGTCGCCTTTCTTTTTCTCTTTGGAGAAGGGGCGGGGAGCTCGAAAACAGCTCGTGGAGTTGCTTGCAGATGACGGCTCCTCTGTCACTGATCCAGAGAGGATTAATGCCTTGGTTAGGTCCTTTTATGGGACCCTGTTCTCTGCGGAAGGATTCAGTGTGGAGGCTCAGCAAGATCTGTGGGAGGGTCTACCGACCGTAGATAGGGGGGAGGCTGATCTTCTTGATGGCCCCTTATCTTTGGAGGAGTTGACTCGCGCCTTGCATCAGCTCAGGAGGGGTAAGTCCCCCGGGCTGGATGGGTTGACGGTGGAGTTTGTTAGAGCATTCTGGGACGTCCTAGGGGGTGACTATATGTTGGTTTTGGGGGAGAGCCTGGCGACTGGAGTGATGCCTCTCTCGTGGCGTAGGACGGTTGTTGTCTTGCTGCCTAAGAAGGGCGAACTCCGTTTGTTGAAGAACTGGCGTCCAGTCTCTCTCCTTTGCACAGAATATAAAATTTTTGCACGGGCAATGGCAAATCGCCTGGGCTCCGTGCTGCATCAAGTGATTCATCCTGATCAATCTTATACAGTCCCTGGCCGGTCCATCCAGGATAACATCCACCTGGTTAGGGACCTGATTCATTTAGTCCAGGGTACTGGTGAGTCAGCTGCTTTTCTGTCTCTTGATCAGGAGAAGGCTTTTGATAGGGTAGAGCATGAATACCTATTTGGGACGTTGCAAGCGTTTGGGTTTGGACCACACTTCGTGGCCCGGGTCCGGCTTTTGTACGCTGCTGCGGAGTGTCTTGTAAAGGTTAATGGCGCGGTGCTATCTCCTTTTCATTTTGGGAGGGGGGTCCGCCAGGGGTGCCCTATGTCGGGCCAGTTGTATTCGGTCTGTGTGGAGCCGTTCCTGTGTCTTCTTCGGAGGAGGTTGACAGGCCTGGCCCTACCTGGCCCGCGGGTTGAGGTGATTCTATCGGCGTATGCCGATGACGTACTTCTTATGTTCACTGATCCTGGTGACCTGCGGAGGATGCGTGACTGCCAGGAGATATTCTCGGCTGCATCTTCTGCTAGGATTAACTGGAGTAAGTGCTCTGGACTTTTGGTGGGTCAGTGGCGGGTAGACTCCCTGCCGGAGGAGATGGCATTGTATGCGTGGAGTACCACGCACCTCCTCTATCTGGGGGTGTACCTGAGTCCCACTGAGGATGTTTGGCCGGCAAACTGGCAAGAGTTGGAGACGAAGGTGGTTGCTCGGCTGGGGCGCTGGTCAGGCCTGCTTGGAGTTCTCTCCTTTCGGGGGAGGGTGCTGGTCATAAACCAGCTGGTGGCCTCTATGTTATGGTACCGGCTGGCTACTCTTGTCCCGCCCTCTATATTTGTAACTGCTATACAGAAGAAGCTGGTGGATTTATTTTGGGGAAATAGGAAGCATTGGATTTCCGCGGCGGTCCTGAGTCTTCCGTTAGAGGAGGGCGGCCAGTCCTTGGTGTGCGTGCGCACCCAGGTGGCGGCTCTCCGTCTCAGGACTCTGCGGAGATACATGTATGTAGAGAACCCTCCCAGATGGCACGCTCTGGCCACGTATTTTTTTCGTCAGGGTCGTTGCCTAAGGGGGGTCTCGCGGCTCCCGGTGGCGGGTGTCAGTCGACCCGCTCTAAGGGGCTTGCCTGTTTTCTATAGGGATGTGTTAAGAGTGGGGAATTTGGTGGTGTTCAGCCAGAGTGTTGTTCCACGAGGAGAGGGGGATGTTGTGGCTGCGGGTGTGGCTGGTCCTCATCCTGTCATGGTGGTTGTCGAGGAGAGGCGCGAGCCTAGAGTGGTTCAGATAGAGCTTACCCCTGCTCCGTCAGATCTGCTCATCGGGCCTAGGCTTCGGGATATTTCTCGGCCTCCGGCTCCGCATAATCTGAGCTGCCTTTCTGAGATGACCAGCATGCCATTTTGTGATGCAAGGAGACGCGCACTGTACAGGATGCTCCTGCATATTCTGAACCACCGTGCCTTCGTCTCCCGTCCTGACTCACCATGGAGGACGGTGTTATCATCCGAAGGCGGCGGGGGGCCCCAGTGGGGGTCCTTCTATAAGGGAGTTGTACCCCTTTATATTGGGGACCTGGGGTGGAGAGTGCTGCATGGAGCGGTGGTTTGTAATAAACTTTTGAGTCGGTTCACGGGCTCGTCTGCCGCATGTATTTTCTGCGGAGAGGAGGAGACCGTATTCCATGTGTATGTGGAGTGTGTGAGGTTACTGCCCCTGTACCAATATCTGAAGGGGTTGTTCCTCAAGTTCTGGCTGCATTTTAGCCCCACAATCCTGGTGTTTGGACACAAGGCGGGGAGTGGGGAGAGCCGAGTGTGGGGGGGGGACTTACCTGTCGGTTTGCTCCTTGGCCTGGCCAAGATGGCCATTCGTGGGTCCAGGCAGCGGGCGGTCGACGGTCTGGCGAGAGTCGGCTGCCTGCCCCTCTTTCGGGCCTGCGTCCGAGCACGTGTGTCCCTGGAGAGGGAACACGCGGTGTTCACGGGGACTCTGGAGGCCTTCCGTCAGCGCTGGTCGCCGCGTGGGGTTGAGGCGATTATAAATGAATGTACTGCTGTACTACAATGATCTGTTCATTATAGTGTGATTTTTGATTGTGTTTTGATGTGTTGTATTTTATGATTTGTGTTGAATAAAGTTTTTGAAAGGAAAAAAAAAAAAAAAAAAAAGAGAGAGAGAGAGAGAGAGAGAGAGAGAGTGTGGGTGTGTGAGAGAGCGAGAGAGAGAGTGTGGGTGTGTGAGAGAGCGAGAGAGAGAGAGGGGGGAGATAGACATAGAGAGAGACAGAGACTTAGGGAGACAGGGAGAGATATATATATAGAGAGAGGGAGACAGAGAGAGTCAGGGAGAGAAAACTGCTTTGTCACTAAACCAGCATTCGAGCTTTTTCTGTTTGATTGATCTTTGAATCTGTTTCCTCCCCCCCTCCACATCTCTCTCTCCCTCTCATTCTCTCTCCCTCCCCGTCTCTCTCACGTTCTCTCTCTCTCCCTGTCTCTCTCACATTCTCTCTCTCTCTCTCTCTGTCTCTCATTCTCTCCCCGTCTCTCTCCCCCCCTCTCTCCTTTACCCGGGCCTTTGAACTGGCCACGCACTTGCCCTGCCATGGGGTAGATTCCCGCTAACCCAGGCCCAGGCTCCGGGCCTATCAACTAGGCCAAGAACCAGACTTCTGAGGCCCGAAAATCAAGACACAGGCTCAAAGCCTAACATCTAGGCGTGGAATGAGGCTTTGAGGCCTACAAATCTAGACACAGCCTCAAAGCCTAAAAACTAGGCCAAAAACAAGGCTTCTAAGGCCAGAAACTCAAGACACAGGCTCATAACCTAAGATCTATGCCGGGAATGAGAGTCTCTCTCTCTCCCCCCCTCTCTCTCTCTCTCTCCCTCTGAACAAAATTAAAATGAAGTTAAACAAAGTTAACTGAATCACAGAATCATAGAAAATAGGTGCAGGAGTAGGCCATTCGGCCCTTCGAGCCTGCACCACCATTCAATATGATCATGGCAGATCATCCAACTCAGTATCCTGTACCTGCCTTCTCTCCCTACCCATATAACCATATAACAATTACAGCACGGAAACATGTCTTCTCGGCCCTTCCAGTCCATGCCGACCATTTATTTTCCCCTAGTCCCATCTACCTGCACTCAGACCATACCCCTCCATTCCTTCCCGCCATATACCTATCCACTTTACTTTTAAATGTTAAAATCCATAAAATACACCCCTGATCCCTTTAGCCACAAGGGCCACATCCAGCTCCCTCTTAAATATAGCCAATGAACTGGCCTCAACTACCTTCTATGGCAGTGAATTCCACAGATTCACCACTCTCTGTGTGAAAAATTATCTTCTCATCTCGGTCCTAAAAGACTTCCCCCTTATCCTTAAACTGTGACCCCTTGTTCTGGACTTCCCCAGCATCGGGAACAATCTTCTTGCATCTAGCCTGTCGAACCCCTTTAAAGATTTTGTAAGTTTCTATAAGATCCCCCCTCAATCTTCTAAATTCCAGCAAGTACAAGCCAACTCTATCCAGTCTTTCCTCATATGGAAGTCCTGCCATCCCAGGAATCAGTCTGGTGTACTCCCTCCATGGCAAGAATGTCTTTCCTCAGATTAGGAGACCAAAACTGTATGCAATATTCCAGGTGTGGTCTCACCAAGACCCTGTACAACTGCAGTAGATCCTCCCTGCTCTTGTCCTCAAATTCTTTTGCTATGAATGCCAACATACCATTCGCTTTCTTCACTGCCTGCTGCACCTGTATGCCTGCTTTCAATGACTGGTGTTACATGACATCCAGATCTCATTGCATCTCCTCTTTTCCTAATCAGCCACCGTTCAGATAATAGTCTACTCTCCTGTTTTTGCCACCAAAGTGGATAACCTCACATTTATCCACATTATACTGCATCTGCCATGCATTTGCCCACTCACCCAACCTATCAAAGTCATCTTGCAGCCTCCTAGCATCCTCCTCACAGCTAACACTGCCCCCCAGCTTCGTCTCACCCGCAAACTTGGAGATGTTGCATTCAATTCCCTCATCCAGATCATTAATATATATTGTAAATAGCTGGGGTCCCAGCACTGAACCTTGCGGCACCCCACTAGTCACTGCCTGCCATTATGAAAAGGACCCATTTACTCTTACACTTTGCTTCCTGTCTGCCAGCCAGTTCTCTATCCACATCAATACTGAACCCACAATACCGTTTGCTTGTATACTAAGTTTGTATACTAATCTCTCATGCGGGACCTTGTCAAAAGCCTTCTGAATGTCTAGATATTACACATCCACTGGTACTCCCTTATCCACTCTACAAGTTACATCCTTGTAAAATTATATAAGATTCGTCAGACATGATTTACCTTTCGTAAATCCATGCTGACTTTGTCCAATGATTTCACCATTTTCCAAATGTGCTGCTATCCCATCTTTAATAACTGACTCTAGCAGTTTCCCCACTACCAATGTTAGACTAACTGGTCTGTAATTCCACGTGTAGTATCTGTAGGTATGTTACAATACCAACCTTTAGTGGCGCTGCAGTTCTGCCGCTCCCCGTGTGTGTGACTTTGGCGCCTTTCAGAGAGGGGCGGGTTTAAAATGTTGTTTTTCCCCAGACAGTCCAAATCGATCCATGTCGGGTGACTTCATCGCTAAAGAGAAATCGCTCTGACATTTCATTCATGAAGCTATTTTTAAACTACGCTAGATTATTTATTAACTAGAGTAGTTTAAAAATCATCTTCTAAAGCTCTGAACACCGACAGCAGAACAGACCTAACGTAGGTGATAAAATACGGTACACAGTTTATTTTTACATAAAAACGTGGATCTTAGGAAGCATTTAATCACATTTTCATGTTGTGAAAAGGGGACAAAAAATGTATGAACCGCCAGTATTTTTCATACCGACTTCACCGCAAACCACAACGTTCCAATCCACCGCATTCCACTATAACCCACTCGCAAGTTGATTTAAATTGCCATTAATTTACAGGCATCATTAATTTAAATGAGATTTAAAAATCATGTTATATCGTGGATTATTGTGTGAATGTTATTTGGACACTTAGGCAATTTTTCTTAAGAAATTGATAGATGTTTAGATCTAGTAATTGAATATTGTAATTACCTACATTGGATAACTGACTAATTATATACTTTAATTTCAGGTCATCCATGTAAGATTGTTTCATATTTGTTTCAGAATGCTTCAATCTATAATAACTGAATATTTCATTGAGTTTTCTTAATTTTTAAGAAAGTTATGGCATTTTGACTGTTCTAGATCACAGCTTTTGTGTTAAGTCAATGGAAAGGCAATGGGGAACAAGATGCTAATTTCCGTGTATGAAAATGACCATAACTTTTTTTAAGACTGAAGATATGAAAGTGAATTAGGTGTCAAATTAAACTTCTTTTTACGCTTCATCTGTTGGGATAAATTGCAGATGATGTTTAAAATCTCACAATTTTGTAACATTGCTACTGTGGGTTTATAACAATATTCGCCCCAGTTCCCCCCCCCCCCCCCCAGATGTGTAGTTTATGTGGTGATTCAGTGATTATTTTCAGAGGTGGGGGGCAGAGAGAGGGGAATGTTTATAGACGGTGAGTTTATATTATTTACCCAGAAGTTAGACTAACTGGTCTGTAATTCCCCGTGTAGTTTATGTGGAGATTTCCAGACGTGTAGTTTATGTGGAGATTTACACACGTTTAGTTTATGTGGAGATTTACAGACGTGTAGTTGATGTGGAGATTTACAGACGTGTAGTTTATGTGGAGATTTCCAGACGTGTAGTTTATGTGGAGATATACAGACGTGTAGTTTATGTGGAGATTTACAGACGTGTAGTTGATGTGGAGATTTACAGACGTGTAGTTTGTGTAGAGATTTACAGACGTGTAGTTTATGTGGAGATTTACAGACGTGTAGTTTATGTGGAGATTTACAGACGTGTAGTTTATGTGGAGATTTACAGACGTGTAGTTCATGTGGAGATTTACAGACGTGTAGTTTATGTGGAGATTTACCTCAGCTCTGTCTGTCTCCCCCAGATTTACCGGGTTTATTTCTCTTATTCCGCTGCTGATTTACAACGTTATTGACCTCAGTGAATAAGAGGGGGAGGTTTATAACGGGGGAGTTTGACCCCAGTTTCCCCCCCACACACACACGTGTAGTTTATGTGGTGATGACCTCACTTCTCCCCCACATTGACGACCCCGCTCCGCTGCTGATTTATTTACAACATTATTTACCTCAGCTCCGTCGGCAGCGACGTCACCAACTGCCGCTTCACCGCCGCCATTTTGATGCGGTCGATGGGGAGACTCGGCCCGGGGCGGGCGGGCGGGCGGCCATCTTGGTGAGGCCAGGTGAGGTCGGCGCCGCTGATTGGTCGGCAGCCGGCGGCCATCTTGGTGAGGGATTGACGGCGGCCGTCCAAATATGAGAGGTTATTGGCGGCCATCTTGGTGAGGGGTCGCCGTCAGGATTCAAGAGATACAAGAGACTTTATTGTCACGTGTCCCTGATAGGACAAGGAAATTCTTGCTTTGCATCAGCACAACAGAACATAGTTGGCTTGACCACAGAACAGATCAGTGTGTCCATATACCATTATATAAATATATACACACCATATAACCATATAACAATTACAGCACGGAAACAGGCCCTTCCAGTCCGTGCCGACCATTTATTTTCCCCTAGTCCCACCTGGACACAACTCTACGACCACATCCTCACCCAGACTCGATATCACAGCCACATCTGCTTCCTCGGGGCCTGCTGCGCCTCCATCTCATACCTCGTGGATTCCAGCTCCAATTCCCTGCCTCCCAGTTCGGACCCCAGCCGGACTATCGGTACTGACTGGCTAGCCACCGCCACACTGCAATTTTCCAACCGGGCATTAAGATCCACACCGGTTGCAATGCAAGGAAGAAGGGTCTCAACCCAAAACGTCGCCTATCCCCTTTGCTCCTTAGATGCTGCTGCACTCGCTGAGTTTCTCCAGCTTTTTTTGTGTAACCCACGTAGACACACGTTGGTCATACACTGAATAATCCAACCACAATTGTGATTGGAAGTGGAAGGAAATAATTGAAATTGCATTCATTGCAATGTGTAAAAAGAGATGAGATACTGTATTATAATTTTGCTGCATGTCATTGTGGTATATATCATATCTTGATTGATGAATCTGTTTAGTTTGTGACTTGATTTGATGCAGAAATAATAAGATGAATGTTTAATTGCGCATAATTCTGACTGGTAACTACACACATCGTCTAAGCACATTATCACACGGGTCATGCAAGCCGTCTTAAATGACAACCTAAACTGTCATTTGGCAACCTAAAAAGCTCCCTAAGTTGCCCGGCTGGCAACAGTGAAAAAATGTTACATGACAGCCCTGAACATATAAGATTATTAAGGGTTTGGACCTGTTAGAGGCAGGAAACATGTTCCCGATGTTGGAGAATCAAGAACCAGGGGACACAGTTTAAGAACGGAGATGAGGAAACACTTTTTCACACAGAGTTGTCAGTCTGTGGAATTCTCTGCCTCAGAGGGCGGTGGAGGCCGGTTCTCTGGATGCTTTCAAGAGAGAGCTAGATAGGGCTCTTAAAGATAGCGGAGTCAGGGGATATGGGGAGAAGGCAAGAACGAATCAGAATGGAACTTTATTTGCCAAGTATGTTTTGCAACATACAAGGAATTTCATTTGCCAAGTCAGTCCTATCAATAAAAAGTGGCAGATCACCCAAAACACATTTTCACATGAACATCCGCCACACC
Source organism: Raja brachyura (assembly GCA_963514005.1). Next base: position 228,686 of record CAUPSL010001516.1, on the reverse strand, counting down.
GATTCCTACACACTCCTCAATGTGATTGAAGGCGAAATAAAGTTCAAGTCTCTTCCCTTTGTTCTTCCGCGGTCGGGGGCCTCGAGCCCTCTGTTGAAGGGACATTCTTGACTCCCGCAGCCGGTGGCGTTTTGGCCCTCCACGTCGAGGCAATCAAGCTCCCGCATCGGGGTGATGTAAATTCCCCCACGCTGGACGATCCAGTGTTGAGTGGTACACCGCAGGGCACATCTGTTTTTGTTTACATAAATGACATCCATGAAAAAGTCGCAAGCACGACCATACTATTCGCTGATGATTGTTTGCTGTACCGTCCAATTAAGTCAGCTGATGATGAAGATGCCCTCCAAAAGGATCTCAATACAATGGTTGAGTGGTCACAACAATGGGCATGCAGTTCAACCCGTCCAAATGTGAAACCATGCGTGTCACCAGAAAGAGGAAATCAGGTGAAACATCTTACAATAAACTTGGTGCCACCCTTGAAGAATACAAACAAACCAAGTATCTTGGCATCAAATTGCAGAATGATCTGCGTTGGAATGGTCAGACTCATCATGCAACGGTGAAAGCAACGTGTCAAAAACTTTCTGAGACGCAACTTTCATCATTGTTCAAGTTCTGTCAAGGAGAAGCCATACTTCACCCTCATTAGACCTCATTTGGACTACACAGTTGCAGCATGGGACCCATACACAAATAAAAACATTTCTTCCATCGAACGTGTCCAAAGATAGGCAGCTTGATTTGTTACTGACACCTATGAGAGAGAAGTGAGTATTACCAAACTTCTGAATTCACTGGGGTGGAACGCTCACCAAGTCAGGCATGAAGCTCACCCGTTTTTACAAAATGTTAAATGGTCAGATCGACATAGATTACAAGACCAACACCAAACCCAAACCAATTAGGAGCAGACGAGGGCATTCGATCCAATTTGTGATTCCAGCTACCAAGACAGATGTGTACAGCAATTGGTTCTTCCCCCGCACAATTAAAGCATGCAATAATCTCCACCCTAATATAGTTACTCAACCAGATGCAACTAAATTTAAGGTAGCTGTTTCTTCCCAAAAACCCTTTCTGGCTTAAGTCCTCGCTCCACCACCTCCAGTTTAAATTTAGTTTGGAATATTTTGGAGGACCAAGAAACCAAGAACCAAGAAGAACATTAAAACAAACTTTAAACAAACAGTAATTTTTTTTTTAAAAGCTGAAATATCGAAGTCTGCCGGCGGAGCAGCCATCGTACGGCACCCGTGGTGGGAAGGGTAGTGACTGTGGATGATCAGCCATGCTCAAATTGAATGGCGGTGCTAGCTCCAAGGGCCGAATACCCGACTGCTGCACCTATTGTCCATTGAGCTTCCCTGTGGGAGGAGGGTGAGCATTAGACCACATTGTGTGAGAGTCTGCAGCGTGGAGACTCCAGGCCCGATGCTGAGCCTAGGACTCTGGTTAGGCGACAGCTGCGGCCCACTGGTGGGCGGTGGAGTGGACAGGGCCGGCACAGTCGCTTGTCGAGGTCCGTGGGGAGTGGAATGGCACTCGGGCGAAGTGTCGGAAGAGCCGGTCACCGGATGAACGTGAAGGCAGCGAGGGTCGGCAGCTCCGGCGAGGCAGCGAGGGTCGGCGGTGTCGGTGAGCTGGTGAAGGTCGGCGGCAATGGCCACGGGTGACTAGCTGGCTACCTCCGCACTGTCATAGGCTGTGGGTTGGCAGCGCGCACACACACACGGCTCCGGGCAGCGGACACACGGGGATGAAAACCCAGCAACGTCCCCGTCAGCAGCAGCAGAGTTGGGGACAGTCTGGTCCCTCCACCCACCCAGAGTCACAGACCGGGCTGCTCCGGCACCTCGACCCCCTACCAGGGTGATTCACCCTCCCCCCTCGACCCACACACCGGGGAGATTCCCCCCCCCCCCCCCCCGACTCACACACCGGGATGATTCACCCCCCCCAGACCCACACACCGGGATGATTCAACCCCCCGCCCCAGACCCACACACCGGGATGATTCACCCCCCCCCCCCGGACCACCACTTGGGGTGCTTTACCGCCACAGACTCCTACATGGGGTGATTCACCCCCCGGACCCCCACAAAGGGGTGATTCACCCGGGTGCCGGGCTGTCTGTACCTCCACCGCTGCATTTCAGCCGCCAAACACCAAACGATATTGCCAAGTGCAGGAACTATCTTTGAAGTAGTGGGGAAGTGTCCATTGCCCTATGGCTAGATATGCATGGAGGCGAGAATAATTTCTTATCATTTCTGGATGGTTGGCATTTCCTATGATAGTACAACATGAATCCTGAAGAATTCCAAAGAACACAGTTGTCAAAGTTCGTCTCTTAAAGAAAGCAGACAGCAACAAAATTGTTAAAGGTAAACCAAAGCAATCTTTTAATCAATTTGGCAGACGGGAGTGGCGAGATCTACAAAGAGAACCCATTCCTCTTGCTTCCCGCTCAACTTTGCTACGTTGTACTTCTAAGATTTAGTTTTTATGTCCCTGACGTCCCTTGTCAGCCAAGGTCGTCCCTGCAGGAGCGGGTTCACGGGAGGATGGAGAGAATTTGTGTTCTGGTGGGGGTGGGGGGAGAGAATGGAGGTAGAGGGGAGAATATGGGGAGGGAGGAGTGAGAGGAATGTAGCTTTGCAGCTTTAAGGGACATTGGTCAGGTAGCACTTGGAGTATTGCATACAGTTCTGGTTACTCCATTACAGGAGTGGAGGCTTTGGGGAAGGTCCAGAGATGGTTAATCAGAATGGTTTAAAAACAAGGAAGTGCAGATGCTGGATTAGAAAAAAGGACACAAAATGCTGGAGTAACTCAGCGGGATTGGCAGCATCTCTGGAGAGAAGAAATGGGTGACTGAAGAAACGACCCGAAACATTACCCATTCCTGCCAGTAATTTGTGTTTACCTAAACAGCACCTATCCACGTGGCGGTGTGCCAGCAGTCTGAAGGAGCGGGCAAAGGCCTTACCACAGAGCGGGCAGGTGAAGGGGTGCTGGCCGGTGTGGTTTAGCCGGTGCTCCAGCAGGTGGTCAAGACGGGTGAAGCCCTTACCACAAGACGGGCAGGGGAAGGGACGCTCCCCGCTGTGGGTACGCCGGTGCTGCCACAGGCTGGACATGCGGGTGAAACTCTTGCCACCCTCAGCACATAAAGGGTCTCTCTCCGGTGTGTATCCACTGGTGCTCCCGCAGTCCCCATGCCCTTGTCACAGTGGGAGCAGTTGCTCGCCGGCGTGGGTCCGCCGGTGCTGCCGCAACCCCCGCGAGCTGTCAAACTCCTCGCCACAGTACGGGCAGATGTAGGGCTGGCCACTGGTGTGCACGGGCTGGTGAGACAGGGCGTGGGAGGCCATGGCAAAGCGCTCTCCACACACTGGGCTGGGGATGGGATGGTTGCCAGTGTGCACCCGCTGGTGGGACAGCAGATAGGTGGAGCGGTTGAAGCCCTTGCCACACTGGGTGCAGGTGTAGGGCCGCTCACCGGTGTGGGTGCGCTGGTGCACCAGCAGGTTGCCGGACTGGGTGAAGCCCTTGCCGCACTGGGCGCAGGTGTAGGGGCGCTCGCCGGTGTGGGTGCGCTGGTGCTTCAGCAGGTGGCCGGACTGGGTGAAGCCCTTGCCGCACTGGGTGCAGGTGTAGGGCCGCTCCCCGGTGTGGGTGCGCTGGTGGTTCAGCAGGTTGCCGGAATGGATAAAGCCCTTGCCGCACTGGGTGCAGGTGTAGGGACGTTCGCCGGTGTGGGTGCGCTGGTGCTTCAGCAGGGTGTTGGACTGGGGGAAGCCCTTGCCACATTGGATGCAGGTGTAGGGCCGCTCCCCGGTGTGGGTGCGCTGGTGCAACTGCAGGCTGCTGGACCGGGTGAAGCCCTTGCCACATTGGACGCAGGTGTAGGGACACTCGCCGGTGTGGGTGCGCTGGTGCTTCAGCAGGTAGCCAGACTGGGTGAAGCCCTTGCCGCACTGGGCGCAGGTGTAGGGGCGCTCGCCGGTGTGGGTGCGCTGGTGCTTCAGCAGGTGGCCGGACTGGGTGAAGCCCTTGCCGCACTGGGTGCAGGTGTAGGGCCGCTCACTGGTGTGGGTGCGCTGGTGCTTCAACAGGTAGTTGGAGTGGGTGAAGCCCTTGCCACAGGTGTTGCAGGTGTAGGTGCGCTCCCCGGTGTGCACGTTCCTGTGCTGCTTCAGGCCCGTGGACAACATGAAGCCTTTGCCGCAGTCGGAGCAGGTGAAGGGCCGCTCACTGCTGTGCACCCCCCGGTGGAGCCGCAGCCCCGACATCCGGGCAAAGCTCTTGCCACAGGTGGAGCAGCCATAGGGCTTCTCGCCCGTGTGCACCCGCCGGTGGATCTCCAGCTTGCTCGGGTACTGCCAGGCCTTGCCACACACATCGCACTCATAACGCTTCTCCTTGTTGCACCCCGTCATGTGGTCCTCCATCGAAGCTCAGCCTGCACACCGAGCAGATGGGGAGGGGGCTCACCTGCCTCACCGTCCACCGCAATGCCTCCTAAACCCTGCAGGAGGGAAATACAGAGGGTCAACATGCTGGCAAACAGGACATTACTAGCACATATTGGGTGCATTTATGGCGGATGAAACTGTTATATAACTTTGTGCGGCACAGTTGCTGCCTCACCGCCAGAGACCCGGGCTCGGTCTCTGACTACGGGTGCTGTCTGTGCAGAGTTTGTACTTTCTCTATTTGACCTGCGTGGGTTTTGGCTCCAGTCTCCTCCAACGTTTCAAAGACGTTGAGGGTTGCCGATTAAGCTGCCTCTGCAAAATTGTTAAATTCTTCCAAGTGTGCGTAGGATCTCTCCCTCTCCCCCTCCCCCTCCCTCCCTCTGTGTGTGGAGTCTGTAGACTGGGCAATGTTCAGGGACTCGGCAACGGATCTGAATAAATACACCACAGTCGTTACAGACTTGATAAAGAAAAGTGTGGAGGACTCCATCCCAACAAAAACCTTCTGAGTGTTTGCCAACCAGAAGACTTAGATGAACCATGAGATCCACATTCTTCTGAAGACCAGATCCCAGGCATTCATGTCTGGTGATGCAGAGGTCTACAAAAAGTACAGATACTACCTTGGTAAGGCCATCAAAAAGGCCAAAAGGGACTTCTGCTCCAAGCTGGAGGATGAGGGATGTTCAGCAACTGTGGCGGGGCTTGAATGCAATCACCTACAAGGCAAAATCAGGAGGCAGCTCAAATGTCAGCGAAGCATCACTCCCTGACGAGCTCAATACATATTACACACTCGTTGATAGGGAGAACACTGGTGTGCCTTCCCGAGCCCCCATTCGCTGTGATGGTATTTCGGTCACAGTCACAGAGGCCAAAGTCAGAAGATCCTTCAGAGGGGTGAACCCTCGAAAAGTGCCTGGACCTGATGGTATACCCGGGAGTGTTCTAAACCCGAGAGATTTTACGGACATTTTCAACCGCTCACTTCTGATGTCTGAGGTTCCCACCTCTTTTAAAAGGGCATCAATAATACCGGTGCCCAAGAAGAGCAAGGTGACGTGCCTCAATGACTATCGACCAGTGGCATTAACGTCTGTGGTGATGAAGTGCTTTGAGAGCCTGATCATGGCGCAAGTCAACTCATACATCGACAAAAACCTGGACCCACTGCAGTTCGCTTACTGCCGCAACAGATCAACAGTGGAGACAATCACGCTGGCTCTCCACTCCGCTCTGGACCACTTGGACAACAAAAACTCATATGTCAGACTGTTATTCATTGATTACAGCTCGACATTTAATACTATCATCCCCTCCAACCTGGTTACCAGACTCGCAGAACTGGGTCTCTGCACATCCCTCTGCGATTGGATCCTCCACTTCCTCATTCACAGACCACAGTCTGTTCGTATTGGTGTAAATGTTTCGGCCTCGATAACAATCAGAACGGGAGCACCTCAAGGCTGCGTGCTGAGCCCCCTGCTGTACTCACTCTATACTCATGACTACGTAGCCACATAGTGCGAACTTCATCATCAAGTTCAGCAACGACACCACTGTTGTGGGACGTATCACTGATGGAGACGAGTCAGAGAATAGAAGTGAGACCAAATGGTGCCAGCACAATAACCTGGCTATCAACACCAGCAAAACAAAGGAACTGATTGTGGACTTTGGAAGGGAAAGGATGGGGACCTATATGGACACGCTGATCTGATCTGTATTTATTTATGCCTACTATATTCTGTTGTGCTGATGTAAAGCAAGAATCCACGCTGTATCTCTAAACTAAACTAGTGTGTCAACGGGCATTCGCTGGTCGGCACGGACTCGGTCGTCCGAAGGGCCCGTTTCCGCGCTGAATCTCTGAACTAACCTAGTGTGTGAACGGGCGTTCGCTGGTCGGCACGAATTCGGAGGGCTGAAGGAAGGGTCTGTTTCCACGCTGTATCTCTAAACTAATCTTGTGTTTGAATGGGCGATCGCTGGTCAGCACAGACTCGGTGGGCCGAAGGAAGGGTGTATCTCTAAAAGTAAGTGATTTTATAATGAAGGTCTAGGTTTAAATATATGGATCACTAACCTGTCATTTGTGGCCCTTCTGGACTTTGCTGAAAATGATCAGAAAAGAAGAATTATTATGTATTTTAAGTCAAATTGAATGATTTATTTGACACTGACCCTTCTGTCCTGGCCCTCCTCCACTGTCAGAGTGAGGCCCAGCACAAATTGGAGGAACAGCACCTTATATTGCCAGCAGTTACTTCAAGAGGGCTTGTATACAAAAACATGGTCGTAAATGCTGAGGCTCCATGAGGCCCTGGTCAGGCCACATTTGGTGTATTGTGAGCAGTTTTGGGCCCCGTATCTGAGGAAGGATGTGCTGGCTCTGGAGAGGGTCCAGAGGAGGTTTACAAGAACCATCCCAGCAACGAGTGGGTTAACTAACTACGATGAGCGTTTGTCCGTGCTGGGCCTGTACTCGCTGGAGTTTAGAAGAACGAGTGGGGACCTCATTAAAAATTCACCCCACACTGAAAGGCCCGGAAATATCTTCTTCCCCATAGCAACCAATTAAACACAACTCATACAAAACTCTGAACAATAACAGACTATTGCAGTATATCTGATTAATTGATCTATCAGTATACCATTCACCCGCTGGAGGACCGGCCCAGAGCGCTACGACCACCCACCCGCTGAAGGACCAAGATGGAGACAGAGCACGAGGGGAGCGCGGACCCTCCCAGGGGGAGACGAGACGGAAGCCCGCGGTGAAGACGAGAGCGGTGAGTAACAGCGGGGTATGCGGTGAAGGTGACGCTTGCGTAGCCCCCCGCCCAGTCAGACAGCTGTTGTTAAAATGGCCGGAAATTAAAATTCTTCCTCGACCAGAGGTGCAACCCACACCCATCCACTGACACCCTTCTCCGCCTAGCGGAGCTGGTCCTTACCCTCCATAACTTATCTTTTGACTCCTCCCATTTACTCCAAACACACAGTGTAGCTATGGGCACACAAATAGGCCGAGCTACGCTTGCCTCTTTGTCGGGTACGTCGAACAATCCTTGTTCTCGGCGTACCAGGGACCCATCCCCAACCTCTGCCTCCATTACATTGACGACTGCTTTGGTGTCACCTCCTGCACCCACACACAACTGACTGACTTCATCCATTTCACCACCAACTTCCCTCCAGTGCTCAAATACACTTGGACCTTTTATGACATTTCCCTACCATTCCTTGACCTCACCATCTCTATTGCAGGTGATACAATCCTGACCAACATCCACTACAAACCAACCAACTCCCACAGCTACGTGGACTACTCTTCCTCCCACCCTGCTTCCTGTACGGACTCCATCCCCTAATCTCAATTCCTCCGTCTATGCCGCATCTGCTCCCAGGATGAGGTGTTCCACACCAGATCATCACAAATGTCCTCATTCTTCAGAGAACATTGATTCCCCTCCCTCACTATAGATGAGGCTCACACCAGGCTCTCCTCCATACCCCGCAACACTGCTCTCTTTCCCCATTCCCCCACTCGCAACAAGGGCATTGTCCCCCTGGTTCCAACCTTTCACCCCACCAGCCGGCACATACAACACATAGTCCTCTGTCAGTTTTGCCACCTACAACGAGACCCCAACACTCGCCACATCTTCCCAACCCCCCCGTCAACCTTCCGCAAAGGCCGCTCCCTCCGCAACTCCCTTGCCAATTCTACCCTTCCTTCCCACTCCACCCCTTCCCCAGGCACTTTCCCTTGCAACCGCAAGATAACTATATAACAATTGCAGCATGGAAACGGCCATCTGAGCCCTTCAAGTCCGTGTCAAACAACTTTCCCCCCTTAGTCCCACCTGCCTGCACTCATACCATAACCCTCCATACCCTTCTCATCCATATGCCTATCCAATTTATTTTTAAATGATACCAACGAACCTGCCGCCACCATTTTCACTGGAAGCTCATTCCACACCGCTACCACTCTGAGTAAAGAAGTTCCCCCTCATGTTACCCCTAAACTTCTGTCCCTTAATTCTAAAGTCATGTCCTCTTGTTTGAATCTTCCCTATTTTCAAAGGAAAAAGCTTGTCCACATCAACTCTGTCTATCCCTCGCAACATTTTAAAGACCTCTATCAAGTCCCCCCCTAACCTTCTGCATTCCAGAGAATAAATACCTAACTTGTTCAACCTATCTCTGTAACTTAGCTGTTGAAACCCAGGCAACATTCCAGTAAATCTCCTCTGTACCCTCTCTATGTTGTTGACATCCTTCCTATAATTGGGCGACCAAAATTGTACACCATACTCCAGATTTGGTCTCTCCAATGCCATGTACAATTTTAACATTACATTGTGGCGTCAGCCACTTAAGCTCGAACCCTCGTCAGGAGAGGGCGGGCACACGACGTCATGGGCAGAGGGAGTGTCCTGGTACATAAGCTCTCTCACCACGAGATCCACCAGGAGTTTCTACCGGTAGCTGAGCCCGAGGGCACAACCTCGCTCAGCTACAACAACTCTACATATAGTTAGCGCACCCACTATATGTGTGACAACAGAATAAAGAACCAGTTGCACCAACCTGATGTCTCCTCTTTATTCGCCACGTATGGTGCTGCTACATTGGTGACCCCCGACTGTCCAAATTTAAATTTGGGCTCACCTGAAGACGCAGCCTCGGGAGACCTGATGTCTACAGCCGGCTGCCCAGCCCTGCAGAACTACGCTGCCGCCAACCAGGCCCTGCAGTGAGGTATGTCGCCGCTGCCCCACCAGCTGCTGCAGGAGCTGCGAGCATTGCAGCCTCCTGCCCACGGCAGCCCCGACACACGCCCGACGGCCCTGGGAGCAGAGTGAGTACCTGCCACTCTCCCGCTCCCGACAACGGACCCCGGCTCCGGGCCTTGCACCGGAATGCAACTGACCGGGGACACTGCTCCAGGCCTCACTGGGTCTCCAGGCCCCAGCACCGCTCCAGGCCTCACTGGGTCTCCAGGCCCAGCACCGCGCCAGGCCTCCCCACGTCTACAGGCCCCAGCACCGCTCCAGGCCTTACCGCGGCTCCAGCCCCTGCACCGGACCCGGCTCCAGGCCTCACCGCGTCCCCAGGCCCTGCACCGGACCCGGCTCCCGGCCTCACCGCGTCTCCAGGCCCAGCACCGGACCCGGCTCCAAGCCTCACCATGTCTCCAGGCCCTGCACCACGCCTGGCCCCGCCGACCGCTGCACCTGTAAAAGTGGGCTTACCTGAGGCGGCCGCCGAAGCCGCCCTTCAGCTCCTCGCCGTCCTCCAGTCACCAGGTGATTCCTCTTCACCCGGCCAGCAAAAAGGCCGCCGCGCCATCTTGAAACGGGCGGCTTCCGACTACAAACATGGCCGCCGCCGGCCGGAAGTGCACTACGAACTTACCTGGCCGCCGTCTACAGCGCCACCTTCTGGCCGGATGCCGTCCCTGCAGCTTCACTGCCAGCAACAGCGCCACCGTCAGTTCGGCTGCTGTCCGTGCAACCTCATCGTCATCCACAGCGCCACCTTCCGGCCGGATGCCGTCACTGCAGCCTCACCACTGTCCACAGTGCCACCCTCCAGCTGGATGTTGTGGCTGCACGATGAACAATGGACAATTTGAAATTTAGACACTGGACACTAATTCTTTTTTTTTCACTGTTCATGTTTGTGTGCACTGCAATTGGTTTGTATATTGTATTTGGTTTACCCCCCATCGTTTTTGGGGGCCGTGTGTCACAGGACACTCTCCCTTAGCTGGTCAAGGAGATGCAACCGTGTTTCTTCAGTCTCCTCGCACCCCTCGGTACATCGGGATCTCACACGCAGAGCATCAACTGCGCCCGTGTAGAGCACCGTCCCGACCCACGCCCGGGGTGTCCCAGACCTCTTCTGTCCGGCGGCTTCTACATCCGTCTCCTCGCACCCCTCGGTACATCGGGATCGCCCACGCAGAGCGTCAACTGCGCCCGTGGAGCCCTCCGTCCCGACCCACGCCCGGGGTGTCCCAGACCTCTTCTGTCCGGCGGCTTCTGCATCGGTCTCCTCGCACCCCTCGGTACATCGGGATCGCCCACGCAGAGCGTCAACTGTGCCCGTGGAGCCCTCCGTCCCGACCCACGTCCGGGGTGTCCCAGACCTACATGCAGGAGCTTCCCTTGACCAAGCTATTCCTTCCTCCTGTTCTGGGGGGGGGTCCTGTGGCGTCAGCCACTTAAGCTCGAACCCTCGTCAGGAGAGGGCGGGCACACGACGTCATGGGCAGAGGGAGTGTCCTGGTACATAAGCTCTCTCACCACGAGATCCACCAGGAGTTTCTACCGGTAGCTGAGCCCGAGGGCACAACCTCGCTCAGCTACAACAACTCTACATATAGTTAGCGCACCCACTATATGTGTGACAACAGAATAAAGAACCAGTTGCACCAACCTGATGTCTCCTCTTTATTCGCCACGTATGGTGCTGCTACAACATCCCAGCTTCTATGCTCAATGCTCTGATTTATAAAGGCTAGCATACCAAAAGCTTTCTTTACCACCCTATCTATATGAGATTCCACCTTCAAGGAACTATGCACGGTTATTCCTAGATCCCGCTTTTCAACTGTATTCTTCAATTCCCTACCATTTACCATGTACGTCCTATTTTGATTTGTCGTGCCAAGACGTAGCACTACATTTATCAGCATTAAACTCCATCTGCCATCTTTCAGCCCACTTTTCCAACTGGCCTAAATCACTCTGTAGACTTTGGAAATCCTCTTCATTATCCACAACTTCATTACCTTGGTATCATCTGCATACTTACTAATCCAATTTACCACCCCTTTATCCAGATCATTGATGTACATGACAAACAACAAAGGACCGAACACAGATCCTTGTGGCACCCCTCTAGTCACCTGCCTCCAACCCGACAAGCAGCCACTTTTTTCAAAAGTGTCAGTACTTCTTTTACTTTGAAACTCATAGTATCCATATAGTATCCACTAGTTTCCCTTACCTCACATAATTCAATATCCTTCTCCTTGGTGAATACCGAAGAAAAGAAATGGTTCAATATCTCCCCATCTCTTTTGGCTCTGCAGATAGCTGTGCACTCGGTCTCTCCAATGGACCAACTTTATCCCTTGTTATCCTTTTGCTATTAATATAGCTGTAGAAAACCTTTCGATTTACTTTCACCTTACTTGCCAAAGCAACCTCATATCTTCTTTTAGCTTTTCTAATTTCTTTCTTAAGATTCTTTTTATATTCCTTATACTCCTCAAGCACCTCATTTACTTCACGCTGCCTATAATTATTGTAGATGTCCCTCCTTTTCCGGACAAGATGCCCAATTTCCCTTGAAAACCAGGGCTCTTTCCAATTTTTACTGGTGCCTTTCAACCGAACAGGGACATAAAGATGCTGTACTCTAAAAATTTCCCCTTTAAATGTCTTCCATTTCTCTTCTACATCTTTCCCATAAAACAAAATATCCCAGTTCACTCCTTTTAAATCATGCATCTCGTTAAAGTTGGTCTTTCTCCAATCAAAAATCTCAACCCTTGGCCCAGTTCTGTCCATATCCATAATTATATTGAAACTAATGGTATTGTGATCACTGGACCTTAAGTGCTCCCCAACGCATACCTCAGCCACCTGTCCCATCTCCTAACAGGAGGTCCAGCACTGCCCCTCAAGTAGGCAACACTATGTATTGCTGCAAAAAAGCTATCCTGCACACATTTTACATCCAGTCCATTTGCAGAATGTGTTTCCCAGTCTATGTGTGGAAAATTGAAATCTCCCACAATCACTACCTTGTGCTTACTACTAATATGTGCTATCTCTTTACATATTTGCTCGTCCAATTCTCGTTCCCCATTAGGCAGTCTATAATATACCCCTATAAGTGTTGCTGCACCTTTCCCACTTCTCAGTTCCACCCAAATAGCCTCCCTAGATGAGCCCTCCAATCTATCCTGCCAAAGCACTGCTGTAATATCTTCCCTGACTAGCAATGCAACACCTCCATCTCTTGCCCCTCCAATTCTATCACACCTGAAGCAACAAAATCCTAGAATATTTAGTTTCCAATCACAGCCGTCCTGCAACCATGTTTCACTGATCGCCACAACATCATACTTCCAGGTGTCTATCCAAACTCTAAGCTCATCCACCTATCTTACAATGCTCCTAGCATTAAAATATGCACATTTAAGAACCCCCCCCATCTCTTATTCTCTGTTTATTTCCTTTATTTTCATTCTCCTCTTGCGTCCGAGTGCTTCCCTTTTCTGCTTCCTGCTACACTTGTCCCTTTACCTCCCCTCGCGACTCCATTCAGGGACACAAACAGTCCTTCCAGCTCCGACAGAGGTTCACCTACACCTCCTCCAACCTCATCTACTGCATCCGCTGCTCTAGATGTCAACTGATCTATATCGGTGAGATCAAGCGGAGGCTTGGCGACCAGAGTGAGCAACACTGCAAGTTGGAGGAACAGCACCTCATATTCCGCTTGGGGAGTCTGCATCCTGGTGGCATCAACATTGAATTTTCTCAATTCTGTTAACCCTTGCTGTCTCCTCCCCTTCCCACTTCTCCCCCAGCCCTCGGTCTCCTCCTCCTTTTTCCTTTCTTCTCCCACCCCCCCTCCCATCAGTCTGAAGAAGGGTTTCGACCCGAAACGTTACCTGTCTCGTTCACTCCTTAGATGCTGCTGATGCACCCGCTGAGTTTCTCCAGCCTTTTGTGTCCCCTCGTTAGAATGGCCGCCTCTGGCGTCACTTGCTTTGACTTCAATGGGCGACTGCCAGTATCAAAGATGGCCGCGCATCACTTCGCTCCTATTGACTTCAATGGGAACTTCCAGTCAACGGAAGTGAAGCTTATAGGGCCATCTTTAATACTGGCAGTCTCCCATTGAAGCTAATGGGAGTGACGCTGTAGGCGGCCATAATTAATACTGGCATTCTCCCATTTAAGCCAATGGGAGTGAAGAAATATGCGGCCATTTTTTTATACTGGCAGTGACACTTTGAAGCCAATGGGAGTGAAGCTATAGGCGGCCATTTTAACTACGGTTAACTCCGGGCGGGCGGGGAGACTCAGGGCCCCGTTGTCCGGGCGGGGAGACTCGGGGCCCCGGTATCCGGGCGGGCGGGGAGATTCGGGGCCCCGGTGTCTGGGCGGGCGGGGAGACTCGGGGCCCCGGTGTCCGGGCGGGCGGGGAGACTCGGGGCCCCGGTGTCCGGGCGGGCGGGCGGGGAGACTCGGGGCCCCGGTGTCCGGGCGGGCGGGGAGACTCGGGGCCCCGGTGTCCGGGCGGGGAGACTCAGGGCCCCGGTGTCCGGGCGGGCGGGGAGACTCGGGGCCCCGGTATCCGGGCGGGCGGGGAGACTCGGGGCCCCGGTGTCCGGGCGGGCGGGGAGACTCGGGGCCCCGGTGTCCGGGCGGGGAGACTCGGGGCCCCGGTGTCCGGGCGGGCGGGCGGGGAGACTCGGGGCCCCGGTGTCCGGGCGGGCGGGGAGACTCGGGGCCCCGGTGTCCGGGCGGGCGGGGAGACTCGGGGCCCCGGTGTCCGGGCGGGCGGGGAGACTCGGGGCCCCGGTGTCCGGGCGGGGAGACTCGGGGCCCCGGTGTCCGGGCGGGGAGACTCGGGGCCGGGGAGCGAGGACAGCAGATTGACATCCATCCATCGGTGAGTATTTTGTCCGCCGCTCCCCCGTGGACGGCTCTGATCTTGGGGAGAGACTTGGGTTAAATTCCCCCATTGAATGTGATTCGCTCTTGTCTGTCAGCAGCACATTGAATTTATTGTTGTGAGTAAATGTGTCCCAGTGATAGTTTGAAGCAGAAAAGTCATGTTGAGCAACAGCTGCTGTTGCTGCAGCGTTTTGTCATTGGATGTGTTGCTGGAGATTCATGCTGCACATCCATCACACACACACACTTGTATAAAGTTGTAACCAACACTTGATGTGTTCAATGAGCTGAGCAGTCTGCTGGAGTCAAAGCTAATGTCCCAGTTTGTTTTACACTTACTAAATGGCTCAATGTTCAGGGAACTATTTCATAATGAAACTGTTAGTTTGTCATTTCCAGTTTTAGTTACTTTTGCTGATGAAACGTCCTTAATTGCCAGAGTAAAGGCCTTTCTGAGCCTTCTGTCAGGAGTGCTGCAGATTGTTTTCACCCTGTGGTCACAGATAAGACTGGTTCTGCTTCTAGTTGATTACTGCGCAAACAGTGGTTATCTGGCCCAGGTCAGAGTGAGTACAGTAGTGAATACATATTGAACTGGGCCTTTTTCACCACGTTAAGGAGATCTAGTTACTCAATCCCCTTTTTAAATGACTTAACATCGGGGTGGCGTGTGTGTTGGGTGGTAACATATTCCATTCCCTTATCGTCCTTGGGTAAAGGGAATATTGGTAGCAAAGTGTATTGAAATTTAGCCAGTTGATGATGTAGGAACCGTTATTTTGTCTTGTTTCATGGCAGTTGGTGGTCTGGGATGATGTGAGATATGACGGTGTGGTTTTGTGAATCTCCTTGTAAATTGCAATAAGTCTTAGCCTGATTCTGCGGAGCTCTAGGGTGTCCCATCCGAGAGAAGTCAGCATATTGTTCACGCTTGATTTGTGCTTGTGGTCATTACATACAAAGCGGGATGCTCGGCGTTATATTTTCTCCAGGGTGATCTTGTCGTTTTGGTTGAAAGGATCCCATACGGATCCACAATGCACCAATTTGAGCCGGACCAAGGACTTGTAAGCATTCTCTTTGATGGATGTACTACATGCGTGAACATTTATTTTGAGTAGGCTGAGGGACAGTGATCCCAGGAGAAGTTGCAGCAGAATGATAGTAAAAGCAAAGGATACTTTGAGGATTTCGGATTTGCAACACAGAATGCATTTTGTGCATGTCAGTTCTCATTTCATTATTCAATGAGTTGGGACTATTGGGTATGTGAGTGGGAATATGAAATTTGCACAAATCTATTGACCACTGTAGGATGACGTGTGACTTTCACAACCGTGAAATTGGAATTGGTTTTGAATATTGCCATTCCAGAAGATCTGAATGAAAAAGAGAAACATACTGGAAACACTCAGCAGTTTGATCCGCATTTGATTACAGTCCCAGTTCTGATAATGGATCATCCACCATTGCACTGTCCACTGTTTTCTGCCTTCACTATTTTAATCAATAAAGTAAATACATATTGTCCTTATTACTGGTAAAAAATGGTAGTAATTTGTACTTGGCCAGATCACACACAGTGGTAAGATAAACAAATACGTTTGATTTAGATGCTAGAGATCACTTGTCCACAGCTGGGATAGTTCAGGACCAGAAGTAGTACCATTTAATGCAGAATTGTATCTTTCAGCTATGATAATAGAGAATGTCTGCAAGATAGCAGGATAATCCCTGTTTGTTGAGGATGAATCAGTTGGAGAGTTGAGTGCTGAGAGATACAGATGTTTGGTCAACATTTCAGTAGTTCAAAATGTAAATGTACAGTGAAATTCTTAAAGCACATATTACACATGCAGGCATCGCCATTTATCAAAGTCCAAATTCGGTCCGCCCGCGAGCTCTATGTCCTGGTGCAATTCCTGTGAACCGACCTCCCTCTCCTCGCCCATCTTTGTGTCCCGTGGGGCGCCTCCACCTACCTTGAAGGCGCTGTAGGACTGCACCCAGTTCTCCCTCCTACTGGTTCACTCCTAGCGTCTAACGTCTCCAGCTCTCTCACAGTAATGCTGTCAGATTTTAACCTGTGGGCAGGTTTGGGCAGCGTGCTGTAGAGATGAGACGGGTGATTATCCTGTGAAGTGGGACTGGTGGTGGTACTGCAGACATCACCTGATATCATGGAGACCCTGCAGAGTCCGGGCCTGGGATATAATCCTTCTATTCTGGAATGGAAACTCCAGGGATGTGCCATAGGGACAATGGGGACTACAGTTTCCAGTGGAGTTGGGATGTTTGCAGTTGGCCCATGAAATGTTTTTTCCCCCTACCAGCTAGTGAGCATAATGTTGGTGTGGAAGCTTTCGGCCTGGATGGCAGCGTTGTGTTTGGAAGAGGGCCAGCAGAGTGTGGCGGTAATTCCCCATCCGAGGGTGTTACTTCCCTTTCTCTGTGAGTTGACGCCTCCAATCAGATGAGGCGCGGATGTTGTGGATTGACCTTGTTTGGTCTGGAATAATGATACGGTGGTCAGGGGATTTGAAAGCTTCGAGGATGTGGCACAGATGCTGATTTTGGTCCTTGGGTAGATCAGCTAAAAGGCATTTGTAATGCATGGCAGACATTAACCATATAACCATATAACAATTACAGCACTGAAGCAGGCCATTTTGGGCCTTCAAGTCCATGCCGAACAACTTTTTTACCTTGGTATCACCTGCCTGCACTCATACCATAACCATCCATACCCTTCTCATCCATATGCCTATCCAATTTATTTTTAAATGATACCAACGAACCTGCCGCCACCACTTCCACTGGAAGCTCATTCCACACAGCTACCACTCTCTGAGTAAAGAAGTTCCCCCTCATGTTACCCCTAAACCTCTGTCCCTTAATTCTAAAGTCATGTCCTCTTGTTTGAATCTTCCCTATTCTCATAGGGAAAAGCTTGTCCACATCAACTCTGTCTATCCCTCTCATCATTTTAAAGAACTCTATCAAGTCCCCCCTTAACCTTCTGCGCTCCAGAGAATAAAGACCTAACTTATTCAACCTATCTCTGTAACTTAGTTGTTGAAACCCAGGCAACATTCTAGTAAATCTCCTCTGTACCATTAAATGTACACCTTGTATGCTGAAGAGGTAATCCCCATCTCCCAATCAACCTTATTGTGACCGTTGCACTTTCTATATCAGCATATTATCAGGTCATGTCGGGAGGATTTCCCCCCCGCCACGGGTACCATGTAATCCCGTGCTACCTGCTCCATGGTTGGATAGACAGTGAGTAAACCGTCTCCCCCACCTGGTTTGCCAGGTGAGGGGGGTATAGACCCCAGCAGGACCAACAACAAGACCTGTCAAAGGGCGGATGAGCTAGGGAGCCAATGGCTAGCCACACTTCAGTAGAATTTGCGATCACTGTCACACATAGCATTGTAAGGAATGATGATAACGCACACGCACAAAAGTCCTATACTTCCAGCGGCGGAAGTCCGCAGGAACTGGAGGATGCCGATGTGTGACAATAGACAATGGTCATAAATGTACCCAATGTGTGCTAGTAATGCCCTGTTTGGCAGCTTGTTGACCCTCTGTGTTCCCCTCCTACAGGGTTTAGGAGCCGTTGCTGTGGACGGAGAGATGGGGATGTGAGCGGCCATTGAGGGCGGCCAGGGTGCCAGTGAGCCCCGTATCTGCTCGGTGTGGGCTGAGCTTCGAGGGCCTGAGCTTCAGTAGAGGACCACATGATGGGGCACAACAAGGAGAAGCGTTATGAGTGTGGCGTGTGTGGCAAGGCCTGGCAGCGCCCGAGTGATCTGGAGATCCACCGGCGGGTGCACACGGGAGAACGTCCCTTCACCTGCTTGGAATGTAGCAAGAGCTTCGCCAGCTCCAGCCACCTGCTGCAGCACAACCACGTGCACTCTGGCGAGAGGCCCTTCAACTGCTCCGACTGCGGCAAGATGCACCGGCGGGTGTACACAGGCGAGAAGCTCTATGGCTGCTCCACCTGCGGCAAGACCTTTTCCCGGATGTCAGGGCTGCAGCTGCACCAGTAGGTGCACTGCAGTGAGCGGCTCATCACCTGCTCCGACTGCGGCAAAGACTTCATGTTGTCCACGAACCTGAAGCAGCACAGGCACGTGCACACCGGCGAGTGCCCCAACACCTGCAATGACTGTGGCAAGGGCTTCACCCACACCAGCTTCCTGCTGAACCACCAGCGCACCCACACTGGCGAGCGCCCCTACACCAGTGCCCAGTGCGGCAAGGGCTTCACCCTGTCCGGCAACCTGTTGAGGCACCAACACACCCACACCGGCGAGCGACCCTACACCTGCGCCCAGTGTGGCAAGGGCTTCATCCGCTCCACCCATCTGCTGTCCCACCAGCGGGTGCACACCGGTGACCATCCCTTTCCCAGCCCAGTGTGTGGAGATCGCCTTGCCATGGCCTCCCACGCCCTGTCTCACCAGCGCATGCACACCAGTGGCCAGCCCTACGACTGCCTGTACTGCGGTGAGGAGTTAGACAGCTCGCGGGGGTTGCGGCAGCACCGGCGGACCCACAATGGCGAGCAGCTGCTCCCACTGTTACAAAAGAGCACGGGGGCTGTGGGAGCACCAGTGGATACACACCAGAGCGAGACCCTTTGTGTGCGCTGAGTGTGGCAAGGGTTTCACGCGCATGTCCAGCCATTGGCAGCACCGGCGTACCCACAGCAGGGAGCGTCCCTTCCCCTGCCCGTCCTGTGGTAAGGGCTTCAGTCGCCTTGATCACCTGCTGGAGCTCAGGCAATTCTACACCGGCCAGTGCCCCTTCACCTGCCCTCTCTGTGGCAAGGCCTTTGCCTGCTCCTCCAGCCTGCTGGCACACCGCCACATGGATGGGCGCTGTTTAGGTAAACACAAAATACTGGATGGAATGGGTAACGTTTCGGATCGCTTCTTGAGTCACCCATTCCTTCTCTCCAGCCTGTCCCACTGATTAAACCCAGCATTTTGGTTTCCTTTTTCAAAACCAGCGTCTGCAGTTCATTGTTTTTTAACCATCTGGTTAACCATCTCTGCAGCTTCCCCAAAGCCTCCACATCAGTCCTGTAATGGAGTGACCAGAACTGTATGCAATACTCCAAATGCCACCTGACCAATGTCCCTTAAAGCTGCACATCTACATTCCTCTCATTCCTCCCTCCCCATACTCTCCCCTCTCCCTCCATTCTCCCCCCCCCCCCCCCACTTGAACACAAATTCCCTCCACTCCACCCTCTTGTGCCTCCTTCCTGCAGAGATGACCATGTATAAATGATGTATAAACAATGTATTGCTTTTTAAATTATTTTTATTAGAGGCAAATACATATTATGGTAAAAACATTTCATATGTATCAATCATACATTATTAATATTATCAATGGTGGCTTCATTCTGCTTCTATTTTTTTTATAGATAGAATGTAAGAAAGGAAAAAAGGAAAAAATCCCACAAATGTCAAGATAAAGAAGAAATAATTGAATGATTTACTAATAATACATAATTGGAGATAGATTCAAAGATTTTAAAGTATAACTTTTCATCTAACCCTGAGTTAAAGTTTCAGTTAGGTTCCCGTGCTGAGCCAATCTACTCCTTCAAATAATCGATGAATGAAGACCATATTCTAACAAAAAATAATTGTTTGTCAATTAAGATAACACTGATTCTTTCCAGGTGTAGGGTCTCTGACATTTCCATAATCCACATTTTAATTGTGGGTGTTATTGGCCCTTTCTAAAATTGTAATATTAATTTATTCCCAGTTAGTATATTGTAGTCTAGAAAGTTTCATTGGTTTGTTGTGAGTGTTAGACTTTGTTCTGATATTCCAAGTATTATCAGTTTTGAGTCGGGGTCCAATTTAGTATTAACAACTTCAGAAATTATTCTAAAAATATAAATCCAGAAATGTTTGATTTTTATGCAATTTGCAAAAATATGTGTTAAGTTAGCTTCTAGATGCTGACATTAATCGCAGATAGGCGAGATATGTGGGAAAGTTCTATTTAGTTTTACTTTAGAGTAGTGGAATCTGTGTAAAACTTTAAATTGTATTAAAGCATGTCTGGCATTTAGCAAACATTGATGTATATAATGTTCACTTTGGGCCCAAATATCTTTCATTATAGGTTGGCCTAATTCATTTTCCCATGTATGTCTATATGATTCCATCAATGGGACCTCGCTATCTAAGAGGGTATTATAAATATAAGTTGTTAATGTTTCTGTATTAGGATATTTTTTCAAACATTCATCAAGGATTTCTGGTTCCCTACCTCTATAATCTTGTGTGTTTAACATAATCTCTAAGTTGTATATATCTAAAAAAGTTATTTGAGTGTAGTCCATAAATCTGTTGAAACTCCAGAAATGAAAGAAAAATTCCTTTCTTATACGATGTCCCATCTGTTTAATTCTGTGATTTTCCCATTGTGTGAAACTCTTATCCAATTTGGAAGGTTGAGATAAAGGGAAAACAGAGTGATATATTGTCCAAATTTAAAGCCGTTTGTAATTGTTTCCAGGTTCGTATACCACTATGTATTATAGGGTTTTCCCTATAAGTTTTTTTTGTGCAATTTTGTGGGCGCAAACATAATCGGACCAATTTCAAAAAGCAAGCAATATTCCTTTTCCATCCTGAACCAGCCTGGTTGCTGATCCATTTCTTCCTGCCAGAAATTCATCTTTTTAATATGGACTGCCCAAAAATAAAACAAAAAAATTGGCAAAGCTAAACCTCCATTAGTCTTTGATTTACATGAATGTTTTTTGCTTATTCTATGATTCTTATAATCCCCAACGAAACTTGTAACAATGGAGTCGACTTAAAAAATAATAATTTTGGGATTTACATCGGAATTGACTGAAATAGGTACAGCAATTGCGGCAAAAAGATCATTTTTATAGCATTAATTCTACTAAACATTGAAATGGGAAGTGTTTTCCAATATTGAGTGTTCTTAGTTTATTCAGTAAGGTGGGAAATTTGATTTGAATAAAGAAGTGTATGTCTTAGTTACATAAATGCCTAAATATTTAAATTTTCCTTAACAATTTTTAAAGGGGTTTGATGTAGTGTATGTAAATTGAGTTCCGTTGTTGGCATGATTTTGCTTTTATTCCAATTAATTCTATATCCTGAAAACTGACCAAATTGAGTAATTAGATTTAGTGAGTTTGGAATACTAGTTTCTGGCTTTGTAATATATATTAACATATCACCTGCATATAAGGAGATTTTATTCATTGTATATTTAGTATTATACCTGTGTATTTCAGGATGAGTTCTAACATTTTCTCGTGGTTCATTTGCACGAGCCAATAATAATAGGCTGCTATAGGCATCCATAACCAAAAATAAATAGGACCATTCTACCTAATCAAATGCTTTTACTGAATCTAGTGAGATAATTGCTATGTCTGCATTAGAAATTCTATTTGAGTATATAATATTAAATAGTCGTCTCAAATTGTAAAATGAATAACGTTTTGGAATAAAACCCGTTTGGTGAGGTGTATTAATTTGTTAATCACTAAACTCAATTTATGAGATTACATTTTGTTAATACTAGACTAAGTGGGACCCGTTGGGTCCGAGGATCACTCGGGAGGGCTGATCACCCAATGCAATATTCCATCTCTCCACCAATTCCAATATTGCTGGCCAGTGGGGTAGGGGTGAGGGGGTTCTGTTGCGCTAGTATGAGTGTTGTGGGCCGAAGGCACTGGTTTCCAGAGGGTTAGTATGGCGTTTGTGGGCCGAATGGATTTTTGAGGCACGCAGCTCAGTTACTGAGGCCTGGCAGGACAATGACTCTGGCCTGGCAGCTGCGAAACAGCCGGAAACTTTGCCCACAACGGGTGACAGAGTGAGAGAGAGAAAGGGGAGGGGATGGACTGAATGGATTATTGGGCTGGCTGTTCACTTACTCATGGCTGGTTGGCGGGCAGATCACTGACTCACAGTTCTTGGGCTGGCGGTGCAGGCTCTCAAGTCTGGTACACTGGCAGTTCACCCAGTTACCCTACTACACTGATCCTTGCCATTCCCCTCCCCCCCCCACACACATTCACTGCATCTCCACACAACCTCCCCCATGCACTCTTAGTGGCTCTCCCACAGCACAGCCATTCCTGCCTATTAGGTTCCCATTGTGATGACGAACACGCAGGCATCAAAAGTACAAAAAGGTTTTATTAAAGTATTAAATGCGAAGGACTCTTAAAATATAAGAACAATTTAAATATTAAAGATGACAATTATTAAGTTATTTCTTGCTGTGTCTCTTGTTCTGCTGCTCACTGCCTCTTGATGACTATTTCCTGTTGATAAAAAGAGACAATTTTAATATAGAGAAATTCAGCGGTCTAATTTTAAGAAAGCAAAGCTGAGAATTAATCTCAGAAGTCATCATTCAACGAAGCACGCTTTTAATGATAACATTCTTGGTCGATGTTCCATCCTTCAGGAAAACTTTGACATTTCCTTCATCTTTCAACCAAAAGGCTTAGTGTTGCTGAAGACATCTTGAAGAATTCTTTCCAACGCTTCAAAGCTTTCTCTTGTAATCATTGGACATTCATCCCAAATAATTACTTTGACTTGCCTCATGAAATGTGCCATCTTAGAGTTCTTCTCAGTGTTGCGGAATGTATCCTCGGCCACTTGGATGGGTATCCTGGATCGAGGATGTGTAGTTCTTCCACCAGGCATGATGCCCGACTTCTGGAGTCACGTCCGACTTTTGTAAACTGAAAATGGTAAAATCTACATTGAGGAACAGCTTCTTCCTGACAGCCATCAGGCTATTAAACATAACAAATAAGCTCTGAACTACGAAAGACTACATAATTTGTGCTATTTGTTAATCACTCACACACTTATATTCACACACTCACACACCCAATACTAAAATGCCAAGTAACTTCAGAAGGTGTTGAATATACAGTGTGTAAAACCAATCTTTAAAGCCTGCTGTACAGGCTGCGTCTGAAGCAAAATAACATTTAACAAACACAGTCACCGTAGACAGAGCAGTAAACTCATGAATTATTCAGCAGCGCCTGCACTCGCCGCAATCCCGCTGCTTGCCATGAACCGGAAAAGACGCCATCCGCGCCAGCATGTCACTGACCGGAAATGACGTCATCGGCACCATCTAGCAACCGACCATCAGAATGAACGCCAATTTTTAAATTAAACACAGTTCTGATCTAATAAAATGTTTATTCATGCTTTATTCATCCCAATACTGTTGCAACCATTTTAAAACCCAAGAGAAACACATTTGTAAACACTTTACAACCATTATAATACAATGTGTAAACTTTTTTTTTAAACCCAAGAGAAACAAATTTGCAAGCACTTCACAACCAATACAGTACAATGTGTAAACGTTTTTTAAACCGAAGAGAAACAAATTTGTAAACACTTCACAACCAATACAATACAATTCGTGTAAACATTTTTTTTAAACCCAAGAGAAACAAATTTGCAAACACTTCACAACCAATACAATACAATTTGTATAAACATTTTTTAAACCCAAGACAAACAAATTTGGAAGCACTTCACAACCAATACAATACAATGTGTAAACATGTTTTAAACCCAAGAGAAACAAATTTGCAAACACTTTACAACCAATACGTTCAGTGTAATTCGCAGCTCAGAGAGCAGTGAGCCATAACCCTCTGGCTTCCTGGGTCTGTCAGAGACCGAGTGAGGATCGACACTTCCGGGTTTTTTAGTCCCTCCCCCTTCCGCCAGCGGGGCAGCAGGGAGAATGGGTAATTTGTTAAAAACATTAATATCTATCTCAATTTTCATCGATGCCAAAAAATCCCCTGGGCGATGCAACCGAGGTGTTCTCTGAGCGATGAGGCCGAAAATGACGGCGGTAGATGGTGACTTTCTCTCGGAAATCGCAGCACAGCGGGCAATCAGCGGTCAAGATCAGACTTTTAGTGATATATAGATAGATATCAAGGGGGGTGGTTAGTGTGTGCGTGTGTGGGGTGTGGTTGGTGTGTGCATGTGAAGCCGCAGGCCGCCCGCACCCGTTGAGGGGACGGGACACAACAGACACTTGGTCTGGTGTTGACTAAAATTAAATTAAACCCTAAACTCAA
Organism: Raja brachyura; assembly: GCA_963514005.1. The sequence goes on along the minus strand of CAUPSL010001516.1, from coordinate 204,309 downwards.
ACTATAAACTAGAACCTTAAACTCGAAACTCAGAAACTGAACTAAACTCTCAACTGGAAACAAAAGCAGGAAAGGTGTACTGACATCGGATGATCAGCCATGATCACATTGAATGGCGGTGCTGGCTCGAGGGGCCGAATGACCTACTCCTGCACCTATTTTTCTATGTTTCTATTTCAAACTATGAACGCAAAGTGAATTCTAAAGTCTAACTACTAAACTCAAACTATAAAGTTAAATTACAAACTCAAAACTCAAAGCATGAACTAAGTGTAAAACTAAGCGTGCACTGATCTCCGGCAGGTTGGAACCCGGGGGGAGAGGAACCGGAGCGGACAGAAACTATTCTTCATTGCATCCATTTCATTGATAGTTTCCCAGTTATACAGAGATTGAAAGGCGGAGACCTGGCGCGGCTGCCGGGGGTCACGTCCTCAGTTTGCCGCGATGGTGTCGTGGATCCAGGAGATGTAGTTGCAGACGCGAGTGTACACGCTGGGATTGTCCATCACCGCACAGCTGTATCGCCACGATCCCAATCCCTGGAGCACTCCGTTACACACCACTGGCCCGCTAGAACTAGCCTGTCACAAGGGCAGACGTGAGAGGAGGTTCAATGACATCGGATAAAGATTGTAAATTGGCCCGTGTGTGTGTGGGGGGGGGGGGGGGGGTGGCTGTGGCTGTGTGTTTGTGTGTGTATGCTAGGGTGTGGGTGCTTATCGGTGTGTGTGTGCGTGCGTGTGTACGTGTGTGTGTACGTGTGTGTATGTGTGCGTTTGCGTACGTGCGTGCGCGTATGTGTGTGCGCGTATGTGTGTGCGTATGCGCGTGTGTGTGCGCGTGCGTGTGTGCGTGTGTGTGCATGTGCGCGCGCGCGTGTGTGGGTGTGCGTGTGGTTGTTTGTGTGCACGTATGTGTGTGTGCGTGCGTACATGTGTGCATGTGGGTGTGGGTCTGTGTGTGTCTGTTTGTGTGTGTGTGTCTGTTTGTGTGTGTGCTTGGGTGCGTATGTGTGTGGCTGTTTCTGTGTGGCTGTGTGAGAGTGTATGCGTACGTGTGTGGGTGTGTGTGCGTGCATGCGTGTGTATGTGTGTGTGTGTGGGGTGCTTGTGTGGCTGCTTGTTTGTGTTTGTGTGTGTTAGTGTGTGGGTGTTTGTGGCTGTGTGTGTATGTGTGTGCGTTCGTGCGTGAGCTTGATCGTGTGTGCGTGTGTGTATGTGTGTGTGTGTGCGTTTGCGTGCGCGCGTGCACGTGTGTGCGTTCGTGTGTGCATGTTTGTGCGGGCGTGTGTGCGCGGGCGTGTGTTGTTGTTTATGTGTGTGGCTCTGTGTGTTTGTGTATGTGTGCATGTGTGCGTGTGTGTGGCTCTGTGTGTTATGAGAGGGATAGACAGAGTTGACGTGGATAGTAGGGAAGATTCAAACAAGAGGACATGATTTGAGAATTAAGATCCAAAGGTTTAGGGGTAACATGAGGGGGAAATTCTTACGCGGAGAGTGGTGGCTGTGTGGAATGAGCTTCCAGTGGAAGTGGTGGAGGCAGGTTCGGTTTTACATTTTAAAATAAATTGGATAGGTATATGGATGGGAAAGGAATGGAGGGCTAGGGTCTGAGTGTAGGTAGATGGGACTAGGTGAGAGTAAGTGTTCGGCACGGACTAGAATGGCCGAGCACGGACTAGAATGGCCGAGATGGCCTGTTTCCGTGCTGTAATTGTTATATGGTTATGTGTTTCTCTATCACTGCTACAACACAATGTGTCATTCCATAGGTACTAGCACAAAGTGTTATTATTTCAGTACTACCCCACAGTGCGCCATTACATCATTAGGAGCCGCACTGTGTCACTCCATCATGACAACCCCACAGTGTGACATTTCCATAGAACTACCTCACGAAGTGTCACTTCATCAGTACTATTTCACAGTGTAATTCCAGCAGTGCTGCCCCACAGAGTCGCTTCAATCAGTCATACCCCAAAGAATGTCAGTCCATCTGTCCTACCCCACAGCGTTTCATTCCATCAGTACAACCCACAATTTGTCACATCATCAGAACTACCCTATATCTTGCCATTTCGTCTGTTCTTAAATTAGAAGTAAATACATAATAAAAAGCATTTTGTTCGTTGTAGACATACATTATCAATATTATTTATATAATCAATTGCATAGTAATTGTACTTCTATATATTTTTTCCAAGTTTTATAAAGATAGAAATTAATAGAGAGAGAGAGAGAGAACTAAAAGGGGAGGAAAAGTTGAGGAAGAATGGAGTGTTCAATAGATTGTGCATCGTTGGAGATATATCTGTGTTTTATGAAATGTAATTCTTCATCTATTCTTTGATTCAGGTTTCAGTCGAGTTGTCGTGCTGAACCAGTTTGCCCCATCAAATATTCAATAAATGGGGACCATATTATTTTAAATAGTTCTTGTTTGTCCATTAAGACAAATCTTAATCTTGCCAAATATGGGGTCTCCAACATTTCCGTAGCCCACATTTTAATGGTGGGGGTTATAGGGCCTTTCCAAAATTTTAATATTAATTTTTTCCCAATTATTAAACTATAATCAATAAAGGGTCTTTGATTCAATGTAATGAATTGATTTTGTTCTATTATTCCTAATATTATTAATTTTGAATCAGGGGACCAATTTGGTATTGATGACTTCCGAAATGATCTTAAAAATATCCATCCAAAAATTATTAATTTGTATACAGCTTAAGAATGTGTGCGTTAGGTTAGCCTCTAAGTGTTGACATTTATCCCAAATAGGGGAAACGCATAGGAAAATTCTATTCAATTTGGTTTCTGAATAATGCAATGTTACATACTGAATATGTAATACTTTAAATTGTATTAAAGAATGTCTAGCATTTAACGAACAGTGATGTCTATGTTGTAAGCTTTCATCCCAAATTTCTGACCTTATTGTTTGACCTAATTCGTTTTCCCATGGTTGCCTAGAAAAATCCGTCATGTGTGCATCATTATATAATAGAATGTTATAAATATAAGATATCAATTTTTCTGTGTTCGGATGTTTATTCAAACATTCATCAACAATTTCTTTATTTCTAATTCTATAGTCATGTATATTTGACTTGGCATAGCCTCTAATTTGTAGACATCTAAAGTAATCTTTTGATTGAAGCCCATACATTTGTTGTAATTCCTGAAATGAGAGAAACGAACTTTTCCTATAGAGATCACCCATCTTTGTAATTCCATGATTTTTCCATTGTAAAAAACCCTTATCCATCAATGACGGTTTAAATGCAGCATTGTTTACAATGGGAAGAGATAGTGGTAAATAATCCAATTTTAATGTCTTCTTTATTTGTTTCCAAATGCGTATTCCACTGTCTATTAGAAGGTTTTCTTTATCGTTTGTTTTGCTTAATTTAGTAATAGCAAATAGAATCGACCCAATTTCAAAAGGTAAACAATCTTCCTTTTCCATTTTCAACCAATATGGTTGTTTGTCCAATTCTTCAACCAAAAAAATCATATTTTTATTATTAACTGCCCAGGAATAAAACATAAAATTTGGTGATGCTAAGCCTCCATTTATTTTTGATTTACATAAGTGTTTCTTATTCATTCGGTGGTTCTTATAATCCCAGATCAAATTGGTGACTATAGAGTCAACTTTAAAAAAAAAAAGTTTTTGGGAGATGTACTGGGATTAATTGAAAGAGGTACAATAATTGCGGGAGGAAAATCATTTTTATCGCATTAATTCTACCCAACATTGAAATAGGTCATGCTTTCCAATACAAAATATTAGCATTTAATTTGTTCAGTAAAGACGGAAAATTAGATTTAAATAAAGAAGTGTATCCCTTTGTTACATAAATTCCACGATATTTAAGTTTTTCATTTACTATTCTAAAAGGGAATTGTTGTAAATTCCCATTATTGTTCCTTTCCATTATTGGCATGATATCGCTTTTATTCCAATTAATTCTGTATCCTGAAAACGAGCCATATTGAGCTATTGAATTTTGTAAATTTGGGATACTAACTTCAGGTTTAGTAAAGTAAACTAATACATCATCTGCTTATAATGAGATTTTATTTTCAGTATCTTTGGTTTTACACCCCTATATTTCAGGATTGGACCTCACGATTTCTGCTAATGGTTCTATTACAAGTGCAAATAATAATGGGGATAACGGACATCCTTGTCTATAACCAATAGATACATTGAATTGAGTTGATAACATTTGATTTGTTGATATTCTAGCTGTTGGATTAGTATATAGAAGTTTTATACATGTACTAAACTTCTCGCCCAGTTGAAAAATTTCCGTAACCGAAAATAAATAGGGCCATTCCACCTGGTCAAAAGCTTTCTCAGCATCTAACGAAATAATTGCTAGATCTTTGATGATATTTCTTTTTGAGTATATAATATTGAATAATCGTCTCAGGTTATATGAAGAATACCTTTTTGGTGTAAATCCCGTTTGATCCGGGTGTATTAATTTATTAATCATTGTACTTAATCTTTGTGCTAGGATTTTAGTTAATATTTTCTGATCAGTATTTAGGAGAGCTATAGCTCTATATGATCCTGGATCATTGTCAAGTCTTTTAATGTTTTTTGCAGTTTCCCCGCTTGAAAGGGATTTGATTTATCTACCCCAAAATGATGAACTGGATTCACTCAGACCAAACACTTCTTTTCCACCTTTTATTTTGGCAGTTTTAGTCTTTTCAGTGGTTTAGTGTTTAGCAGTGGTTTAGTCTTTATCAAGTGAAAAACCTTTAGACAAAAGGCAGAAAACACACATTACTGTAATCAAATATAAATAACAGAAAGTTCCATGTACCTGTTACATTCTGTAATATTCCAACTCATAGCAGCCATTTTGTCTTTTGAAATAATTTTCACATTTCATTGACAGGAAATAAAAATAATGCCCACTACTGTTACCAATTATTTAGCTTAATATCAGATGGATCTTTACTGCTTTTTAATACATTTTTCTCTTTTTTAAAACGCAATTATTTAGGCCAACACCACTCATAGCATATTAGCATTAGAGATCAGCTCACATTAGCCCTTAACCCCACATAGACAACAAACAGTATTTCAAACTTTTTTAATCAACACGTTAGCCAGAGAAGTTTCTCGGACATTAACAGGTTAAACAGTCTCTGGGCTGCAGTCTTCGGCTCGGTTTATTTACAGTTCAGTCCTTACCGGCTGCCAATCGGGTCTGTCGAAAATCAGTCCTGCTTGTCTCTTCTGGCTATCCCTGTCTTCTGGTGCTGTGTGCCCCTTTAAAAAACCCCGGGCAGAGCCCGACAGGCTGGGGTTCCGCCCACTTTAATCACTGTCTTGTGATTTCAATTTAGCAATTCTCTGCACCTGTCCTTTCATTCCAGTTTGACTTGACACCTCCCACTCGATCTTCCAATGGAACCACTTGGTAGATCGACACTTTAAAGTCAAACTTTGAAGTCTATGTTTGAACTTGGTCTCCTGACGCATTTCTGTCTTGTTCTTCTACTGGAAGTAAGACAACCAGCCGCCTAACGTCCCTGTGAACAATCGTGGCTTGGATCCTCTCCTTCCCCCGAGTGAAACGCCTTGTTCTTCCCTTCAAAGCAAGGTCCCACCACTCCGACATGACTCTCCCTGTGAGCCTCCCGCGCTAGCAGCATGGACATCCAGGCATCAATGGGCAGGATGGGAACAGCAACTTTATCCTCTTCAAAGCTCTGCACTCTGCCACCACAAACCATCAGCCCAGAATCTTGGTCTTTATAGGCCACTAGTTGATCTGTCGTGGTGCTTGGGAAAGTTGTGCCCAATTGCGCAGCACAAAAAATGTCTTTTAGAGCATTTTCTCGCTCGCTTACAGTAATGACTCCTGTCAAAGAGACTGCCTCCCACTTTGGATTGTTTAGGGCTTTGTTCTTGCCGAGAAACCTCTTTGCTGCTCTCCAAATCCATGTGACTGTCTTGATCAGTCGAGTTAGAATGCTGAACCGCCTGACATCAACAAGGTTCTGAATAGCTGACCCTGCAGGTGGTCTCTTTGGGTTTGTTGGTTCCGGTTCTTGGTTCACTCTTGATAATGCTGCAACAAATACTTTCTTCTGTAACTTGTTGATGTTCTCTCTGGCAGTGGCAGCCAGTTCTTTTGCTGATCTTATTGGCCACTCACTCACAGGCAATACCAGAAACTTTGGTCCATTTTGCCACTCCGAATGCTGATCAAGGTCTTGAGGGCTGGCACCTCTGGTGATTACATCAGCGATGTTTTGTGGGTCAGGAATTCACCGCCAGTCCTGAATGTTGGTGCTTCTTTGAATCTCTCCAATGCGATTGGCAAAGAATGTCTGAAACCCGTAGCTTTCTCGCTGTATTGCACCAAGGATTGTTTGACTATCCACAAGATGATGCCACTTCTCCACTTGAATTCGACTGTGTAGTTCAAAATACTTCTTTAAGCGTGAGGCGAACACTGCTCCGCACATCTCTGCTTTAACAGCGTCTCCTCTGTGGTCCAAGGGAGTTAACTTGGCCTTGGATTCCACAAGTCTGACAATTGGGCCATAGTCCAAATCCCATCTCAGGTACATCACCGCCCCGTAAGTGTGCTCACTTCCGTCAGAAAAGGTGATTCCCAAGGGTTCAGTTGCGGAGCAAGAGGGAGTCAGTGCCCTGACGAACTTGACTTTTCCAAGTTGTACGTACTCTTCAAAGAGCTTAATTGCATCCTCCCTGAGTCCATCTGAGAGTGCCATGCCCCATGTGTCTCTGACCGAACAGCTGCCCTCTTTTGCTTTTTGGAAAGCTCTGCGGACTAGGATCGCTCCCTTTTGCTTAATAGGAGCCATTATGCCGATGGGGTCATATAGCCCTGCTATCTGACTGAAAAGCTCTCTTCTTGTTAGGGGATTTGGCGTCTGAGTTTTAATTTGCTCTTGTAGAAGGCATTGACCAAGCCGCATCTTTTTCTTTCTCTTGGAGAAATTGATTCCCACCATAACGTGGAGCATGTCCTCTTCAACAATGTAGCCCAGACCAAGTGCCTTGTTATCATCATCATGCATTTGGTTCGGTAGGATCATGCTTTTTGTTTTGCTTTTCTTTAAAGCATCGCTGTCCTCCTTCCTCCCACTTTGGCCAGACAGAACCCACGGCTTGAGCTCAAACCCACCAGCTTTTAGGATTTGTTCCACATTTGCTGTGATGATTCTCAACTGGTCGAGGCTGTTGTGAGATGTGAGGATGTCGTCAACATAGCTGTCTTTCTGGAGAACTTGCTTCTCGTCCTTGAAGTGGGTAAAGGAAGGAAGATTAGCAGTCTCACGCATTGCCAACTGTGCAATGCACCCCGCAGGTTTATCTCCGATGTTCACTCTTGCGATAGCATACTCTCCCAGCTCCTCGTCCTCGGAATCTCGCCAGAGGAATCTGTGTAAGTGCACGTCACGGTCCTCCAACCAGACTGAGTCTTCTTTATGTCTCCCAGAGCAGCTTCTGAATCTGAGGAGGACGGCGCGAATTTGGTTGAGGACACCTGGACCTTTCATCAGCAAATCATTTAAGCTGACACCATTGCACTTTTGGCTGCTGTTCCACACTAGTCTCACTGGGGTTGTGACAGAGTGGGGGTTTGGAGCACTAAGGTGACTCACATACCACACTGGTCCCTTCCAGTTTGTAATCATGTCTTCGGACAATTTGATTGCAGCCTTTTGGTCCACCATGTCGTGCACCTGAGCTGTGTAGGCACTTTTCCATTCTCTGGATAGCTGCCTCTCCGTTCTGAGAAATGTAGCTTCCACCGTCCTTTTATTATTTGGTAGAGAAGCTGGGTCTTCCAACCAAGGACAGCTAGCATGCCAATGTGGGTCTTTACTGTGATGGTCTCCAGTCACGTAGGTGAGGCCTTCCCTTACCACTTCGAGCTCCCTCTCTTCAGCAAGAGTCATTTCTTTTCCGCCTGGCTGGCAGTTTCCACAGCGGCAACCCCCGCACTTTGGCTCGCATGCTGCTCCAATGCTATCCCACTTCCACCAATCCAAGAAGTCCCGATTTGCGGTTGATGCACGCGACTTCTGGACTTTGACGGCGACCTGTCCGTTTGGTGAAAGTTCCCCAGGGACTGCGTCAGTGAGCTCCTCATACTTTAAAGCAGCTGCTCTCATAGATCGCGCGAAGTGTGTTTTGGACATGTGGGCTGACATTGTAAGCTCCTCAAACAGCTCAGGATGACACCCTCCAACAGTCTTTCCCAGTGGTCCATCCCACAGAATGAGATCTCCAACAGTTCTAATCCTCTGATGCGCTAGCTGGCCTTCTCTATGGCTTATGAGCAAGTGTATCTCTTTCGGTCTCACAATTTCCTCAAGTGGGACTTCTGGAAAGAACTTTTGCAACTGCTTTGGTGTCACATGTTTGTGAACATCTGCAATGCTGTCCAATCCATAACAAACTAACTGGTGCGACTTGAGTGTGCCCTTGGGAGTCTTCACTCGGATCTTTAGAAGGTAGCGCCTCCATCCCTCCAACTCCATGGACGATAAGCGTGATGTCTTCACTGCTAAGGTTCAGTCTACTTGCAGCCTTGTGAGTTCTGTAGTTGGTATCTGAAGCCAAGTCAATTAATGTCCCAACCTTTTGTCCAACATTTGCTACGACCTCCAGAAGCATCATAATCACTGGGTGCTCTTGCAGTCCACCTTACTTTAGGAGGCTTGGCTGATTCTTTGCGGTGTTGAAGGCTCGTGATGCAGTGTTGGAGAACACATCTCGGCATTGTTTTGCCAACTCTGGTGGAAGTTTGCTGAAAAACTCCTCTTGGTCCACTGTATATTTCTTCTTGCTTTTATCTTCCTCTGGACCAAATTTACTCCATCTCTGATCCACACTGCTTTTCCTCATCTCTTGGTTTGGGCACAGATAATAATGATGCTCAGGAGTCTGTTCGTCCTTGCAGATTTGATTTTTACAGAGATATGCAGGTTTGCAGTATGAACCACCATCATGAACTTCAAGACACTTTTTGCATGCTCCCAACTTCTTTACTGCAGCCCTTTTCTCTGGCAGCTTTAGCCCTCGAAACTGCTTGCAGAAGTATAGCTTTCTTTTGTGCTTCATGTCACCACAGACTACACAACCTGTGTGGTCATTTCCTAACTTGGTAGACCTGGTTCTGGCATGTCTTGGTTCAGTCCGAGTTTCCTTTCTACTCGGCTCCTCGTCCCTCAGTTGCTCGAGCTGTTTGTATATGCTCTCCTTCTCTTTGAGGAATGACAAAAGACTGTCAAACCGTTTCTCTGGTGCCACAGCATTCTTCTTGTCAGCTACATAACCCAACCATTCCTTTTTGAGGGTTTCTGGCAGCTTAGTTTCAATTGATTTTGTCATCAGTGGATTTTTAATCGCGCCTGTGTCTCCGAGATCTATCAAGTCCTTAAGCGCCTTTTCCACAGCTTGAATTAGTTCCACTATTTTCCGTGGCTGATGTCCTCTGACCGGTGGGTTTCTCTGAAGCTCCTCCACTATCTCAATAGCAATAGCTGTTTGATTTCCAAACCGGTTCTCTAGGACACGAAAGATATCATCTGCTGTGTTATAACTTGTGAGGCGGAGGTATCTTGTAATTTTGTCCTCCAGGCTGTCCAGCAATTGAACTTTCTTCACCTCCTTTGACCCAGTGGGTTCACCTTGCTTTTGCAGTGCTTCCCAATCCTTCCTCCATCTATAAAAGTCACGCTTGCTTCCAGTAAACTTAGGAAGGGCCGTGGGTCTCAGTCTGATGACTGGTGAAGGATAATTGAAAGCATTCGCTGCTTGTGCTAATCCTTCAGCGTCCTTCTTTATTCTTGCCTGTATGCAGTCAGCCTTCCTGGAAACCAGCTTGGGGACAAGAAGCTCAAGTGTTCTCAGGCGTTTCTGGAAGCTCTTTTGCTCATCCAGAGGGACCCAACGTTTCCACCGACTGTACGTCTCCTTTGCAGTCTCTCCCAGTTTCTGCAGGTGGTTAAGCATGAATTCATATGCTTCTTGGTTGCTATTTGATGGTGCGGTGGCAGCAGCAAGTTCACATGCACCATCTGCTGTCTGTAGTGAGGTGGATAATTCAACATTCCCAAAGTTTGCCCATAGAGTGTCCTGGATGAGCCCTTTGACCTCTTTTAGTTTCGACTCACACTCCTTTGCAGTCTTTGCCAGGTCGGCTTTTTGCTGTTCAGTTAACACAGTTTCCTCACCTGCGTCCAGCTCCGCCTCCAGCTCTCCACATCGTCATTGGCTTCCATGACTTTGTCAGCCTCCTGCATGAGTTTGTTGAAAATTTTCCTGAGCTCCTCTCCAGACATTTCTTTATGGTTCCTAATGATGCTGTTAACAAGACGAGAGAATGCCCGTTTTGATGTTGTCCTACTCAGCTTGAGCTGCTCAGCTGACTTTCCAGTAACTTCATCAGCCATGTTTTATCCTGGCTTAACTGTCTCTTTTCCAGGTTTCCAGATTTCTTGGCCCTGCGACGGTTTTTCACTGTCAAGTCTTTTAATGTTTTGCAGTTTCCCCGCTTTAAAGGGGTTTGATTTATCTACCCCGAAATGATGAACTGGATTCATTCAGACCAAACACTTATTTTCCACCTTTTATTTTGGCGGTTTTAGTCTTTTCAGTGGTTTAGTCTTTAGCAGTTGTTTAGTCTTTATCAGGTTAAAAACCGGCTGCCAATCGGGTCTGTAGAAAATCAGTCCTGCTTGCCTCTTCTGGCTATCCCTGGCTTCTGGTGCTGTGTGCCCCTTTAAAAAAACCCCGGGCAGAGCCCGACAGGCTAGGGTTCCGCCCACTTTAATCACTGTCTTGTGATTTCAATTTAGCAATTCTCTTCACCTGTCCTTTCATTTCAGTTTGACTTGACAGTCACACACTGATATTGTTGTGCACTCATACTCATCGCATACACACTCATGCTGTCACAAAAGCGGAAACACACACTCAAATACAGTCATAAGATTATAACCAATTGCAACATATTTAAGCTATTCGGTCCATCAAATGTACTCCGCCGTTCAATCATGGCTGATCTATCTTCCCCTCCTGACCCCATGGTGCATCATACATACACCACACACACAAACTCACGCACACAAGCAAACACATAGGCACCTCCACACCCCCCACACACGCACACACACACACAAACTCACACACACAAGCACGCACACACACGCAAACATACACACACAAGCACACACACACACACACACACACACACACACACACAAAATCACAGGCACTCAAATACTTTCTGACATATTCTCACATACAATGAAGCACATGCAGTCACACTACCAGACATATACACGCACTAGCACTAAGAGACACGCATTTATTGGCACACACGTAATAATACACCCACGGGCAATCACTTACTCAACACCACCATATACGCAGACACTCTCATGCTTTATCGCTATCAAACAATCAGATATTCAAACATTCTCACAAACTGACATTCCCACATCCATCTATCTATCATCTATACTATTACTAAAACACTCATCTTGACCACTTCCGGTCTACGTTGTAAATACATTGTAGTCAAAACGCTCCCTTATATCGCTATGATTTTCCGCCATCTTACTCACCGTTCGGCTCCGCTCCACGCGCCCCAGCGTTTGTTCCGATAGGTGCAATTATAAAAAGTTATGAATGTTTTAAAAATCGTGAGACCAGCTGATAAGTCTTCTCGCCTGTCAGTACCCATGAAGAAGGTAACGCCCCTTCCGGGGGCCAGGAGAATAAAGCCAGGAGGCCGGACGTGACTCAGTTACCCTGGAAGACCGTGAGTGAGATTTGAGTCCACGCCGTTTATGACTGAACTGTCAGTGTGTGCCGTGAGTGAACTGAACTACGAATGTGCACAGTCCTGACTGTACATTGAGTCTACACCGTGAGTGAACTGAACAGTGAGTCTATGCTGTGACTGGATGTAACTGTGAGTCTACGCCGTCAGTGAACAGAACTGTGAGTCTGCTCCGTACTGATTGAACTGTGAGTCTGCACCGTGAGAAACTGAACTGCGAGTCTGCGCTGAGCTGATTGAACTGTGACTCTATGCCGTGAGATCCTGAACTGTGAGTCTACGCCGTGAGAAACTGAACTGTGAATCTACGTGGTGAGTAAATAAACTGTGAGTCTGCGCCGAGCTGAGTACAGGGGTCGCGGTTATTCCGGAACTCCCGCTCAGTGCACAGGTCGCGCTCATTCCGGAAGTCTCGCTCAGTCCAGCGGCCGCGCTCAGCCGCGTGAGTAGATTCAAGAAAGTTTCACTTTCATATATATGTCCCATGTGTGTGTGTTCGTGTGTGTGAGTGTATGTGTGAGTGTGTCACAGAAAAAACATAGAAAAATAGGTGCACGAGTAGGCCATTTGGCCCTTCGAGCCTGTACTGCCGTTCACTGTTATCATGGCTGATCATATAACTCAGTATCCCGTACCTGCCTTCTCTCCATACCCCCTGATCCCTTTAGCCACAAGTGCCACATCTAACTCCCTCTTAAATATAGCTGGACGGATGGTGTCAGTGATGGAGGGTGTGAGTGATGGAGGGTGTGAGGGCGTGATGATGGAGGTTGTGTGTGCGAGAGATGGTGGGTGTGTGCGAGACATGGAGGGTGTGTGTGTGTGTGTGTGATGGAGGGTGTGTGTGCGATGGAGGGTGTGTGTGTGATGGAGGGTGTGTGTGTGATGGAGGGTGTGTGTGTGATGGAGGGTGTGTGTGTGTGATGGAGGGTGTGTGTGTGATGGAGGGTGTGTGTGTGATGGAGGGTGTGTGTGTGATGGAGGGTGTGTGTGTGATGGAGGGTGTGTGTGTGATGGAGGGTGTGTGTGTGATGGAGGGTGTGTGTGTGATGGAGGGTGTGTGTGCGACGGAGGGTGTGTGTGCGACGGAGGGTGTGTGTGTGACGGCGTTTGTATGTGATGGAGGGTGTGTGTGTGATGGAGGGTGTGTGTGTGATGGAGGGTGTGTGTGTGATGGAGGGTGTGTGTGTGATGGAGGGTGTGTGTGCGATGGAGGGTGTTTGTGTGTGTGATGGAGGGTGTGTGTGTGATGGAGGGTGTGTGTGTGATGGAGGGTGTGTGTGTGTGATGGAAGGTGTGTGTGTGTGATGGAGGGTGTGTGTGTGATGGAGGGTGTGTGTGTGTGATGGAGGGTGTGTGTGTGATGGAGGGTGTGTGTGTGATGGAGGGTGTGTGTGTGTGTGATGGAGGGTGTGTGTGATGGAGGGTGTGTGTGTGTGTGATGGAGGGTGTGTGTGTGATGGAGGGTGTGTGTGTGATGGAGGGTGCGTGTGTGATGGAGGGTGCGTGTGTGATGGAGGGTGCGTGTGTGATGGAGGGTGCGTGTGTGATGGAGGGTGTGTGTGTGATGGAGGGTGTGTGTGTGATGGAGGGTGTGTGTGTGTGTGATGGAGGGTGTGTGTGTGTGTGTGATGGAGGGTGTGTGTGTGATGGAGGGTGTGTGTGTGATGGAGGGTGTGTGTGTGATGGAGGGTGTGTGTGTGATGGAGGGTGTGTGTGTGTGTGATGGAGGGTGTGTGTGTGACGGAGGGTGTGTGTGTGACGGCGGGTGTGTGTGTGATGGAGGGTGTGCGTGTGTGTGTGTGTGTGATGGAGGGTGTGTGTGTGATGGAGGGTGTGTGTGTGATGGAGGGTGTGTGTGTGATGGAGGGTGTGTGTGTGATGGAGGGTGTGTGTGTGATGGAGGGTGTGTGTGTGTGATGGAGGATGTGTGTGTGATGGAGGGTGTGTGTGTGATGGAGGGTGTGTGTGCGATGGAGGGCGTGTGTGTGATGGAGGGTGTGTGTGTGTGTGATGGAGGGTGTGTGTGTGATGGAGGGTGTGTGTGTGATGGAGGGTGTGTGTGCGATGAAGGGTGTGTGTGCGATGGAGGGTGTGTGTGTGACGGAGTTTGTGTGTGATGGAGGGTGTGTGTGCGATGGAGGGTGTGTGTGCGATGGAGGGTGTGTGTGTGATGGAGGGTGTGTGTGTGTGATGGAGGGTGTGTGTGTGATGGAGGGTGTGTGTGTGATGGAGGGTGTGTGTGTGTGTGTGTGTGTGTGTGATGGAGGGTGTGTGTGTGATGGAGGGTGTGTGTGTGATGGAGGGTGTGTGTGTGATGGAGGGTGTGTGTGTGATGGAGGGTGTGTGTGCGATGGAGGGTGTATGTGTGTGAGATGGAGGGTGTGTGTGAGATGGAGGGTGTGTGTGCGATGGAGGGTGTGTGTGTGATGGAGGGTGTGTGTGCGATGGAGGGTGTGTGTGTGATGGAGGGTGTGTGTGTGATGGAGGGTGTGTGTGTGTGTGTGTGTGATGGAGGGTGTGTGTGTGATGGAGGGTGTGTGTGTGATGGAGGGTGTGTGTGTGTGTGATGGAGGGTGTGTGTGTGATGGAGGGTGTGTGTGTGTGATGGAGGGTGTGTGTGTGATGGAGGGTGTGTGTGATGGAGGGTGTGTGTGTGTGATGGAGGGTGTGTGTGTGATGGAGGGTGTGTGTGTGATGGAGGGTGTGTGTGTGATGGAGGGTGTGTGTGATGGAGGGGGTGTGTGTGTGATGGAGGGTGTGTGTGTGATGGAGCGTGTGTGTGTGTGTGTGTGTGATGGAGGGTGTGTGTGTGATGGAGGGTGTGTGTGTGATGGAGGGTGTGTGTGATGGAGGGTGTGTGTGTGATGGAGGGTGTGTGTGCGATGGAGGGTGTGTGTGCGATGGAGGGTGTGTGTGTGACGGAGTTTGTGTGTGATGAGGGTGTGTGTGTGATGGAGGGTGTGTGTGCGATGGAGGGTGTGTGTGTGATGGAGGGTGTGTGTGTGTGTGTGTGATGGAGGGTGTGTGTGTGATGGAGTGTGTGTGTGTGTGTGTGTGTGATGGGGGGTGTGTGTGCGATGGAGGGTGTGTGTGTGATGGAGGGTGTGTGTGTGATCGAGGGTGTATGTGTGATCGAGGGTGTGTGTGTGTGTGTGTGTGTGTGATGGAGGGTGTGTGTGATGGAGGGTGTGTGTGTGTGATGGAAGGTGTGTGTGTGATGGAGGGTGTGTGTGTGTGATGGAGGGTGTGTGTGTGATGGAGGGTGTGTGTGTGATGGAGGGTGTGTGTGTGATGGAGGGTGTGTGTGTGATGGAGGGTGTGTGTGTGATGGAGGGTGTGTGTGTGTGATGGAGGGTGTGTGTGCGATGGAGGGTGTGTGTGTGTGACGGAGTTTGTGTGTGATGGAGGGTGTGTGTAATGGAGGGTGTGTGTGCGATGGAGGGTGTGTGTGTGATGGAGGGTGTGTGTGTGTGTGTGTGTGATGGAGGGTGTGTGTGTATGATGGAGGGTGTGTGTGTGATGGAGGGTGTGTGTGTGTGTGTGATGGAGGGTGTGTGTGTGATGGAGGGTGTGTGTGTGATCGAGGGTGTGTGTGTGTGTGTGTGTGATGGAGGGTGTGTGTGTGATGGAGGGTGTGTGTGTGATGGAGGGCGTGTGTGTGTGTGATGGAGGGTGTGTGTGTGATGGAGGGTGTGTGTGTGTGATGGAGGGTGTGTGTGTGTGTGATGGAGGGTGTGTGTGTGATGGAGGGTGTGTGTGTGATGGAGGGTGTGTGTGTGATGGAGGGTGTGTGTGATGGAGGGTGTGTGTGTGTGATGGAGGGTGTGTGTGTGTGATCGAGGGTGTGTGTGTGATGGAGGGTGTGTGTGTGATGGAGGGTGTGTGTGATGGAGGGGGTGTGTGTGTGTGATGGAGGGTGTGTGTGTGATGGAGCGTGTGTGTGTGTGTGTGATGGAGGGTGTGTGTGTGATGGAGGGTGTGTGTGTGATGGAGGGTGTGTGTGTGATGGAGGGTGTGTGTGCGATGGAGGGTGTGTGTGTGATGGGGGGTGTGTGTGTGATGGAGGGTGTGTGTGTGATGGAGTGTGTGTGTGTGTGTGTGTGTGTGATGGAGGGTGTGTGTGTGATGGAGGGTGTGTGTGTGTGTGTGAGATGGAGGGTGTGTGTGTGATGGAGGGTGTGTGTGTGATGGAGGGTGTGTGTGTGATGGAGGGTGTGTGTGTGATGGAGGGTGTGTGTGCGATGGAGGGTGTGTGTGTGACGGAGTTTGTGTGTGATGGAGGGTGTGTGTGTGATGGAGGGTGTGTGTGCGATGGAGGGTGTGTGTGTGATGGAGGGTGTGTGTGTGTGTGTGATGGAGGGTGTGTGTGTGATGGAGTGTGTGTGTGTGTGTGTGTGATGGGGGGTGTGTGTGTGATGGAGGGTGTGTGTGTGATGGAGTGTGTGTGTGTGTGTGTGTGTGTGATGGGGGGTGTGTGTGTGATGGAGGGTGTGTGTGTGATGGAGGGTGTGTGTTTGACGGAGTTTGTGTGTGATGGAGGGTGTGTGTGCGATGGAGGGTGTGTGTGTGTGCGATGGAGGGTGTGTGTGTGATGGAGGGTGTGTGTGTGATGGAGGGTGTGTGTGCGATGGAGGGTGTGTGTGTGATGGAGGGTGTGTGTGTGATGGAGGGTGTGTGTGTGATGGAGGGTGTGTGTGTGATGGAGGGTGTCTGTGTGTGTGATGGAGGTTTCTGTGTGTGTGATGGAGGGTGTGTGTGTGATGGAGGGTGTGTGTGTGATGGAGGGTGTGTGTGTGATGGAGGGTGTGTGTGTGATGGAGGGTGTGTGTGTGTGATGGAGGGTGTGTGTGTGATGGAGGGTGTGTGTGTGATGGAGGGTGTGTGTGTGATGGAGGGCGTGTGTGTGATGGAGGGTGTGTGTGATGGAGGGTGTGTGTTTGACGGAGTTTGCCTGTGATGGAGGGTGTGTGTGTGATGGAGGGTGTGTGTGCGATGGAGGGTGTGTGTGTGTGTGATGGAGGGTGTGGGCGATGGAGCGTGTGTGTGTGATGGAGGGTGTGTGTGCGATGGAGGGTGTGTGTGCGATGGAGGGTGTGTGTGCGATGGAGGGTGTGTGTGTGATCGAGGGTGTGTGTGTGATCGAGGGTGTGTGTGTGATCGAGGGTGTGTGTGTGATCGAGGGTGTGTGTGTGTGTGTGTGTGTGATGGAGGGTGTGTGTGATCGAGGGTGTGTGTGTGTGTGTGTGATGGAGGGTGTGTGTGATGGGGGGTGTGTGTGTGTGATGGAGGGTGTGTGTGTGTGATGGAGGGTGTGTGTGTGATGGAGGGTGTGTGTGTGATGGAGGGTGTGTGTGTGATGGAGGGTGTGTGTGTGATGGAGGGTGTGTGTGTGTGATGGAGGGTGTGTGTGTGATGGAGGGTGTGTGTGTGATGGAGGGTGTGTGTGTGATGGAGGGTGTGTGTGTGATCGAGGGTGTGTGTGTGTGTGTGTGATGGAGGGTGTGTGTGTGATGGAGGATGTGTGTGTGATGGAGGGTGTGTGTGTGTGTGATGGAGGGTGTGTGTGATGGAGGGTGTGTGATGGAGGGTGTGTGTGTGTGTGATGGAGGGTGCGTGTGTGATGGAGGGTGTGTGTGTGATGGAGGGTGTGTGTGTGATGGAGGGTGTGTGTGTGATGGAGGGTGTGTGTGATGGAGGGTGTGTGTGATGGACGGTGTGTGTGTGTGATGGACGGTGTGTGTGTGTGATGGAGGGTGTGTGTGTGATGGAGGGTGTGTGTGTGATGGAGGGTGTGTGTGTGATGGAGGGTGTGTGTGTGATGGAGGGTGTGTGAGTGTGTGTGTGATGGAGGGTGTGCGTGCGATGGAGCGTGTGTGTGTGACGGAGTTTGTGTGTGATGGAGGGTGTGTGTGCGATGGAGGGTGTGTGTGCGATGGAGGGCGTGTGTGTGCGATGGAGGGCGTGTGTGTGTGATGGAGGGTGTGTGTGTGATGGAGGGTGTGTGTGTGATGGAGGGTGTGTGTGTGATGGAGGGTGTGTGTGTGATCGAGGGTGTGTGTGTGTGTGTGTGTGATGGAGGGTGTGTGTGTGATGGATGGTGTGTGTGTGATGGAGGGTGTGTGTGTGTGTGATGGAGGGTGTGTGTGTGATGGAGGGTGTGTGTGTGATGGAGGGTGTGTGTGTGTGTGATGGAGGGTGTGTGTGATGGAGGGTGTGTGTGTGATGGAGGGTGTGTGTGATGGAGGGTGTGTGTGTGTGATGGAGGGTGGGTGTGTGATGGAGGGTGTGTGAGTGTGATGGAGGGTGTGTGTGTGATGGAGGGTGTGTGTGCGATGGAGGGTGTGT
The DNA here is from genome assembly GCA_963514005.1 of Raja brachyura. The sequence goes on along the minus strand of CAUPSL010001516.1, from coordinate 186,098 downwards.
GTGCGATGGAGGGTGTGTGTGCGATGGAGGGTGTGTGTGCGATGGAGGGTGTGTGTGCGATGGAGGGTGTGTGTGCGATGGAGGGTGTGTGTGCGATGGAGGGTGTGTGTGATGGAGGGTGTGTGTGTGATGGAGGGTGTGTGTGTGATGGAGGGTGTGTGTGTGATGGAGGGTGTGTGTGTGATGGATGGTGTGTGTGTGTGTGTGTGTGTGTGTGTGTGCGATGGAGGGTGTGTGTGTGATGGAGGGTGTGTGTGTAATGGTGTGTGTGTGATGGAGGGTGTGTGTGTGATGGAGGGTGTGTGTGTGCTGGAGGGTGTGTGTGTGATGGAGGGTGTGTGTGTGATGGAGGGTGTGTGTGTGTGATGGAGGGTGTGTGTGTGTGATGAAGGGTGTGTGTGTGACGGAGTTTGTATGTGATGGAGGGTGTGTGTGTGATGGAGGGTGTGTGTGTGATGGAGGGTGTGTGTGTGATGGAGGGTGTGTGTGTGATGGAGGGTGTGTGTGTGTGTGATGGAGGGTGTGTGTGTGATGGAGGGTGTGTGTGATGGAGGGTGTGTGTGTGATGGAGGGTGTGTGTGTGATGGAGGGTGTGTGTGCGATGGAGGGTGTGTGTGTGTGTGTGATGGAGGGTGTGTGTGTGTGTGATGGAGGGTGTGTGTGTGATGGAGGGTGTGTGCGCGATGGAGTGTGTGTGTGTGATGGAGGGTTTGTGTGTGATGGAGGGTGTGTGTGTGTGTGTGTGTGTGTGTGTGTGTGATGGAGGGTGTGTGTGTGATGGAGGGTGTGTGTGTGATGGAGGGTGTGTGTGCGTGTGTGTGTGATGGAGGGTGTGTGTGTGATGGAGGGTGTGTGTGTGATCGAGGGTATGTGTGTGTGTGTGTGTGTGATGGAGGGTGTGTGTGTGATGGAGGGTGTGTGCGTGTGTGATGGAGGGTGTGTGTGTGATGGAGGGTGTGTGTGTGATGGACGGTGTGTGTGTGATGGACGGTGTGTGTGTGATCGAGGGTGTGTGTGTGTGTGTGTGATGGAGGGTGTGTGTGTGATGGAGGGTGTGTGTGTGATGGAGGGTGTGTGTGTGATGGAGGGTGTGTGTGTGATGGAGGGTGTGTGTGTGTGTGATGGAGGGTGTGTGTGATGGAGGGTGTGTGTGTGATGGAGGGTGTGTGTGTGATGGAGGGTGTGTGTGTGTGATGGAGGGTGCGTGTGTGATGGAGGGTGTGTGATGGAGGGTGTGTGTGTGATGGAGGGTGTGTGTGTGATGGAGGGTGTGTGTGATGGAGGGTGTGTGTGATGGAGGGTGTGTGTGTGTGATGGAGGGTGTGTGTGTGATGGAGGGTGTGTGTGTGGGAGGGTGTGTGTGTGATGGAGGGTGTGTGTGTGATGGAGGGTGTGTGTGTGTGTGTGATGGAGGGTTGTGTGTGATGGAGGGTGTGTGTGCGATGGAGGGTGTGTGTGCGATGGAGCGTGTGTGTGTGACGGAGTTTGTGTGTGATGGAGGGTGTGTGTGTGATGGAGGGTGTGTGTGCGATGGAGGGCTTGTGTGTGTGATGGAGGGTGTGTGTGTGTGTGTGATGGAGGGTGTGTGTGTGATGGAGGGTGTGTGTGTGATGGAGGGTGTGTGTGTGATGGAGGGTGTGTGTGTGTGTGTGTGTGTGTGTGATGGAGGGTGTGTGTGTGTGTGATGGAGGGTGTGTGTGTGATGGAGGGTGTGTGTGTGATGGAGGGTGTGTGTGTGATCGAGGGTGTGTGTGTGATCGAGGGTGTGTGTGTGTGTGTGTGTGTGATGGAGGGTGTGTGTGTGATGGAGGGTGTGTGTGTGATCGAGGGTGTGTGTGTGTGTGTGTGATGGAGGGTGTGTGTGTGATGGAGGGTGTGTGTGTGATGGAGGGTGTGTGTGTGTGATGGAGGGTGTGTGTGATGGAGGGTGTGTGTGTGATGGAGGGTGTGTGTGTGTGTGATGGAGGGTGTGTGTGTGATGGAGGGTGTGTGTGTGATGGAGGGTGTGTGTGATGGAGGGTGTGTGTGATGGAGGGTGTGTGTGTGTGATGGAGGGTGTATGTGTGATGGAGGGTGTGTGTGTGTGTGATGGAGGGTGTGTGTGTGATGGAAGGTGTGTGTGTGATGGAGGGTGTGTGTGTGATGGAGGGTGTGTGTGTGTGTGTGTGATGGAGGGTTGTGTGTGATGGAGGGTGTGTGTGTGATGGAGGGTGTGTGTGCGATGGAGCGTGTGTGGGTGACGGAGTTTGTGTGTGATGGAGGGTGTGTGTGTGTGTGTGTGATGGAGGGTGTGTGTGTGTGTGATGGAGGGTGTGTGTGTGATGGAGGGTGTGTGTGTGATGGAGGGTGTGTGTGTGTGTGTGATAGAGGGTGTGTGTGTGATGGAGGGTGTGTGTGTGATGGAGGGTGTGTGTGTGATGGAGGGTGTGTGTGTGATGGAGGGTGTGTGTGTGTGTGTGATGAAGGGTGTGTGTGTGATGGAGGGTGTGTGTGTGTGTGACGGAGTTTGTGTGTGATGGAGGGTGTGTGTGCGATGGAGGGTGTGTGTGCGATGGAGGGTGTGTGTGTGATGGAGGGTGTGTGTGTGTGTGATGGTGGGTGTGTGTGTGATGGAGGGTGTGTGTGTGATGGAGGGTGTGTGTGTGTGTGTGTGTGTGTGTGTGAGATGGAGGGTGTGTGTGTGATGGAGGGTGGGGTGTGTGTGCGATGGAGGGTGTGTGTGCGATGGAGGGCGTGTGTGTGATGGAGGGTGTGTGTGTGATGGAGGGTGTGTGTGTGATGGAGGGTGTGTGTGTGTGTGAGTGTGTGATGGAGGGTGTGTGTGTGTGTGAGTGTGTGATGGAGGGTGTGTGTGTGTGTGATGGAGGGTGTGTGTGTGATGGAGGGTGTGTGTGTGATGGAGGGTGTGTGTGTGATCGAGGGTGTGTGCGTGTGTGTGTGTGATGGAGGGTGTGTGTGTGATGGATGGTGTGTGTGTGATCGAGTGTGTGTGTGTGTGTGTGTGTGATGGAGGGTGTGTCTGTGATGGAGGGTGTGTGTGTGATGGAGGGTGTGTGTGTGTGTGATGGAGGGTGTGTGTGATGGAGGGTGTGTGTGTGATGGAGGGTGTGTGTGTGATGGAGGGTGTGTGTGTGTGATGGAGGGTGTGTGTGTGATGGAGGGTGTGTGTGTGATGGAGGGTGTGTGTGATGGAGGGTGTGTGTGTGATGGAGGGTGTGTGTGATGGAGGGTGTGTGTTATGGAGGGTGTGGGTGTGTGATGGAGGGTGTGTGTGTGTGTGTGATGGAGGGTGTGTGTGTGATGGAGGGTGTGTGTGTGTGTGTGACGGAGTTTGTGTGTGATGGAGGGTGTGTGTGTGATGGAGGGTGTGTGTGCGATGGAGGGTGTGTGTGTGATGGAGGATGTGTGTGTGTGTGATGGAGGGTGTGTGTGTGATGGAGGGTGTGTGTGTGATGGAGGGTGTATGTGTGTGTGATGGAGGGTGTGTGTGTGATGGAGGGTGTGTGTGTGATGGAGGGTGTGTGTGTGATCGAGGGTGTGTGTGTGTGTGTGTGTGTGATGGAGGGTGTGTGTGTGATGGAGGGTGTGTGTGTGTGATGGAGGGTGTGTGTGTGTGTGTGATGGAGGGTGTGTGTGTGATGGAGGGTGTGTGTGTGATGGAGGGTGTGTGTGTGTGTGATGGAGGGTGTGTGTGTGATGGAGGGTGTGTGTGTGTGTGTGATGGAGGGTGTGTGTGTGATGGAGGGTGTGTGTGTGATGGAGGGTGTGTGTGTGATGGAGGGTGTGTGTGTGATGGAGGGTGTGTGTGATGGAGGGTGTGTGTGATGGAGGGTGTGTGTGTGTGATGGAGGGTGTGTGTGTGATGGAGGGTGTGTGTGTGTGTGTGTGTGATGGAGGGTGTGTGTGTGATGGAGGGTGTGTGTGTGATGGAGGGTGTGTGTGTGATGGAGGGTGTGTGTGTGTGTGTGTGATGGAGGGTTGTGTGTGATGGAGGGTGTGTGTGTGATGGAGGGTGTGTGTGCGATCGAGCGTGTGTGGGTGACGGAGTTTGTGTGTGATGGAGGGTGTGTGTGCGATGGAGGGTGTGTGTGATGGAGGGTGTGTGTGTGTGTGTGTGATGGAGGGTGTGTGTGTGTGTGATGGAGGGTGTGTGTGTGATGGAGGGTGTGTGTGTGATGGAGGGTGTGTGTGTTTGATGGAGGGTGTGTGTGTGTGTGTGATAGAGGGTGTGTGTGTGATGGAGGATGTGTGTGTGATGGAGGGTGTGTGTGTGATGGAGGGTGTGTGTGTGATGGAGGGTGTGTGTGTGATGGAGGGTGTGTGTGTGTGTGTGTGATGAAGGGTGTGTGTGTGATGGAGGGTGTGTGTGTGTGTGACGGAGTTTGTGTGTGATGGAGGGTGTGTGTGCGATGGAGGGTGTGTGTGCGATGGAGGGTGTGTGTGCGATGGAGGGTGTGTGTGTGATGGAGGGTGTGTGTGTGTGATGGTGGGTGTGTGTGTGATGGAGGGTGTGTGTGTGATGGAGGGTGTGTGTGTGTGTGTGTGAGATGGAGGGTGTGTGTGTGATGGAGGGTGTGTGTGAGATGGAGGGTGTGTGTGTGATGGAGGGTGTGTGTGTGATGGAGGGTGTGTGTGTGATGGAGGGTGTGTGTGCGATGGAGGGTGTGTGTGCGATGGAGGGTGTGTGTGCGATGGAGGGTGTGTGTGCGATGGAGGGCGTGTGTGTGTGATGGAGGGTGTGTGTGTGATGGAGGGTGTGTGTGTGATGGAGGGTGTGTGTGTGTGTGTGAGTGTGTGATGGAGGGTGTGTGTGTGTGTGAAGGAGGGTGTGTGTGATGGAGGGTGTGTGTGCGATGGAGGGTGTGTGTGTGATCGAGGGTGTGTGCGTGTGTGTGTGTGATGGAGGGTGTGTGTGTGATGGATGGTGTGTGTGTGATCGAGGGTGTGTGTGTGTGTGTGTGATGGAGGGTGTGTGTGTGATGGAGGGTGTGTGTGTGATGGAGGGTGTGTGTGTGTGTGATGGAGGGTGTGTGTGATGGAGGGTGTGTGTGTGATGGAGGGTGTGTGTGTGATGGAGGGTGTGTGTGTGTGATGGAGGGTGTGTGTGTGATGGAGGGTGTGTGTGTGATGGAGGGTGTGTGTGTGATGGAGGGTGTGTGTGTGATGGAGGGTGTGTGTGATGGAGGGTGTGTGTGATGGAGGGTGTGGGTGTGTGATGGAGGGTGTGTGTGTGATGGAGGGTGTGTGTGTGTGTGTGTGATGGAGGGTGTGTGTGTGATGGAGTGTGTGTGTGTGTGTGACGGAGTTTGTGTGTGATGGAGGGTGTGTGTGTGATGGAGGGTGTGTGTGCGATGGAGGGTGTGTGTGTGATGGAGGGTGTGTGTGTGATGGAGGGTGTGTGTGTGATGGAGGGTGTGTGTGTGATGGAGGGTGTGTGTGTGTGAGATGGAGGGTGTGTGTGTGATGGAGGGTGTGTGTGTGATGGAGGGTGTGTGTGTGTGTGTGTGAGATGGAGGGTGTGTGTGTGATGGAGGGTGTGTGTGTGATGGAGGGTGTGTGTGTGATGGAGGGTGTGTGTGCGATGGAGGGTGTGTGTGCGATGGAGGGTGTGTGTGCGATGGAGGGTGTGTGTGTGACGGAGTTTGTATGTGATGGAGGGTGTGTGTGTGATGGAGGGTGTGTGTGTGTGATGGAGGGTGTGTGTGTGATGGAGGGTGTGTGTGTGATGGAGGGTGTGTGTGTGATGGAGGGTGTGTGTGCGATGGAGGGTGTGTGTGCGATGGAGGGTGTGTGTGCGATGGAGGGTGTGTGTGTGTGATATGGAGGGTGTGTGTGCGATGGAGGGTGTGTGTGCGATGGAGGGTGTGTGTGCGATGGAGGGTGTGTGTGCGATGGAGGGTGTGTGTGTGATGGAGGGTGTGTGTGCGATGGAGGGTGTGTGTGCGATGGAGGGTGTGTGTGTGTGTGATGGAGGGTTTGTGTGTGATGGAGGGTGTGTGTGCGATGGAGTGTGTGTGTGTGATGGAGGGTTTGTGTGTGATGGAGGGTGTGTGTGTGTGTGAGTGTGTGTGATGGAGGGTGTGTGTGTGATGGAGGGTGTGTGTGCGTGTGTGTGTGATGGAGGGTGTGTGTGTGATGGAGGGTGTGTGTGTGATCGAGGGTGTGTGTGTGTGTGTGATGGAGGGTGTGTGTGTGATGGAGGGTGTGTGTGTGTGTGATGGAGGGTGTGTGTGTGATGGAGGGTGTGTGTGCGATGGAGGGTGTGTGTGCGATGGAGGGTGTGTGTGTGATGGAGGGTGTGTGTGAGGGACGGTGTGTGTGTGATCGAGGGTGTGTGTGTGTGTGTGTGTGATGGAGGGTGTGTGTGTGATTGAGGGTGTGTGTGTGATCGAGGGTGTGTGTGTGTGTGTGTGTGTGTGTGTGTGATGGAGGGTGTGTGTGTGATGGAGGGTGTGTGTGTGATGGAGGGTGTGTGTGTGATGGAGGGTGTGTGTGTGATGGAGGGTGTGTGTGTGATGGAGGGTGTGTGTGTGATGGAGGGTGTGTATGCGATGGAGGGTGTGTGTGCGATGGAGGGTGTGTGTGCGATGGAGGGCGTGTGTGTGTGATGGAGGGCGTGTGTGTGTGATGGAGGGTGTGTGTGTGATGGAGGGTGTGTGTGTGATGGAGGGTGTGTGTGTGTGTGAGTGTGTGATGGAGGGTGTGTGTGTGTGTGAAGGAGGGTGTGTGTGTGATGGAGGGTGTGTGTGCGATGGAGGGTGTGTGTGTGATCGAGGGTGTGTGCGTGTGTGTGTGTGATGGAGGGTGTGTGTGTGATGGATGGTGCGTGTGTGATCGAGGGTGTGTGTGTGTGTGTGATGGAGGGTGTGTGTGTGATGGAGGGTGTGTGTGTGATGGAGGGTGTGTGTGTGTGTGATGGAGGGTGTGTGTGTGATGGAGGGTGTGTGTGTGATGGAGGGTGTGTGTGTGTGATGGAGGGTGTGTGTGTGATGGAGGGTGTGTGTGTGATGGAGGGTGTGTGTGTGATGGAGGGTGTGTGTGTGATGGAGGGTGTGTGTGATGGAGGGTGTGTGTGATGGAGGGTGTGGGTGTGTGATGGAGGGTGTGTGTGTGATGGAGGGTGTGTGTGTGTGTGTGATGGAGGGTGTGTGTGTGATGGAGTGTCTGTGTGTGTGTGACGGAGTTTGTGTGTGATGGAGGGTGTGTGTGTGATGGAGGGTGTGTGTGCGATGGAGGGTGTGTGTGTGATGGAGGGTGTGTGTGTGTGTGATGGAGGGTGTGTGTGTGATGGAGGGTGTGTGTGTGATGGAGGGTGTGTGTGTGTGATGGAGGGTGTGTGTGTGATGGAGGGTGTGTGTGTGATGGAGGGTGTGTGTGTGATGGAGGGTGTGTGTGTGATGGAGGGTGTGTGTGTGATGGAGGGTGTGTGTGTGATGGAGGGTGTGTGTGTGATGGAGGGTGTGTATGCGATGGAGGGTGTGTGCGATGGAGGGTGTGTGTGCGATGGAGGGCGTGTGTGTGTGATGGAGGGCGTGTGTGTGTGATGGAGGGTGTGTGTGTGATGGAGGGTGTGTGTGTGATGGAGGGTGTGTGTGTGTGTGAGTGTGTGATGGAGGGTGTGTGTGTGTGTGAAGGAGGGTGTGTGTGTGATGGAGGGTGTGTGTGCAATGGAGGGTGTGTGTGTGATCGAGGGTGTGTGCGTGTGTGTGTGTGATGGAGGGTGTGTGTGTGATGGATGGTGTGTGTGTGATGGAGGGTGTGTGTGTGTGTGTGTGATGGAGGGTGTGTGTGTGATGGAGGGTGTGTGTGTGATGGAGGGTGTGTGTGTGTGTGATGGAGGGTGTGTGTGATGGAGGGTGTGTGTGTGATGGAGGGTGTGTGTGTGTGATGGAGGGTGTGTGTGTGATGGAGGGTGTGTGTGTGATGGAGGGTGTGTGTGTGATGGAGGGTGTGTGTGTGATGGAGGGTGTGTGTGTGATGGAGGGTGTGTGTGTGATGGAGGGTGTGTGTGTGATGGAGGGTGTGTGTGATGGAGGGTGTGTGTGATGGAGGGTGTGGGTGTGTGATGGAGGGTGTGTGTGTGATGGAGGGTGTGTGTGATGGAGTGTGTGTGTGTGTGTGACGGAGTTTGTGTGTGATGGAGGGTGTGTGTGTGATGGAGGGTGTGTGTGCGATGGAGGGTGTGTGTGTGTGTGAGTGTGTGATGGAGGGTGTGTGTGTGTGTGAGTGTGTGATGGAGGGTGTGTGTGTGTGTGATGGAGGGTGTGTGTGAGATGGAGGGTGTGTGTGTGATGGAGGGTGTGTGTGATGGAGGGTGTGTGTGTGTGTGTGTGAGATGGAGGGTGTGTGTGTGATGGAGGGTGTGTGTGTGATGGAGGGTGTGTGTGTGATGGAGGGTGTGTGTGCGATGGAGGGTGTGTGTGCGATGGAGGGTGTGTGTGTGACGGAGTTTGTGTGTGTGATGGAGGGTGTGTGTGTGATGGAGGGTGTGTGTGTGTGATGGAGGGTGTGTGTGTGATGGAGGGTGTGTGTGTGTGATGGAGGGTGTGTGTGCGATGGAGGGTGTGTGTGCGATGGAGGGTGTGTGTGCGATGGAGGGTGTGTGTGCGATGGAGGGTGTGTGTGTGTGATATGGAGGGTGTGTGTGCGATGGAGGGTGTGTGTGCGATGGAGGGTGTGTGTGCGATGGAGGATGTGTGTGCGATGGAGGGTGTGTGTGTGATGGAGGGTGTGTGTGCGATGGAGGGTGTGTGTGTGTGTGATGGAGGGTGTGTGTGTGTGATGGAGGGTGTGTGTGTGATGGAGGGTGTGTGTGCGATGGAGTGTGTGTGTGTGATGGAGGGTTTGTGTGTGATGGAGGGTGTGTGTGTGTGTGAGTGTGTGTGATGGAGGGTGTGTGTGTGATGGAGGGTGTGTGTGCGTGTGTGTGTGATGGAGGGTGTGTGTGTGATGGAGGGTGTGTGTGTGATCGAGGGTGTGTGTGTGTGTGTGATGGAGGGTGTGTGTGTGATGGAGGGTGTGTGTGTGTGATGGAGGGTGTGTGTGTGATGGAGGGTGTGTGTGCGATGGAGGGTGTGTGTGTGATGGAGGGTGTGTGTGTGATGGAGGGTGTGTGTGTGATGGAGGGTGTGTGTGTGTGTGAGTGTGTGATGGAGGGTGTGTGTGTGTGTGAAGGAGGGTGTGTGTGTGATGGAGGGTGTGTGTGCGATGGAGGGTGTGTGTGTGATCGAGGGTGTGTGCGTGTGTGTGTGTGATGGAGGGTGTGTGTGTGATGGATGGTGTGTGTGTGATCGAGGGTGTGTGTGTGTGTGTGTGATGGAGGGTGTGTGTGTGATGGAGGGTGTGTGTGTGATGGAGGGTGTGTGTGTGTGTGATGGAGGGTGTGTGTGATGGGGGGTGTGTGTGTGATGGAGGGTGTGTGTGTGATGGAGGGTGTGTGTGTGTGATGGAGGGTGTGTGTGTGATGGAGGGTGTGTGTGTGATGGAGGGTGTGTGTGTGATGGAGGGTGTGTGTGTGATGGAGGGTGTGTGTGTGATGGAGGGTGTGTGTGATGGAGGGTGTGGGTGTGTGATGGAGGGTGTGGGTGTGTGATGGAGGGTGTGTGTGTGATGGAGGGTGTGTGTGTGTGTGTGTGATGGAGGGTGTGTGTGTGATGGAGTGTGTGTGTGTGTGTGACGGAGTTTGTGTGTGATGGAGGGTGTGTGTGTGATGGAGGGTGTGTGTGCGATGGAGGGTGTGTGTGTGATGGAGGGTGTGTGTGTGATGGAGGGTGTGTGTGTGATGGAGGGTGTGTGTGTGATGGAGGGTGTGTGTGTGATGGAGGGTGTGTGTGTGTGAGATGGAGGGTGTGTGTGTGATGGAGGGTGTGTGTGTGATGGAGGGTGTGTGTGTGTGTGTGTGTGAGATGGAGGGTGTGTGTGTGATGGAGGGTGTGTGTGTGATGGAGGGTGTGTGTGTGTGATGGAGGGTGTGTGTGCGATGGAGGGTGTGTGTGCGATGGAGGGTGTGTGTGTGACGGAGTTTGTATGTGATGGAGGGTGTGTGTGTGATGGAGGGTGTGTGTGTGTGTGTGATGGAGGGTGTGTGTGTGATGGAGGGTGTGTGTGTGATGGAGGGTGTGTGTGTGTGAGATGGAGGGTGTGTGTGTGATGGAGGGTGTGTGTGATGGAGGGTGTGTGTGTGTGTGTGTGAGATGGAGGGTGTGTGTGTGATGGAGGGTGTGTGTGTGATGGAGGGTGTGTGTGTGATGGAGGGTGTGTGTGTGTGATGGAGGGTGTGTGTGTGACGGAGTTTGTATGTGATGGAGGGTGTGTGTGTGATGGAGGGTGTGTGTGTGTGATGGAGGGTGTGTGTGTGTGATGGAGGGTGTGTGTGTGATGGAGGGTGTGTGTGTGATGGAGGGTGTGTGTGTGATGGAGGGTGTGTGTGCGATGGAGGGTGTGTGTGCGATGGAGGGTGTGTGTGCGATGGAGGGTGTGTGTGCGATGGAGGGTGTGTGTGTGTGATATGGAGGGTGTGTGTGCGATGGAGGGTGTGTGTGCGATGGAGGGTGTGTGTGCGATGGAGGGTGTGTGTGCGATGGAGGATGTGTGTGCGATGGAGGGTGTGTGTGTGATGGAGGGTGTGTGTGCGATGGAGGGTGTGTGTGTGTGTGATGGAGGGTGTGTGTGTGTGATGGAGGGTGTGTGTGTGATGGAGGGTGTGTGTGCGATGGAGTGTGTGTGTGTGATGGAGGGTTTGTGTGTGATGGAGGGTGTGTGTGTGTGTGAGTGTGTGAGATGGAGGGTGTGTGTGTGATGGAGGGTGTGTGTGCGTGTGTGTGTGATGGAGGGTGTGTGTGTGATGGAGGGTGTGTGTGTGATCGAGGGTGTGTGTGTGTGTGATGGAGGGTGTGTGTGTGATGGAGGGTGTGTGTGTGTGTGATGGAGGGTGTGTGTGTGATGGAGGGTGTGTGTGCGATGGAGGGTGTGTGTGCGATGGAGGGTGTGTGTGTGATGGAGGGTGTGTGTGAGGGACGGTGTGTGTGTGATCGAGGGTGTGTGTGTGTGTGTGATGGAGGGTGTGTGTGTGATGGAGGGTGTGTGTGTGATCGAGGGTGTGTGTGTGTGTGTGTGTGTGTGTGTGATGGAGGGTGTGTGTGTGATGGAGGGTGTGTGTGTGATGGAGGGTGTGTGTGTGATGGAGGGTGTGTGTGTGATGGAGGGTGTGTGTGTGATGGAGGGTGTGTGTGTGATGGAGGGTGTGTATGCGATGGAGGGTGTGTGTGCGATGGAGGGTGTGTGTGCGATGGAGGGCGTGTGTGTGTGATGGAGGGCGTGTGTGTGTGATGGAGGGTGTGTGTGTGATGGAGGGTGTGTGTGTGATGGAGGGTGTGTGTGTGTGTGAGTGTGTGATGGAGGGTGTGTGTGTGTGTGAAGGAGGGTGTGTGTGTGATGGAGGGTGTGTGTGCGATGGAGGGTGTGTGTGTGATCGAGGGTGTGTGCGTGTGTGTGTGTGATGGAGGGTGTGTGTGTGATGGATGGTGTGTGTGTGATCGAGGGTGTGTGTGTGTGTGTGATGGAGGGTGTGTGTGTGATGGAGGGTGTGTGTGTGATGGAGGGTGTGTGTGTGTGTGATGGAGGGTGTGTGTGATGGAGGGTGTGTGTGTGATGGAGGGTGTGTGTGTGATGGAGGGGGTGTGTGTGTGATGGAGGGTGTGTGTGTGATGGAGGGTGTGTGTGTGATGGAGGGTGTGTGTGTGATGGAGGGTGTGTGTGTGATGGAGGGTGTGTGTGTGATGGAGGGTGTGTGTGATGGAGGGTGTGTGTGATGGAGGGTGTGGGTGTGTGATGGAGGGTGTGTGTGTGATGGAGGGTGTGTGTGTGTGTGTGTGATGGAGGGTGTGTGTGTGATGGAGTGTGTGTGTGTGTGGGACGGAGTTTGTGTGTGATGGAGGGTGTGTGTGTGATGGAGGGTGTGTGTGCGATGGAGGGTGTGTGTGTGATGGAGGGTGTGTGTGTGTGTGATGGAGGGTGTGTGTGTGATGGAGGGTGTGTGTGTGATGGAGGGTGTGTGTGTGTGAGATGGAGGGTGTGTGTGTGATGGAGGGTGTGTGTGTGATGGAGGGTGTGTGTGTGTGTGTGTGTGAGATGGAGGGTGTGTGTGTGATGGAGGGTGTGTGTGTGATGGAGGGTGTGTGTGTGATGGAGGGTGTGTGTGCGATGGAGGGTGTGTGTGCGATGGAGGGTGTGTGTGTGACGGAGTTTGTATGTGATGGAGGGTGTGTGTGTGATGGAGGGTGTGTGTGTGTGATGGAGGGTGTGTGTGTGATGGAGGGTGTGTGTGTGATGGAGGGTGTGTGTGTGATGGAGGGTGTGTGTGCGATGGAGGGTGTGTGTGCGATGGAGGGTGTGTGTGATATGGAGGGTGTGTGTGCGATGGAGGGTGTGTGTGCGATGGAGGGTGTGTGTGCGATGGAGGGTGTGTGTGCGATGGAGGATGTGTGTGCGATGGAGGATGTGTGTGCGATGGAGGGAGTGTGTGATGGAGGGTGTGTGTGCGATGGAGGGTGTGTGTGTGTGTGATGGAGGGTGTGTGTGTGTGATGGAGGGTGTGTGTGTGATGGAGGGTGTGTGTGCGATGGAGTGTGTGTGTGTGATGGAGGGTTTGTGTGTGATGGAGGGTGTGTGTGTGTGTGAGTGTGTGTGTGATGGAGTGTGTGTGTGTGATGGAGGGTGTGTGTGTGATGGAGGGTGTGTGTGCGTGTGTGTGTGATGGAGGGTGTGTGTGTGATGGAGGGTGTGTGTGTGATCGAGGGTGTGTGTGTGTGTGTGATGGAGGGTGTGTGTGTGATGGAGGGTGTGTGTGTGTGTGATGGAGGGTGTGTGTGTGATGGAGGGTGTGTGTGCGATGGAGGGTGTGTGTGCGATGGAGGGTGTGTGTGTGATGGAGGGTGTGTGTGAGATGGACGGTGTGTGTGTGATCGAGGGTGTGTGTGTGTGTGTGTGATGGAGGGTGTGTGTGTGATGGAGGGTGTGTGTGTGATCGAGGGTGTGTGTGTGTGTGTGTGTGTGTGTGATCGAGGGTGTGTGTGTGATGGAGGGTGTGTGTGTGTGTGATGGAGGGTGTGTGTGTGATGGAGGGTGTGTGTGTGTGATGGAGGGTGTGTGTGTGTGATGGAGGGTGTGTGTGTGATGGAGGGTGTGTGTGTGATGGAGGGTGTGTGTGTGATGGAGTGTGTGTGTGTGATGGAGGGTGTGTGTGTGATGGAGGGTGTGTGTGTGTGTGATGGAGGGTGTGTGTGTGATGGAGGGTGTGTGTGTGATGGAGGGTGTGTGTGTGATGGAGGGTGTGTGTGTGATGGAGGGTGTGTGTGATGGAGGGTGTGTGTGATGGAGGGTGTGGGTGTGTGATGGAGGGTGTGTGTGTGATGGAGGGTGTGTGTGTGTGTGTGTGATGGAGGGTGTGTGTGTGACGGAGGGTGTGTGTGTGTGTGACGGAGTTTGTGTGTGATGGAGGGTGTGTGTGTGATGGAGGGTGTGTGTGCGATGGAGGGTGTGTGTGTGATGAAGGGTGTGTGTGTGTGTGATGGAGGGTGTGTGTGTGATGGAGGGTGTGTGTGTGATGGAGGGTGTGTGTGTGTGTGTGAGATGGAGGGTGTGTGTGTGATGGAGGGTGTGTGTGTGATGGAGGGTGTGTGTGTGATGGAGGGTGTGTGTGTGATGGAGGGTGTGTGTGCGATGGAGGGTGTGTGTGTGACGGAGTTTGTATGTGATAGAGGGTGTGTGTGTGATGGAGGGTGTGTGTGTGTGTGATGGAGGGTGTGTGTGTAATGGAGGGTGTGTGTGATGGAGGGTGTGTGTGTGATGGAGGGTGTGTGTGCGATGGAGGGTGTGTGTGCGATGGAGGGTGTGTGTGCGATGGAGGGTGTGTGTGTGTGTGATGGAGGGTGTGTGTGTGATGGAGGGTGTGTGTGTGATGGAGGGTGTGTGTGCGATGGAGGATGTGTGTGCGATGGAGGGTGTGTGTGTGATGGAGGGTGTGTGTGCGATGGAGGGTGTGTGTGTGTGTGTGTGTGATGGAGGGGGTGTGTGTGATGGAGGGTGTGTGTGTGATGGAGGGTGTGTGTGCGTGTGTGTGTGATGGAGGGTGTGTGTGTGATGGAGGGTGTGTGTGTGATCGAGGGTGTGTGTGTGTGTGTGTGTGATGGAGGGTGTGTGTGTGATGGAGGGTGTGTGTGTGATGGAGGGTGTGTGTGTGATGGAGGGTGTGTGTGTGATGGAGGGTGTGTGTGTGATGGAGGGTGTGTGTGTGATGGACGGTGTGTGTGTGTGTGTGATGGAGGGTGTGTGTGCGATGGAGGGTGTGTGTGCGATGGAGGATGTGTGTGCGATGGAGGATGTGTGTGCGATGGAGGGAGTGTGTGATGGAGGGTGTGTGTGCGATGGAGGGTGTGTGTGTGATGGAGGGTGTGTGTGTGTGATGGAGGGTGTGTGTGTGATGAAGGGTGTGTGTGCGATGGAGTGTGTGTGTGTGATGGAGGGTTTGTGTGTGATGGAGGGTGTGTGTGTGTGTGAGTGTGTGTGTGATGGAGTGTGTGTGTGTGATGGAGGGTGTGTGTGTGATGGAGGGTGTGTGTGCGTGTGTGTGTGATGGAGGGTGTGTGTGTGATGGAGGGTGTGTGTGTGATCGAGGGTGTGTGTGTGTGTGTGATGGAGGGTGTGTGTGTGATGGAGGGTGTGTGTGTGTGTGATGGAGGGTGTGTGTGTGATGGAGGGTGTGTGTGCGATGGAGGGTGTGTGTGCGATGGAGGGTGTGTGTGTGATGGAGGGTGTGTGTGAGATGGACGGTGTGTGTGTGATCGAGGGTGTGTGTGTGTGTGTGTGATGGAGGGTGTGTGTGTGATGGAGGGTGTGTGTGTGATCGAGGGTGTGTGTGTGTGTGTGTGTGTGATCGAGGGTGTGTGTGTGATGGAGGGTGTGTGTGTGTGTGATGGAGGGTGTGTGTGTGATGGAGGGTGTGTGTGTGTGATGGAGGGTGTGTGTGTGTGATGGAGGGTGTGTGTGTGATGGAGGGTGTGTGTGTGATGGAGGGTGTGTGTGTGATGGAGGGTGTGTGTGTGATGGAGGGTGTGTGTGTGATGGAGGGTGTGTGTGTGTGTGATGGAGGGTGTGTGTGTGATGGAGGGTGTGTGTGTGATGGAGGGTGTGTGTGTGATGGAGGGTGTGTGTGTGATGGAGGGTGTGTGTGATGGAGGGTGTGTGTGATGGAGGGTGTGGGTGTGTGATGGAGGGTGTGTGTGTGATGGAGGGTGTGTGTGTGTGTGTGTGATGGAGGGTGTGTGTGTGATGGAGGGTGTGTGTGTGATGGAGGGTGTGTGTGTGTGTGATGGAGGGTGTGTGTGTGATGGAGGGTGTGTGTGTGATGGAGGGTGTGTGTGTGTGTGTGAGATGGAGGGTGTGTGTGTGATGGAGGGTGTGTGTGTGATGGAGGGTGTGTGTGTGATGGAGGGTGTGTGTGTGATGGAGGGTGTGTGTGCGATGGAGGGTGTGTGTGTGACGGAGTTTGTATGTGATGGAGGGTGTGTGTGTGATGGAGGGTGTGTGTGTGTGTGATGGAGTGTGTGTGTGTAATGGAGGGTGTGTGTGATGGAGGGTGTGTGTGTGATGGAGGGTGTGTGTGCGATGGAGGGTGTGTGTGCGATGGAGGGTGTGTGTGCGATGGAGGGTGTGTGTGTGTGTGATGGAGGGTGTGTGTGTGATGGAGGGTGTGTGTGTGATGGAGGGTGTGTGTGCGATGGAGGATGTGTGTGCGATGGAGGGTGTGTGTGCGATGGAGGGTGTGTGTGCGATGGAGGGTGTGTGTGTGTGTGTGTGTGATGGAGGGGGTGTGTGTGATGGAGGGTGTGTGTGTGATGGAGGGTGTGTGTGCGTGTGTGTGTGATGGAGGGTGTGTGTGTGATGGAGGGTGTGTGTGTGATGGAGGGTGTGTGTGTGATGGAGGGTGTGTGTGTGATGGAGGGTGTGTGTGTGATGGAGGGTGTGTGTGTGATGGAGGGTGTGTGTGTGATGGACGGTGTGTGTGTGTGTGTGATGGAGGGTGTGTGTGTGATGGAGGGTGTGTGTGTGATCGAGGGTGTGTGTGTGTGTGTGTGTGTGTGTGTGTGTGATGGAGGGTGTGTGTGTGATGGAGGGTGTGTGTGTGATGGAGGGTGTGTGTGTGTGATGGAGGGTGTGTGTGTGTGATGGAGGGTGTGTGTGTGATGGAGTGTGTGTGTGTGATGGAGGGTGTGTGTGTGATGGAGGGTGTGTGTGTGATGGAGGGTGTGTGTGATGGAGGGTGTGTGTGATGGAGGGTGTGTGTGTGATGGAGGGTGTGTGTGTGATGGAGGGTGTGTGTGTGATGGAGGGTGTGTGTGTGATGGAGGGTGTGTGTGTGATGGAGGGTGTGTGTGTGATGGAGGGTGTGTGTGTGTGTGTGATGGAGGGTTGTGTGTGATGGAGGGTTTGTGTGTGATGGAGCGTGTGTGTGCGATGGAGCGTGTGTGTGTGACGGAGTTTGTGTGTGTGACGGAGGGTGTGTGTGTGATGGAGGGTGTGTGTGCGATGGAGGGCGTGTGTGTGTGATGGAGGGTGTGTGTGTGATGGAGGGTGTGTGTGTGATGGAGGGTGTGTGTGTGTGTGTGTGTGTGTGTGATGGAGGGTGTGTGTGTGTGTGATGGAGGGTGTGTGTGTGATGGAGGGTGTGTGTGTGATGGAGGGTGTGTGTGTGATCGAGGGTGTGTGTGTGATCGAGGGTGTGTGTGTGTGTGTGTGATGGAGGGTGTGTGTGTGATGGAGGGTGTGTGTGTGATCGAGGGTGTGTGTGTGTGTGTGTGATGGAGGGTGTGTGTGTGTGTGTGATGGAGGGTTGTGTGTGATGGAGGGTGTGTGTGTGATGGAGGGTGTGTGTGCGATGGAGCGTGTGTGGGTGACGGAGTTTGTGTGTGATGGAGGGTGTGTGTGTGATGGAGGGTGTGTGTGCGATGGAGGGCGTGTGTGTGTGATGGAGGGTGTGTGTGTGTGTGTGATGGAGGGTGTGTGTGTGATGGAGGGTGTGTGTGTGATGGAGGGTGTGTGTGTGTGTGAGTGTGTGATGGAGGGTGTGTGTGTGTGTGAAGGAGGGTGTGTGTGTGATGGAGGGTGTGTGTGCGATGGAGGGTGTGTGTGTGATCGAGGGTGTGTGCGTGTGTGTGTGTGATGGAGGGTGTGTGTGTGATGGATGGTGTGTGTGTGATCGAGGGTGTGTGTGTGTGTGTGTGATGGAGGGTGTGTGTGTGATGGAGGGTGTGTGTGTGATGGAGGGTGTGTGTGTGTGTGATGGAGGGTGTGTGTGATGGAGGGTGTGTGTGTGATGGAGGGTGTGTGTGTGATGGAGGGGGTGTGTGTGTGATGGAGGGTGTGTGTGTGATGGAGGGTGTGTGTGTGATGGAGGGTGTGTGTGTGATGGAGGGTGTGTGTGTGATGGAGGGTGTGTGTGTGATGGAGGGTGTGTGTGATGGAGGGTGTGTGTGATGGAGGGTGTGGGTGTGTGATGGAGGGTGTGTGTGTGATGGAGGGTGTGTGTGTGTGTGTGTGATGGAGGGTGTGTGTGTGATGGAGTGTGTGTGTGTGTGGGACGGAGTTTGTGTGTGATGGAGGGTGTGTGTGTGATGGAGGGTGTGTGTGCGATGGAGGGTGTGTGTGTGATGGAGGGTGTGTGTGTGTGTGATGGAGGGTGTGTGTGTGATGGAGGGTGTGTGTGTGATGGAGGGTGTGTGTGTGTGAGATGGAGGGTGTGTGTGTGATGGAGGGTGTGTGTGTGATGGAGGGTGTGTGTGTGTGTGTGTGTGAGATGGAGGGTGTGTGTGTGATGGAGGGTGTGTGTGTGATGGAGGGTGTGTGTGTGATGGAGGGTGTGTGTGCGATGGAGGGTGTGTGTGCGATGGAGGGTGTGTGTGTGACGGAGTTTGTATGTGATGGAGGGTGTGTGTGTGATGGAGGGTGTGTGTGTGTGATGGAGGGTGTGTGTGTGATGGAGGGTGTGTGTGTGATGGAGGGTGTGTGTGTGATGGAGGGTGTGTGTGCGATGGAGGGTGTGTGTGCGATGGAGGGTGTGTGTGATATGGAGGGTGTGTGTGCGATGGAGGGTGTGTGTGCGATGGAGGGTGTGTGTGCGATGGAGGGTGTGTGTGCGATGGAGGATGTGTGTGCGATGGAGGATGTGTGTGCGATGGAGGGAGTGTGTGATGGAGGGTGTGTGTGCGATGGAGGGTGTGTGTGTGTGTGATGGAGGGTGTGTGTGTGTGATGGAGGGTGTGTGTGCGATGGAGGGTGTGTGTGCGATGGAGTGTGTGTGTGTGATGGAGGGTTTGTGTGTGATGGAGGGTGTGTGTGTGTGTGAGTGTGTGTGTGATGGAGTGTGTGTGTGTGATGGAGGGTGTGTGTGTGATGGAGGGTGTGTGTGCGTGTGTGTGTGATGGAGGGTGTGTGTGTGATGGAGGGTGTGTGTGTGATCGAGGGTGTGTGTGTGATGGAGGGTGTGTGTGATGGAGGGTGTGTGTGATGGAGGGTGTGGGTGTGTGATGGAGGGTGTGTGTGTGATGGAGGGTGTGTGTGTGTGTGTGTGATGGAGGGTGTGTGTGTGACGGAGGGTGTGTGTGTGTGTGACGGAGTTTGTGTGTGATGGAGGGTGTGTGTGTGATGGAGGGTGTGTGTGCGATGGAGGGTGTGTGTGTGATGAAGGGTGTGTGTGTGTGTGATGGAGGGTGTGTGTGTGATGGAGGGTGTGTGTGTGATGGAGGGTGTGTGTGTGATGGAGGGTGTGTGTGTGTGTGAGATGGAGGGTGTGTGTGTGATGGAGGGTGTGTGTGTGATGGAGGGTGTGTGTGTGATGGAGGGTGTGTGTGTGATGGAGGGTGTGTGTGCGATGGAGGGTGTGTGTGTGACGGAGGGTGTGTGTGCGATGGAGGGTGTGTGTGTGTGTGATGGAGGGTGTGTGTGTGATGGAGGGTGTGTGTGTGATGGAGGGTGTGTGTGCGATGGAGGATGTGTGTGCGATGGAGGGTGTGTGTGTGATGGAGGGTGTGTGTGCGATGGAGGGTGTGTGTGTGTGTGTGTGTGTGATGGAGGGGGTGTGTGTGATGGAGGGTGTGTGTGTGATGGAGGGTGTGTGTGCGTGTGTGTGTGATGGAGGGTGTGTGTGTGATGGAGGGTGTGTGTGTGATCGAGGGTGTGTGTGTGTGTGTGTGTGATGGAGGGTGTGTGTGTGATGGAGGGTGTGTGTGTGATGGAGGGTGTGTGTGTGATGGAGGGTGTGTGTGTGATGGAGGGTGTGTGTGTGATGGAGGGTGTGTGTGTGATGGACGGTGTGTGTGTGTGTGTGATGGAGGGTGTGTGTGCGATGGAGGGTGTGTGTGCGATGGAGGATGTGTGTGCGATGGAGGATGTGTGTGCGATGGAGGGAGTGTGTGATGGAGGGTGTGTGTGTGATGGAGGGTGTGTGTGTGTGTGATGGAGGGTGTGTGTGTGTGATGGAGGGTGTGTGTGTGATGGAGGGTGTGTGTGCGATGGAGTGTGTGTGTGTGATGGAGGGTTTGTGTGTGATGGAGGGTGTGTGTGTGTGTGAGTGTGTGTGTGATGGAGTGTGTGTGTGTGATGGAGGGTGTGTGTGTGATGGAGGGTGTGTGTGCGTGTGTGTGTGATGGAGGGTGTGTGTGTGATGGAGGGTGTGTGTGTGATCGAGGGTGTGTGTGTGTGTGTGATGGAGGGTGTGTGTGTGATGGAGGGTGTGTGTGTGTGTGATGGAGGGTGTGTGTGTGATGGAGGGTGTGTGTGCGATGGAGGGTGTGTGTGCGATGGAGGGTGTGTGTGTGATGGAGGGTGTGTGTGAGATGGACGGTGTGTGTGTGATCGAGGGTGTGTGTGTGTGTGTGTGTGATGGAGGGTGTGTGTGTGATGGAGGGTGTGTGTGTGATCGAGGGTGTGTGTGTGTGTGTGTGTGTGTGATCGAGGGTGTGTGTGTGATGGAGGGTGTGTGTGTGTGTGATGGAGGGTGTGTGTGTGATGGAGGGTGTGTGTGTGTGATGGAGGGTGTGTGTGTGTGATGGAGGGTGTGTGTGTGATGGAGGGTGTGTGTGTGATGGAGGGTGTGTGTGTGATGGAGGGTGTGTGTGTGATGGAGGGTGTGTGTGTGATGGAGGGTGTGTGTGTGTGTGATGGAGGGTGTGTGTGTGATGGAGGGTGTGTGTGTGATGGAGGGTGTGTTTGTGATGGAGGGTGTGTGTGTGATGGAGGGTGTGTGTGATGGAGGGTGTGTGTGATGGAGGGTGTGGGTGTGTGATGGAGGGTGTGTGTGTGATGGAGGGTGTGTGTGTGTGTGTGTGATGGAGGGTGTGTGTGTGATGGAGGGTGTGTGTGTGATGGAAGGTGTGTGTGTGTGTGATGGAGGGTGTGTGTGTGATGGAGGGTGTGTGTGTGATGGAGGGTGTGTGTGTGTGTGTGAGATGGAGGGTGTGTGTGTGATGGAGGGTGTGTGTGTGATGGAGGGTGTGTGTGTGATGGAGGGTGTGTGTGTGATGGAGGGTGTGTGTGCGATGGAGGGTGTGTGTGTGACGGAGTTTGTATGTGATGGAGGGTGTGTGTGTGATGGAGGGTGTGTGTGTGTGTGATGGAGGGTGTGTGTGTAATGGAGGGTGTGTGTGATGGAGGGTGTGTGTGTGATGGAGGGTGTGTGTGCGATGGAGGGTGTGTGTGCGATGGAGGGTGTGTGTGCGATGGAGGGTGTGTGTGTGTGTGATGGAGGGTGTGTGTGTGATGGAGGGTGTGTGTGTGATGGAGGGTGTGTGTGCGATGGAGGATGTGTGTGCGATGGAGGGTGTGTGTGTGATGGAGGGTGTGTGTGCGATGGAGGGTGTGTGTGTGTGTGTGTGTGATGGAGGGGGTGTGTGTGATGGAGGGTGTGTGTGTGATGGAGGGTGTGTGTGCGTGTGTGTGTGATGGAGGGTGTGTGTGTGATGGAGGGTGTGTGTGTGATCGAGGGTGTGTGTGTGTGTGTGTGTGATGGAGGGTGTGTGTGTGATGGAGGGTGTGTGTGTGATGGAGGGTGTGTGTGTGATGGAGGGTGTGTGTGTGATGGAGGGTGTGTGTGTGATGGAGGGTGTGTGTGTGATGGACGGTGTGTGTGTGTGTGTGATGGAGGGTGTGTGTGTGATGGAGGGTGTGTGTGTGATCGAGGGTGTGTGTGTGTGTGTGTGTGTGTGTGTGTGATGGAGGGTGTGTGTGTGATGGAGGGTGTGTGTGTGATGGAGGGTGTGTGTGTGTGATGGAGGGTGTGTGTGTGATGGAGGGTGTGTGTGTGTGATGGAGGGTGTGTGTGTGATGGAGGGTGTGTGTGTGATGGAGGGTGTGTGTGTGATGGAGGGTGTGTGTGTGATGGAGGGTGTGTGTGATGGAGGGTGTGTGTGATGGAGGGTGTGTGTGTGATGGAGGGTGTGTGTGTGATGGAGGGTGTGTGTGTGATGGAGGGTGTGTGTGTGATGGAGGGTGTGTGTGTGATGGAGGGTGTGTGTGTGATGGAGGGTGTGTGTGTGTGTGTGATGGAGGGTTGTGTGTGATGGAGGGTGTGTGTGTGATGGAGGGTGTGTGTGCGATGGAGCGTGTGTGTGTGACGGAGTTTGTGTGTGTGACGGAGGGTGTGTGTGTGTGACGGAGGGTGTGTGTGCGATGGAGGGCGTGTGTGTGTGATGGAGGGTGTGTGTGTGATGGAGGGTGTGTGTGTGATGGAGGGTGTGTGTGTGTGTGTGTGTGTGTGTGATGGAGGGTGTGTGTGTGTGTGATGGAGGGTGTGTGTGTGATGGAGGGTGTGTGTGTGATGGAGGGTGTGTGTGTGATCGAGGGTGTGTGTGTGATCGAGGGTGTGTGTGTGTGTGGGTGATGGAGGGTGTGTGTGTGATGGAGGGTGTGTGTGTGATCGAGGGTGTGTGTGTGTGTGTGTGATGGAGGGTGTGTGTGTGTGTGTGATGGAGGGTTGTGTGTGATGGAGGGTGTGTGTGTGATGGAGGGTGTGTGTGCGATGGAGCGTGTGTGGGTGACGGAGTTTGTGTGTGATGGAGGGTGTGTGTGTGATGGAGGGTGTGTGTGCGATGGAGGGCGTGTGTGTGTGATGGAGGGTGTGTGTGTGTGTGTGATGGAGGGTGTGTGTGTGATGGAGGGTGTGTGTGTGATGGAGGGTGTGTGTGTGTGTGTGTGTGTGATGGAGGGTGCGTGTGTGTGTGATGGAGGGTGTGTGTGTGATGGAGGGTGTGTGTGTGATGGAGGGTGTGTGTGTGATGGAGGGTGTGTGTGTTTGATGGAGGGTGTGTGTGTGTGTGTGATAGAGGGTGTGTGTGTGATGGAGGGTGTGTGTGTGATGGAGGGTGTGTGTGTGATGGAGGGTGTGTGTGTGATGGAGGGTGTGTGTGTGTGTGTGTGTGTGAGATGGAGGGTGTGTGTGTGATGGAGGGTGTGTGTGTGATGGAGGGTGTGTGTGTGTGTGTGAGATGGAGGGTGTGTGTGTGATGGAGGGTGTGTGTGTGATGGAGGGTGTGTGTGTGATGGAGGGTGTGTGTGTGATGGAGGGTGTGTGTGCGATGGAGGGTGTGTGTGCGAAGGAGGGTGTGTGTGTGACGGAGTTTGTATGTGATGGAGGGTGTGTGTGTGATGGAGGGTGTGTGTGTGTGTGATGGAGGGTGTGTGTGTGATGGAGGGTGTGTGTGCGATGGAGGGTGTGTGTGCGATGGAGGGTGTGTGTGCGATGGAGGGTGTGTGTGCGATGGAGGGTGTGTGTGCGATGGAGGGTGTGTGTGTGTGTGATGGAGGGTGTGTGTGTGATGGAGGGTGTGTGTGCGATGGAGGGTGTGTGTGCGATGGAGGATGTGTGTGCGATGGAGGGTGTGTGTGTGATGGAGGGTGTGTGTGCGATGGAGGGTGTGTGTGTGTGTGATGGAGGGTGTGTGTGTGATGGAGGTTGTGTGTGATGGAGGGTGTGTGTGATGGAGGGTGTGGGTGTGTGATGGAGGGTGTGTGTGTGATGGAGGGTGTGTGTGTGTGTGTGTGATGGAGGGTGTGTGTGTGACGGAGGGTGTGTGTGTGTGTGACGGAGTTTGTGTGTGATGGAGGGTGTGTGTGTGATGGAGGGTGTGTGTGCGATGGAGGGTGTGTGTGTGATGGAGGGTGTGTGTGTGTGTGATGGAGGGTGTGTGTGTGATGGAGGGTGTGTGTGTGATGGAGGGTGTGTGTGTGTGTGTGAGATGGAGGGTGTGTGTGTGATGGAGGGTGTGTGTGTGATGGAGGGTGTGTGTGTGATGGAGGGTGTGTGTGTGATGGAGGGTGTGTGTGCGATGGAGGGTGTGTGTGTGACGGAGTTTGTATGTGATGAAGGGTGTGTGTGTGATGGAGGGTGTGTGTGTGTGTGATGGAGGGTGTGTGTGTAATGGAGGGTGTGTGTGATGGAGGGTGTGTGTGTGATGGAGGGTGTGTGTGCGATGGAGGGTGTGTGTGCGATGGAGGGTGTGTGTGCGATGGAGGGTGTGTGTGTGTGTGATGGAGGGTGTGTGTGTGATGGAGGGTGTGTGTGCGATGGAGGGTGTGTGTGCGATGGAGGATGTGTGTGCGATGGAGGGTGTGTGTGTGATGGAGGGTGTGTGTGCGATGGAGGGTGTGTGTGTGTGTGTGTGTGATGGAGGGGGTGTGTGTGATGGAGGGTGTGTGTGTGATGGAGGGTGTGTGTGCGTGTGTGTGTGATGGAGGGTGTGTGTGTGATGGAGGGTGTGTGTGTGATCGAGGGTGTGTGTGTGTGTGTGTGTGATGGAGGGTGTGTGTGTGATGGAGGGTGTGTGTGTGATGGAGGGTGTGTGTGTGATGGAGGGTGTGTGTGTGATGGAGGGTGTGTGTGTGATGGAGGGTGTGTGTGTGATGGACGGTGTGTGTGTGTGTGTGATGGAGGGTGTGTGTGTGATGGAGGGTGTGTGTGTGATCGAGGGTGTGTGTGTGTGTGTGTGTGTGTGTGTGATGGAGGGTGTGTGTGTGATGGAGGGTGTGTGTGTGATGGAGGGTGTGTGTGTGTGATGGAGGGTGTGTGTGTGATGGAGTGTGTGTGTGTGTGATGGAGGGTGTGTGTGTGATGGAGGGTGTGTGTGTGATGGAGGGTGTGTGTGTGATGGAGGGTGTGTGTGATGGAGGGTGTGTGTGATGGAGGGTGTGTGTGTGATGGAGGGTGTGTGTGTGATGGAGGGTGTGTGTGTGATGGAGGGTGTGTGTGTGATGGAGGGTGTGTGTGTGATGGAGGGTGTGTGTGTGTGTGTGATGGAGGGTTGTGTGTGATGGAGGGTGTGTGTGTGATGGAGGGTGTGTGTGCGATGGAGCGTGTGTGTGTGACGGAGTTTGTGTGTGTGACGGAGGGTGTGTGTGTGATGGAGGGTGTGTGTGCGATGGAGGGCGTGTGTGTGTGATGGAGGGTGTGTGTGTGATGGAGGGTGTGTGTGTGATGGAGGGTGTGTGTGTGTGTGTGTGTGTGTGATGGAGGGTGTGTGTGTGTGTGATGGAGGGTGTGTGTGTGATGGAGGGTGTGTGTGTGATGGAGGGTGTGTGTGTGATCGAGGGTGTGTGTGTGATCGAGGGTGTGTGTGTGTGTGTGTGATGGAGGGTGTGTGTGTGATGGAGGGTGTGTGTGTGATCGAGGGTGTGTGTGTATGTGTGTGATGGAGGGTGTGTGTGTGTGTGTGATGGAGGGTTGTGTGTGATGGAGGGTGTGTGTGTGATGGAGGGTGTGTGTGCGATGGAGCGTGTGTGGGTGACGGAGTTTGTGTGTGATGGAGGGTGTGTGTGTGATGGAGGGTGTGTGTGCGATGGAGGGCGTGTGTGTGTGATGGAGGGTGTGTGTGTGTGTGTGATGGAGGGTGTGTGTGTGATGGAGGGTGTGTGTGTGATGGAGGGTGTGTGTGTGTGTGTGTGTGTGATGGAGGGTGCGTGTGTGTGTGATGGAGGGTGTGTGTGTGATGGAGGGTGTGTGTGTGATGGAGGGTGTGTGTGTGATGGAGGGTGTGTGTGTTTGATGGAGGGTGTGTGTGTGTGTGTGATAGAGGGTGTGTGTGTGATGGAGGGTGTGTGTGTGATGGAGGGTGTGTGTGTGATGGAGGGTGTGTGTGTGATGGAGGGTGTGTGTGTGTGTGTGTGTGATGGAGGGTGTGTGTGTGATGGAGGGTGTGTGTGTGTGACGGAGTTCGTGTGTGATGGAGGGTGTGTGTGTGATGGAGGGTGTGTGTGCGATGGAGGGTGTGTGTGTGATGGAGGGTGTGTGTGTGTGTGATGGAGGGTGTGTGTGTGATGGAGGGTGTGTGTGTGATGGAGTGTGTGTGTGTGTGTGTGTGTGTGAGATGGAGGGTGTGTGTGTGATGGAGGGTGTGTGTGTGATGGAGGGTGTGTGTGTGATGGAGGGTGTGTGTGTGATGGAGGGTGTGTGTGTGATGGAGGGTGTGTGTGTGATGGAGGGTGTGTGTGTGATGGAGGGTGTGTGTGTGATGGAGGGTGTGTGTGTGATGGAGGGTGTGTGTGTGATGGAGGGTGTGTGTGTGATGTAGGGTGTGTGTGCGATGGAGGGTGTGTGTGTGACGGAGTTTGTATGTGATGGAGTGTGTCTGTGTGATGGAGGGTGTGTGTGTGTGTGATGGAGGGTGTGTGTGTGATGGAGGGTGTGTGTGTGATGGAGGGTGTGTGTGCGATGGAGGGTGTGTGTGCGATGGAGTGTGTGTGTGTGATGGAGGGTGTGTGTGTGTGTGTGTGTGTGTGATGGAGGGTGTGTGTGTGATGGAGGGTGTGTGTGTGATGGAGGGTGTGTGTGTGATGGAGGGTGTGTGTGTGATGGAGCGTGTGTGTGATGGAGGGTGTGTGTGCGATGGAGGGTGTGTGTGCGATGGAGGGTGTGTGTGTGACGGAGTTTGTATGTGATGGAGGGTGTGTGTGTGTGTGATGGAGGGTGTGTGTGTGTGATGGAGGGTGTGTGTGTGTGATGGAGGGTGTGTGTGTGATGGAGGGTGTGTGTGTGATGGAGGGTGTGTGTGTGATGGAGGGTGTGTGTGTGATGGAGGGTGTGTGTGTGTGATGGAGGGTGTGTGTGTGTGATGGAGGGTGTGTGTGCGATGGAGGGTGTGTGTGCGATGGAGGGTGTGTGTGCGATGGAGGGTGTGTGTGCGATGGAGGGTGTGTGTGCGATGGAGGGTGTGTGTGCGATGGAGGGTGTGTGTGCGATGGAGGGTGTGTGTGCGATGGAGGGTGTGTGTGCGATGGAGGGTGTGTGTGCGATGGAGGGTGTGTGTGCGATGGAGGGTGTGTGTGCGATGGAGGGTGTGTGTGCGATGGAGGGTGTGTGTGCGATGGAGGGTGTGTGTGCGATGGAGGGTGTGTGTGCGATGGAGGGTGTGTGTGCGATGGAGGGTGTGTGTGTGTGATGGATGGTGTGTGTGTGTGTGATGGAGGGTGTGTGTGCGATGGAGGGTGTGTGTGCGATGGAGGGTGTGTGTGTTTGATGGAGGGTGTGTGTGTGATGGAGGGTGTGTGTGTGTGTGTGTGATGGAGGGTGTGTGTGATGGAGGGTGTGTGTGTGATGGAGGGTGTGTGTGTGATGGAGGGTGTGTGTGTGTGTGATGGAGGGTGTGTGTGTGATGGAGGGTGTGTGTGTGATGGAGGGTGTGTGTGTGATGGAGGGTGTGTGTGTGATGGAGGGTGTGTGTGATGGAGGGTGTGTGTGATGGAGGGTGTGGGTGTGTGATGGAGGGTGTGTGTGTGATGGAGGGTGTGTGTGTGTGTGTGTGATGGAGGGTGTGTGTGTGATGGAGGGTGTGTGTGTGTGTGACGGAGTTTGTATGTGATGGAGGGTGTGTGTGTGATGGAGGGTGTGTGTGCGATGGAGGGTGTGTGTGTGATGGAGGGTGTGTGTGTGTGTGATGGAGGGTGTGTGTGTGATGGAGGGTGTGTGTGTGATGGAGGGTGTGTGTGTGTGTGTGTGTGTGAGATGGAGGGTGTGTGTGTGATGGAGGGTGTGTGTGTGATGGAGGGTGTGTGTGTGTGTGTGTGAGATGGAGGGTGTGTGTGTGATGGAGGGTGTTTGTGTGATGGAGGGTGTGTGTGTGATGGAGGGTGTGTGTGTGATGGAGGGTGTGTGTGTGATGGAGGGTGTGTGTGCGATGGAGGGTGTGTGTGCGATGGAGGGTGTGTGTGTGACGGAGTTTGTATGTGATGGAGGGTGTGTGTGTGATGGAGGGTGTGTGTGTGTGTGATGGAGGGTGTGTGTGTGATGGAGGGTGTGTGTGTGATGGAGGGTGTGTGTGCGATGGAGGGTGTGTGTGCGATGGAGGGTGTGTGTGCGATGGAGGGTGTGTGTGCGATGGAGGGTGTGTGTGTGTGTGATGGAGGGTGTGTGTGTGATGGAGGGTGTGTGTGTGATGGAGGGTGTGTGTGCGATGGAGGATGTGTGTGCGATGGAGGGTGTGTGTGTGATGGAGGGTGTGTGTGCGATGGAGGGTGTGTGTGTGTGTGATGGAGGGTGTGTGTGTGTGATGGAGGGTGTGTGTGTGATGGAGGGTGTGTGTGCGATGGAGTGTGTGTGTGATGGAGGGTTTGTGTGTGATGGAGGGTGTGTGTGTGTGTGTGTGTGTGTGATGGAGTGTGTGTGTGTGATGGAGGGTGTGTGTGTGATGGAGGGTGTGTGTGCGTGTGTGTGTGATGGAGGGTGTGTGTGTGATGGAGGGTGTGTGTGTGATCGAGGGTGTGTGTGTGTGTGTGTGATGGAGGGTGTGTGTGTGATGGAGGGTGTGTGTGTGATGGAGGGTGTGTGTGTGATGGAGGGTGTGTGTGTGTGTGATGGAGGGTGTGTGTGTGATGGAGGGTGTGTGTGTGATGGAGGGTGTGTGTGTGATGGACGGTGTGTGTGTGTGTGTGATGGAGGGTGTGTGTGTGATGGAGGGTGTGTGTGTGATCGAGGGTGTGTGTGTGTGTGTGTGTGTGTGATGGAGGGTGTGTGTGTGATGGAGGGTGTGTGTGTGATGGAGGGTGTGTGTGTGTGTGATGGAGGGTGTGTGTGTGATGGAGGGTGTGTGTGTGTGATGGAGGGTGTGTGTGTGATGGAGGGTGTGTGTGTGATGGAGGGTGTGTGTGTGATGGAGGGTGTGTGTGATGGAGGGTGTGTGTGATGGAGGGTGTGTGTGTGTGATGGAGGGTGTGTGTGTGATGGAGGGTGTGTGTGTGATGGAGGGTGTGTGTGTGATGGAGGGTGCGTGTGTGATGGAGGGTGTGTGTGTGATGGAGGGTGTGTGTGTGTGTGTGATGGAGGGTTGTGTGTGATGGAGGGTGTGTGTGTGATGGAGGGTGTGTGTGCGATGGAGCGTGTGTGTGTGACGGAGTTTGTGTGTGTGATGGAGGGTGTGTGTGTGATGGAGGGTGTGTGTGCGATGGAGGGCGTGTGTGTGTGATGGAGGGTGTGTGTGTGTGTGTGATGGAGGGTGTGTGTGTGATGGAGGGTGTGTGTGTGATGGAGGGTGTGTGTGTGTGTGATGGAGGGTGTGTGTGTGTGTGTGATGGAGGGTGTGTGTGTGATGGAGGGTGTGTGTGTGATGGAGGGTGTGTGTGTGATCGAGGGTGTGTGTGTGATCGAGGGTGTGTGTGTGTGTGTGATGGAGGGTGTGTGTGTGATGGAGGGTGTGTGTGTGATCGAGGGTGTGTGTGTGTGTGTGTGATGGAGGGTGTGTGTGTGATGGAGGGTGTGTGTGTGATGGAGGGTGTGTGTGTGTGTGATGGAGGGTGTGTGTGATGGAGGGTGTGTGTGTGATGGAGGGTGTGTGTGTGTGTGATGGAGGGTGTGTGTGTGATGGAGGGTGTGTGTGTGATGGAGGGTGTGTGTGTGATGGAGGGTGTGTGTGTGATGGAGGGTGTGTGTGATGGAGGGTGTGTGTGATGGAGGGTGTGTGTGTGTGATGGAGGGTGTGTGTGTGATGGAGGGTGTGTGTATGTGTGTGTGTGTGTGATGGAGGGTGTGTGTGTGATGGAGGGTGTGTGTGTGATGGAGGGTGTGTGTGTGTGTGTGATGGAGGGTTGTGTGTGATGGAGGGTGTGTGTGTGATGGAGGGTGTGTGTGCGATGGAGCGTGTGTGGGTGACGGAGTTTGTGTGTGATGGAGGGTGTGTGTGTGATGGAGGGTGTGTGTGCGATGGAGGGCGTGTGTGTGTGATGGAGGGTGTGTGTGTGTGTGTGATGGAGGGTGTGTGTGTGATGGAGGGTGTGTGTGTGTGTGTGTGTGTGATGGAGGGTGTGTGTGTGTGTGATGGAGGGTGTGTGTGTGATGGAGGGTGTGTGTGTGATGGAGGGTGTGTGTGTTTGATGGAGGGTGTGTGTGTGTGTGTGTGATAGAGGGTGTGTGTGTGATGGAGGGTGTGTGTGTGATGGAGGGTGTGTGTGTGATGGAGGGTGTGTGTGTGGGAGGGTGTGTGTGTGTGTGTGTGTGATGGAGGGTGTGTGTGTGATGGAGGGTGTGTGTGTGATGGAGGGTGTGTGTGTGTGTGTGTGTGATGGAGGGTTTGTGTGTGATGGAGGGTGTGTGTGTGATGGAGGGAGTGTGTATGATGGAGGGTGTGTGTGCGATGGAGGGTGTGTGTGTGTGACGGAGTTTGTGTGTGATGGAGGGTGTGTGTGTAATGGAGGGTGTTTGTGAGATGGAGGGTGTGTGTGTGATGGAGGGTGTGTGTGTGTGTGATGGAGGGTGTGTGTGTGTGTGATGGAGGGTGTGTGTGTGATGGAGGGTGTGTGTGTGATGGAGGGTGTGTGTGTGATGGAGGGTGTGTGTGTGATGGAGGGTGTGTGTGTGTGTGTGTGTGATGGAGGGTGTGTGTGTGATGGAGGGTGTGTGTGTATGTGACGGAGTTCGTGTGTGATGGAGGGTGTGTGTGTGATGGAGGGTGTGTGTGCGATGGAGGGTGTGTGTGTGATGGAGGGTGTGTGTGTGTGTGTGTGATGGAGGGTGTGTGTGTGATGGAGGGTGTGTGTGTGATGGAGGGTGTGTGTGTGTGTGTGTGTGAGATGGAGGGTGTGTGTGTGATGGAGGGTGTGTGTGTGATGGAGGGTGTGTGTGTGATGGAGGGTGTGTGTGTGATGGAGGGTGTGTGTGTGATGGAGGGTGTGTGTGCGATGTAGGGTGTGTGTGCGATGGAGGGTGTGTGTGTGACGGAGTTTGTATGTGATGGAGTGTGTCTGTGTGATGGAGGGTGTGTGTGTGTGTGATGGAGGGTGTGTGTGCGATGGAGGGTGTGTGTGCGATGGAGGGTGTGTGTGCGATGGAGGGTGTGTGTGCGATGGAGGGTGTGTGTGCGATGGAGGGTGTGTGTGCGATGGAGGGTGTGTGTGCGATGGAGGGTGTGTGTGTGATGGAGGGTGTGTATGTGTGATGGAGGGTGTGTGTGTGATGGAGGGTGTGTGTGTGATGGAGGGTGTGTGTGCGATGGAGGGTGTGTGTGCGATGGAGGGTGTGTGTGCGATGGAGGGTGTGTGTGCGATGGAGGATGTGTGTGCGATGGAGGGTGTGTGTGTGTGTGATGGAGGGTGTGTGTGTGTGACGGAGGGTGTGTGTGTGATGGAGGGTGTGTGTGTGTGATGGAGGGTGTGTGTGTGATGGAGGGTGTGTGTGCGATGGAGTGTGTGTGTGTGATGGAGGGTTAGTGTGTGATGGAGGGTGTGTGTGTGTGTGTGTGATGGAGGGTGTGTGTGAGATGGAGGGTGTGTGTGTGTGTGATGGAGGGTGTGTGTGTGATGGAGGGTGTGTGTGTGATGGAGGGTGTGTGTGTGATGGAGGGTGTGTGTGTGATGGAGGGTGTGTGTGATGGAGGGTGTGTGTGTGTGATGGAGGGTGTGTGTGTGTGTGATGGAGGGTGTGTGTGTGTGTGATGGAGGGTGTGTGTGTGATGGAGGGTGTGTGTGTGATGGAGGGTGTGTGTGTGTGTGATGGAGGGTGTGTGTGTGATGGAGGGTGTGTGTGTGATGGAGGGTGTGTGTGTGATGGACGGTGTGTGTGTGTGTGATGGAGGGTGTGTGTGTGATGGAGGGTGTGTGTGTGATCGAGGGTGTGTGTGTGTGTGTGTGTGTGTGTGTGTGATGGAGGGTGTGTGTGTGATGGAGGGTGTGTGTGTGATGGAGGGTGTGTGTGTGTGTGATGGAGGGTGTGTGTGTGATGGAGGGTGTGTGTGTGTGATGGAGGGTGTGTGTGTGATGGAGGGTGTGTGTGTGATGGAGGGTGTGTGTGTGATGGAGGGTGTGTGTGTGATGGAGGGTGTGTGTGATGGAGGATGTGTGTGATGGAGGGTGTGTGTGTGTGATGGAGGGTGTGGGTGTGATGGAGGGTGTGTGTGTGATGGAGGGTGTGTGTGTGATGGAGGGTGTGTGTGTGATGGAGGGTGTGTGTGTGATGGAGGGTGTGTGTGTGTGATGGAGGGTTGTGTGTGATGGAGGGTGTGTGTGTGATGGAGGATGTGTGTGCGATGGAGCGTGTGTGTGTGACGGAGTTTGTGTGTGTTATGGAGGGTGTGTGTGCGATGGAGGGTGTGTGTGCGATGGAGGGCGTGTGTGTGTGATGGAGGGTGTGTGTGTGTGTGTGATGGAGGGTGTGTGTGTGATGGAGGGTGTGTGTGTGATGGAGGGTGTGTGTGTGATGGAGGGTGTGTGTGTGTGTGTGTGTGATGGAGGGTGTGTGTGTGTGTGATGGAGGGTGTGTGTGTGATGGAGGGTGTGTGTGTGATGGAGGGTGTGTGTGTGATCGAGGGTGTGTGTGTGATCGAGGGTGTGTGTGTGTGTGTGTGATGGAGGGTGTGTGTGTGATGGAGGGTGTGTGTGTGATCGAGGGTGTGTGTGTGTGTGTGATGGAGGGTGTGTGTGTGATGGAGGGTGTGTGTGTGATGGAGGGTGTGTGTGTGTGTGATGGAGGGTGTGTGTGATGGAGGGTGTGTGTGTGATGGAGGGTGTGTGTGTGTGTGATGGAGGGTGTGTGTGTGATGGAGGGTGTGTGTGTGATGGAGGGTGTGTGTGTGATGGAGGGTGTGTGTGTGATGGAGGGTGTGTGTGATGGAGGGTGTGTGTGATGGAGGGTGTGTGTGTGTGATGGAGGGTGTGTGTGTGATGGAGGGTGTGTGTATGTGTGTGTGTGTGTGTGTGTGATGGAGGGTGTGTGTGTGATGGAGGGTTAGTGTGTGATGGAGGGTGTGTGTGTGTGTGTGTGTGTGTGATGGAGGGTGTGTGTGTGATGGAGGGTGTGTGTGTGATGGAGGGTGTGTGTGTGTGTGATGGAGGGTGTGTGTGTGATGGAGGGTGTGTGTGTGATGGAGGGTGTGTGTGTGATGGAGGGTGTGTGTGTGATGGAGGGTGTGTGTGATGGAGGGTGTGTGTGTGTGATGGAGGGTGTGTGTGTGTGTGATGGAGGGTGTGTGTGTGATGGAGGGTGTGTGTGTGATGGAGGGTGTGTGTGTGTGTGATGGAGGGTGTGTGTGTGATGGAGGGTGTGTGTGTGATGGAGGGTGTGTGTGTGATGGACGGTGTGTGTGTGTGTGATGGAGGGTGTGTGTGTGATGGAGGGTGTGTGTGTGATCGAGGGTGTGTGTGTGTGTGTGTGTGTGTGTGTGTGTGTGTGTGTGTGTGATGGAGGGTGTGTGTGTGATGGAGGGTGTGTGTGTGATGGAGGGTGTGTGTGTGATGGAGGGTGTGTGTGTGATGGAGGGTGTGTGTGTGTGATGGAGGGTGTGTGTGTGATGGAGGGTGTGTGTGTGATGGAGGGTGTGTGTGTGATGGAGGGTGTGTGTGTGATGGAGGATGTGTGTGATGGAGGGTGTGTGTGTGTGATGGAGGGTGTGTGTGTGATGGAGGGTGTGCGTGTGATGGAGGGTGTGTGTGTGATGGAGGGTGTGTGTGTGATGGAGGGTGTGTGTGTGATGGAGGGTGTGTGTGTGTGTGTGATGGAGGGTTGTGTGTGATGGAGGGTGTGTGTGTGATGGAGGGTGTGTGTGCGATGGAGCGTGTGTGTGTGACGGAGTTTGTGTGTGTGATGGAGGGTGTGTGTGTGATGGAGGGTGTGTGTGCGATGGAGGGCGTGTGTGTGTGATGGAGGGTGTGTGTGTGTGTGTGATGGAGGGTGTGTGTGTGATGGAGGGTGTGTGTGTGATGGAGGGTGTGTGTGTGTGTGTGTGTGATGGAGGGTGTGTGTGTGTGTGATGGAGGGTGTGTGTGTGATGGAGGGTGTGTGTGTGATGGAGGGTGTGTGTGTGATCGAGGGTGTGTGTGTGATCGAGGGTGTGTGTGTGTGTGATGGAGGGTGTGTGTGTGATGGAGGGTGTGTGTGTGTGCGATGGAGGGTGTGTGTGATGGAGGGTGTGTGTGTGATGGAGGGTGTGTGTGTGTGATGGAGGGTGTGTGTGATGGAGGGTGTGTGTGTGATGGAGGGTGTGTGTGTGATGGAGGGTGTGTGTGTGATGGAGGGTGTGTGTGTGATGGAGGGTGTGTGTGTGATGGAGGGTGTGTGTGTGATGGAGGGTGTGTGTGATGGAGGGTGTGTGTGATGGAGGGTGTGTGTGTGGGATGGAGGGTGTGTGTGTGATGGAGGGTGTGTGTATGTGTGTGTGTGTGTGTGTGTGTGATGGAGGGGGTGTGTGTGATGGAGGGTGTGTGTGTGATGGAGGGTGTGTGTGTGATGGAGGGTGTGTGTGTGTGTGTGATGGAGGGTTGTGTGTGATGGAGGGTGTGTGTGTGATGGAGGGTGTGTGTGCGATGGAGCGTGTGTGGGTGACGGAGTTTGTGTGTGATGGAGGGTGTGTGTGTGATGGAGGGTGTGTGTGCGATGGAGGGCTTGTGTGTGTGATGGAGGGTGTGTGTGTGTGTGATGGAGGGTGTGTGTGTGATGGAGGGTGTGTGTGTGATGGAGGGTGTGTGTGTGATCGAGGGTGTGTGTGTGATCGAGGGTGTGTGTGTGTGTGATGGAGGGTGTGTGTGTGATGGAGGGTGTGTGTGTGATCGAGGGTGTGTGTGTGTGTGTGTGATGGAGGGTGTGTGTGTGATGGAGGGTGTGTGTGTGATGGAGGGTGTGTGTGTGTGATGGAGGGTGTGTGTGATGGAGGGTGTGTGTGTGATGGAGGGTGTGTGTGTGTGTGATGGAGGGTGTGTGTGTGATGGAGGGTGTGTGTGTGATGGAGGGTGTGTGTGTGATGGAGGGTGTGTGTGTGATGGAGGGTGTGTGTGATGGAGGGTGTGTGTGATGGAGGGTGTGTGTGTGTGATGGAGGGTGTGTGTGTGATGGAGGGTGTGTGTATGTGTGTGTGTGTGTGTGTGATGGAGGGTGTGTGTGTGATGGAGGGTGTGTGTGTGATGGAGGGTGTGTGTGTGATGGAGGGTGTGTGTGTGTGTGTGATGGAGGGTTGTGTGTGATGGAGGGTGTGTGTGTGATGGAGGGTGTGTGTGCGATGGAGCGTGTGTGGGTGACGGAGTTTGTGTGTGATGGAGGGTGTGTGTGTGATGGAGGGTGTGTGTGCGATGGAGGGCTTGTGTGTGTGATGGAGGGTGTGTGT
This sequence comes from Raja brachyura, assembly GCA_963514005.1. Next base: position 151,482 of record CAUPSL010001516.1, on the reverse strand, counting down.
GTGTGTGATGGAGGGTGTGTGTGTGATGGAGGGTGTGTGTGTGATGGAGGGTGTGTGTGTGATGGAGGGTGTGTGTGTGTGTGATGGGGGGTGTGTGTGTGATGGAGGGTGTGTGTGTGATGGAGGGTGTGTGTGTGATGGAGGGTGTGTGTGTGATGGAGGGTGTGTGTGTGTGTGTGATGGAGGGTTGTGTGTGATGGAGGGTGTGTGTGTGATGGAGGGTGTGTGTGCGATGGAGCGTGTGTGGGTGACGGAGCGTGTGTGGGTGACGGAGTTTGTGTGTGATGGAGGGTGTGTGTGTGATGGAGGGTGTGTGTGCGATGGAGGGCTTGTGTGTGTGATGGAGGGTGTGTGTGTGTGTGATGGAGGGTGTGTGTGTGATGGAGGGTGTGTGTGTGATGGAGGGTGTGTGTGTGTGTGATGGAGGGTGTGTGTGTGTGTGATGGAGGGTGTGTGTGTGATGGAGGGTGTGTGTGTTTGATGGAGGGTGTGTGTGTGTGTGTGATAGAGGGTGTGTGTGTGATGGAGGGTGTGTGTGTGATGGAGGGTGTGTGTGCGATGGAGGGTGTGTGTGTGATGGAGGGTGTGTGTGTGTGATGGAGGGTGTGTGTGTGATGGAGGGTGTGTGTGTGATGGAGGGTGTGTGTGTGATGGAGGGTGTGTGTGTGTGTGTGTGTGTGAGATGGAGGGTGTGTGTGTGATGGAGGGTGTGTGTGTGATGGAGGGTGTGTGTGTGATGGAGGGTGTGTGTGTGATGGAGGGTGTGTGTGTGATGGAGGGTGTGTGTGTGATGGAGGGTGTGTGTGTGATGGAGGGTGTGTGTGTGATGGAGGGTGTGTGTGTGATGTAGGGTGTGTGTGCGATGGAGGGTGTGTGTGTGACGGAGTTTGTATGTGATGGAGTGTGTCTGTGTGATGGAGGGTGTGTGTGTGTGTGATGGAGGGTGTGTGTGCGATGGAGGGTGTGTGTGCGATGGAGGGTGTGTGTGCGATGGAGGGTGTGTGTGCGATGGAGGGTGTGTGTGCGATGGAGGGTGTGTGTGCGATGGAGGGTGTGTGTGCGATGGAGGGTGTGTGTGCGATGGAGGGTGTGTATGTGTGATGGAGGGTGTGTGTGTGATGGAGGGTGTGTGTGCGATGGAGGGTGTGTGTGCGATGGAGGGTGTGTGTGCGATGGAGGGTGTGTGTGCGATGGAGGGTGTGTGTGCGATGGAGGATGTGTGTGGGATGGAGGGTGTGTGTGCGATGGAGGTGTGTGTGTGTGTGATGGAGGGTGTGTGTGTGTGATGGAGGGTGTGTGTGTGATGGAGGGTGTGTGTGCGATGGAGTGTGTGTGTGTGATGGAGGGTGTGTGTGTGTGATGGAGGGTGTGTGTGGATGGAGGGTGTGTGTGCGATGGAGTGTGTGTGTGTGATGGAGGGTTAGTGTGTGATGGAGGGTGTGTGTGTGTGTGTGTGTGTGTGTGTGATGGAGGGTGTGTGTGTGATGGAGGGTGTGTGTGTGATGGAGGGTGTGTGTGTGATGGAGGGTGTGTGTGTGATGGAGGGTGTGTGTGTGATGGAGGGTGTGTGTGTGATGGAGCGTGTGTGTGATGGAGGGTGTGTGTGCGATGGAGGGTGTGTGTGCGATGGAGGGTGTGTGTGTGACGGAGTTTGTATGTGATGGAGGGTGTGTGTGTGTGTGATGGAGGGTGTGTGTGTGTGTGATGGACGGTGTGTGTGTGATGGAGGGTGTGTGTGTGATGGAGGGTGTGTGTGTGATGGAGGGTGTGTGTGTGATGGAGGGTGTGTGTGTGGTGGAGGGTGTGTGTGTGATGGAGGGTGTGTGTGTGTGTGATGGAGGGTGTGTGTGTGATGGAGGGTGTGTGTGCGATGGAGGGTGTGTGTGCGATGGAGGGTGTGTGTGCGATGGAGGGTGTGTGTGCGATGGAGGGTGTGTGTGTGATGGAGGGTGTGTGTGCGATGGAGGGTGTGTGTGCGATGGAGGGTGTGTGTGCGATGGAGGGTGTGTGTGTGATGGAGGGTGTGTGTGCGATGGAGGATGTGTGTGCGATGGAGGGTGTGTGTGCGATGGAGGGTGTGTGTGTGTGATGGATGGTGTGTGTGTGTGTGATGGAGGGTGTGTGTGCGATGGAGGGTGTGTGTGCGATGGAGGGTGTGTGTGTTTGATGGAGGGTGTGTGTGTGATGGAGGGTGTGTGTGTGTGTGTGTGTGATGGAGGGTGTGTGTGATGGAGGGTGTGTGTGTGATGGAGGGTGTGTGTGTGTGTGTGTGTGATGGAGGGTGTGTGTGTGTGTGACGCAGTTCGTGTGTGATGGAGGGTGTGTGTGTGATGGAGGGTGTGTGTGCGATGGAGGGTGTGTGTGTGATGGAGGGTGTGTGTGTGTGTGATGGAGGGTGTGTGTGATGGAGGGTGTGTGTGTGATGGAGGGTGTGTGTGTGTGTGTGTGTGAGATGGAGGGTGTGTGTGTGATGGAGGGTGTGTGTGTGATAGAGGGTATGTGTGTGAAGGAGGGTGTGTGTGTGATGGAGGGTGTGTGTGTGATGGAGGGTGTGTGTGTGATGGAGGGTGTGTGTGTGATGGAGGGTGTGTGTGTGATGTAGGGTGTGTGCGATGGAGGGTGTGTGTGTGACGGAGTTTGTATGTGATGGAGTGTGTCTGTGTGATGGAGGGTGTGTGTGTGTGTGATGGAGGGTGTGTGTGTGATGGAGGGTGTGTGTGCGATGGAGGGTGTGTGTGCGATGGAGGGTGTGTGTGCGATGGAGGGTGTGTGTGCGATGGAGGGTGTGTGTGCGATGGAGGGTGTGTGTGCGATGGAGGGTGTGTGTGCGATGGAGGGTGTGTATGTGTGATGGAGGGTGTGTGTGTGATGGAGGGTGTGTGTGCGATGGAGGGTGTGTGTGCGATGGAGGGTGTGTGTGCGATGGAGGATGTGTGTGCGATGGAGGGTGTGTGTGCGATGGAGGGTGTGTGTGTGTGTGATGGAGGGTGTGTGTGTGTGATGGAGGGTGTGTGTGTGATGGAGGGTGTGTGTGCGATGGAGTGTGTGTGTGTGATGGAGGGTTAGTGTGTGATGGAGGGTGTGTGTGTGTGTGTGTGTGTGTGTGTGTGTGTGTGTGATGGAGGGTGTGTGTGTGATGGAGGGTGTGTGTGTGATGGAGGGTGTGTGTGTGATGGAGGGTGTGTGTGTGATGGAGCGTGTGTGCGATGGAGGGTGTGTGTGCGATGGAGGGTGTGTGTGCGATGGAGGGTGTGTGTGTGACGGAGTTTGTATGTGATGGAGGGTGTGTGTGTGTGTGATGGAGGGTGTGTGTGTGTGTGATGGAGGGTGTGTGTGTGATGGAGGGTGTGTGTGTGATGGAGGGTGTGTGTGTGATGGAGGGTGTGTGTGTGATGGAGGGTGTGTGTGTGATGGAGGGTGTGTGTGTGATGGAGGGTGTGTGTGTGATGGAGGGTGTGTGTGTGATGGAGGGTGTGTGTGCGATGGAGGGTGTGTGTGCGATGGAGGGTGTGTGTGCGATGGAGGGTGTGTGTGCGATGGAGGGTGTGTGTGCGATGGAGGGTGTGTGTGCGATGGAGGGTGTGTGTGCGATGGAGGGTGTGTGTGCGATGGAGGGTGTGTGTGTGATGGAGGGTGTGTGTGTGATGGAGGGTGTGTGTGCGATGGAGGGTGTGTGTGCGATGGAGGGTGTGTGAGTGATGGAGGGTGTGTGTGCGATGGAGGATGTGTGTGCGATGGAGGGTGTGTGTGTGTGATGGATGGTGTGTGTGTGTGCGATGGAGGGTGTGTGTGCGATGCAGGGTGTGTGTGCGATGGAGGGTGTGTGTGTTTGATGGAGGGTGTGTGTGTGATGGAGGGTGTGTGTGTGTGTGTGTGTGATGGAGGGTGTGTGTGATGGAGGGTGTGTGTGTGATGGAGGGTATGTGTGTGATGGAGGGTGTGTGTGTGTGTGATGGAGGGTGTGTGTGTGATGGAGGGTGTGTGTGTGATGGAGGGTGTGTGTGTGATGGAGGGTGTGTGTGATGGAGGGTGTGTGTGTGTGATGGAGGGTGTGTGTGTGATGGAGGGTGTGTGTGTGATGGAGGGTGTGTGTGTGATGGAGGGTGTGTGTGTGATGGAGGGTGTGTGTGTGTGTGATGGAGGGTGTGTGTGTGATGGAGGGTGTGTGTGATGGAGGGTGTTTGTGTGATGAAGGGTGTGTGTGTGTGTGTGTGATGGAGGGTTGTGTGTGATGGAGGGTGTGTTTGTGATGGAGGGTGTGTGTGCGATGGAGCGTGTGTGTGTGACGGAGTTTGTGTGTGATGGAGGGTGTGTGTGTGATGGAGGGTGTGTGTGCGATGGAGGGCGTGTGTGTGTGATGGAGGGTGTGTGTGTGTGTGTGATGGAGGGTGTGTGTGTGATGGAGGGTGTGTGTGTGATGGAGGGTGTGTGTGTGTGTGTGTGTGTGTGATGGAGGGTGTGTGTGTGTGATGGAGGGTGTGTGTGTGATGGAGGGTGTGTGTGTGATGGAGGGTGTGTGTGTGATGGAGGGTGTGTGTGTGATCGAGGGTGTGTGTGTGTGTGTGTGACGGAGGGTGTGTGTGTGATGGAGGGTGTGTGTGTGATCGAGGGTGTGTGTGTGTGTGTGTGATGGAGGGTGTGTGTGTGATGGAGGGTGTGTGTGTGATGGAGGGTGTGTGTGTGTGCGATGGAGGGTGTGTGTGATGGAGGGTGTGTGTGTGATGGAGGGTGTGTGTGTGTGTGATGGAGGGTGTGTGTGTGATGTAGGGTGTGTGTGTGATGGAGGGTGTGTGTGTGATGGAGGGTGTGTGTGTGATGGAGGGTGTGTGTGATGGAGGGTGTGTGTGATGGAGGGTGTGTGTGTGTGTGATGGAGGGTGTGTGTGTGTGTGATGGAGGGTGTGTGTGTGATGGAGGGTGTGTGTGTGTGTGTGTGTGTGAGATGGAGGATGTGTGTGTGTGATGGAGGGTGTGTGTGATGGAGGGTGTGTGTGCGATGGAGGGTGTGTGTGCGATGGAGGGTGTGTGTGCGATGGAGGGTGTGTATGTGTGATGGAGGGTGTGTGTGTGATGGAGGGTGTGTGTGCGATGGAGGGTGTGTGTGCGATGGAGGGTGTGTGTGCGATGGAGGGTGTGTGTGCGATGGAGGGTGTGTGTGCGATGGAGGGTGTGTGTGTGTGTGATGGAGGGTGTGTGTGCGAGATGGAGGGTGTGTGTGCGATGGAGTGTGTGTGTGTGATGGAGGGTTAGTGTGTGATGGAGGGTTAGTGTGTGATGGAGGGTGTGTGTGTGATGGAGGGTGTGTGTGTGATGGAGGGTGTGTGTGTGATGGAGGGTGTGTGTGTGATGGAGGGTGTGTGTGTGATGGAGGGTGTGTGTGTGATGGAGCGTGTGTGTGAGATGGAGGGTGTGTGTGCGATGGAGGGTGTGTGTGTGACGGAGTTTGTATGTGATGGAGGGTGTGTGTGTGTGTGATGGAGGGTGTGTGTGTGATGGAGGGTGTGTGTGCGATGGAGGGTGTGTGTGCGATGGAGGGTGTGTGTGCGATGGAGGGTGTGTGTGCGATGGAGGGTGTGTGTGCGATGGAGGGTGTGTGTGCGATGGAGGGTGTGTGTGCGATGGAGGGTGTGTGTGCGATGGAGGGTGTGTGTGTGTGATGGATGGTGTGTGTGTGTGGGATGGAGGGTGTGTGTGCGATGGAAGGTGTGTGTGCGATGGAGGGTGTGTGTGTTTGATGGAGGGTGTGTGTGTGATGGAGGGTGTGTGTGTGATGGAGGGTGTGTGTGATGGAGGGTGTGTGTGTGATGGAGGGTGTGTGTGTGATGGAGGGTGTGTGTGTGTGTGATGGAGGGTGTGTGTGTGATGGAGGGTGTGTGTGTGATGGAGGGTGTGTGTGTGATGGAGGGTGTGTGTGTGATATAAGGGTGTGTGTGATGGTGGATGTGTGTGTGTGATGGAGGGTGTGTGTGTGATGGAGGGTGTGTGTGTGATGGAGGGTGTGTGTGTGATGGAGGGTGTGTGTGTGATGGAGGGTGTGTGTGTGATGGAGGGTGTGTGTGTGTGTGTGTGATGGAGGGTGTGTGTGTGATGGAGGGTGTGTGTGTGATGGAGGGTGTGTGTGTGATGGAGGGTGTGTGTGTGATGGAGGGTGTGTGTGTGATGGAGGGGGTGTGTGTGTGTGTGTGATGGAGGGTTGTGTGTGATGGAGGGTGTGTGTGTGATGGAGGGTGTGTGTGTGATGGAGGGTGTGTGTGTGTGTGTGATGGAGGGTGTGTGTGTGATGGAGGGTGTGTGTGTGATGGAGGGTGTGTGTGTGTGTGTGTGTGATGGAGGGTGTGTGTGTGTGATGGAGGGTGTGTGTGTGATGGAGGGTGTGTGTGTGATGGAGGGTGAGTGTGTGATGGAGGGTGTGTGTGTGATGGAGGGTGTGTGTGTGATCGAGGGTGTGTGTGTGTGTGTGTGATGGAGGGTGTGTGTGTGATGGAGGGTGTGTGTGTGATCGAGGGTGTGTGTGTGTGTGTGTGTGATGGAGGGTGTGTGTGTGATGGAGGGTGTGTGTGTGATGGAGGGTGTGTGTGTGTGCGATGGAGGGTGTGTGTGATGGAGGGTGTGTGTGTGATGGAGGGTGTGTGTGTGTGTGATGGAGGGTGTGTGTGTGATGGAGGGTGTGTGTGTGATGGAGGGTGTGTGTGTGATGGAGGGTGTGTGTGATGGAGGGTGTGTGTGATGGAGGGTGTGTGTGTGTGATGGAGTGTGTGTGTGTGATGGTGTGTGCGTGTGTGTGTGTGTGTGTGTGTGTGTGTGATGGAGGGTGTGTGTGTGTGATGGAGGGTTGTGTGTGATGGAGGGTTTGTGTGTGATGGAGGGTGTGTGTGTGATGGAGGGTGTGTGTGTGATGGAGGGTGTGTGTGTGATGGAGGGTGTGTGTGTGTGATGGAGGGTGTGTGTGTGATGGAGCCTGTGTGGGTGACGGAGTTTGTGTGTGATGGAGGGTGTGTGTGTGATGGAGGGTGTGTGTGCGATGGAGGGCGTGTGTGTGTGATGGAGGGTGTGTGTGTGTGTGTGATGGAGGGTGTGTGTGTGATGGAGGGTGTGTGTGTGATGGAGGGTGTGTGTGTGTGTGTGTGTGTGATGGAGGGTGTGTGTGTGTGATGGAGGGTGTGTGTGTGATGGAGGGTGTGTGTGTGATGGAGGGTGTGTGTGTTTGAAGGAGGGTGTGTGTGTGTGATAGAGGGTGTGTGTGTGATGGAGGGTGTGTGTCTGATGGAGGGTGTGTGTGTGATGGAGGGTGTGTGTGTGATGGAGGGTGTGTGTGTGTGTGTGTGTGTGTGTGTGATGGAGGGTGTGTGTGTGATGGAGGGTGTGTGTGTGTGTGACGGAGTTCGTGTGTGATAGAGGGTGTGTGTGTGATGGAGGGTGTGTGTGCGATGGAGGGTGTGTGTGTGATGGAGGGTGTGTGTGTGTGATGGAGGGTGTGTGTGTGATGGAGGGTGTGTGTGTGATGGAGGGTGTGTGTGTGTGTGTGTGTGAGATGGAGGGTGTGTGTGTGATGGAGGGTGTGTGTGTGATGGAGGGTGTGTGTGTGATGGAGGGTGTGTGTGTGATGGAGGGTGTGTGTGTGATGGAGGGTGTGTGTGTGATGGAGGGTGTGTGTGTGATGGAGGGCGTGTGTGCGATGGAGGGTGTGTGTGCGATGGAGGGTGTGTGTGTGACGGAGTTTGTATGTGACGGAGGGTGTGTGTGTGATGGAGGGTGTGTGTGTGATGGAGGGTGTGTGTGTGATGGAGGGTGTGTGTGCGATGGAGGGTGTGTGTGCGATGGAGGGTGTGTGTGCGATGGAGGGTGTGTGTGTGATGGAGGGTGTGTGTGTGATGGAGGGTGTGTGTGTGATGGAGGGTGTGTGTGCGATGGAGGGTGTGTGTGCGATGGAGGGTGTGTGTGTGATGGAGGGTGTGTATGTGTGATGGAGGGTGTGTGTGTGCTGGAGGGTGTGTGTGCGCTGGAGGGTGTGTGTGTGATGGAGGGTGTGTGTGCGATGGCGGGTGTGTGTGTGTGTGATGGAGGGTGTGTGTGTGTGATGGAGGGTGTGTGTGTGATGGCGGGTGTGTGTGCGATGGAGTGTGTGTGTGTGATGGAGGGTTAGTGTGTGATGGAGGGTGTGTGTGTGTGTGTGTGTGTGTGTGATGGAGGGTGTGTGTGTGATGGAGGGTGTGTGTGTGATGGGGGGTGTGTGTGTGCTGGAGGGTGTGTGTGTGATGGAGCGTGTGTGTGATGGAGGGTGTGTGTGCGATGGAGGGTGTGTGTGCGATGGAGGGTGTGTGTGTGACGGAGTTTGTATGTGATGGAGGGTGTGTGTGTGATGGAGGGTGTGTGTGTGATGGAGGGTGTGTGTGCGATGGAGGGCGTGTGTGTGTGATGGGGGGTGTGTGTGTGTGATGGAGGGTGTGTGTGTGATGGAGGGTGTGTGTGTGATGGAGGGTGTGTGTGTGTGTGTGTGTGTGATGGAGGGTGTGTGTGTGTGATGGAGGGTGTGTGTGTGATGGAGGGTGTGTGTGTGATGGAGGGTGTGTGTGTGATGGAGGGTGTGTGTGTGATCGAGGGTGTGTGTGTGTGATGGAGGGTGTGTGTGTGATGGAGGGTGTGTGTGTGATCGAGGGTGTGTGTGTGTGTGATGGAGGGTGTGTGTGTGATGGAGGGTGTGTGTGTGATGGAGGGTGTGTGTGTGTGTGATGGAGCGTGTGTGTGATGGAGGGTGTGTGTATGATGGAGGGTGTGTGTGTGATGGAGGGTGTGTGTGTGATGGAGGGTGTGTGTGTGATGGAGGGTGTGTGTGATGGAGGATGTGTGTGATGGAGGGTGTGTGTGTGTGATGGAGGGTGTGTGTGTGATGGAGGGTGTGTGTGTGTGTGTGTGTGTGTGTTATGGAGGGTGTGTGTGTGATGGAGGGTGTGTGTGTGATGGAGGGTGTGTGTGTGTGTGTATGATGGAAGGTGTGTGTGTGATGGAGGGTGTGGGTGTGTGTGATGGAGGGTGTGTGTGTGATGAAGGGTGTGTGTGTGATGGAGGGTGTGTGTGTGATGGAGGGTGTGTGTGTGTGTGATGGAGGGTGTGTGTGTGATGGAGGGTGTGTGTGTGATGGAGGGTGTGTGTGCGATGGAGGGTGTGTGTGCGATGGAGGGTGTGTGTGTGACGGAGTTTGTGTGTGTGATGGAGGGTGTGTGTGTGATGGAGGGTGTGTGTGCGATGGAGGGGTGTGTGTGTGTGATGGAGGGTGTGTGTGTGTGATGGAGGGTGTGTGTGTGTGATGGAGGGTGTGTGTGTGATGGAGGGTGTGTGCGTGTGATGGAGGGTGTGTGTGCGATGGAGGGTGTGTGTGCGATGGAGTGTGTGTGTGTGATGGAGGGTTTGTGTGTGATGGAGTGTGTGTGTGTGTGTGTGATGGAGGGTGTGTGTGTGTGATGGAGGGTGTGTGTGTGATGGAGGGTGTGTGTGTGTGATGGAGGGTGTGTGTGCGATGGAGGGTGTGTGTGTGATGGAGGGTGTGTGTGTGTGTGATGGAGGGTGTGTGTGTGATGGAGGGTGTGTGTGTGTGTGATGGAGGGTGTGTGTGTGATGGAGGGTGTGTGTGTGTGTGTGTGTGTGATGGAGGGTGTGTGTGTGATGGAGGGTGTGTGTGTGATGGAGGGTGTGTGTGTGATGGAGGGTGTGTGTGTGATGGAGGGTGTGTGTGTGATGGAGGGTGTGTGTGTGATGGAGGGTGTGTGTGTGATGGAGGGTGTGTGTGTGTGATGGAGGGTGTGTGTGCGATGGAGGGTGTGTGTGTGATGGAGGGTGTGTGGAGGGTGTGTGTGCGATGGAGGGTGTGTGTGCGATTGAGGGTGTGTGTGCGATGGAGGGTGTGTGTGCGATGGAGGGTGTGTGTGTGATGGATGGTGTGTGTGTGTGATGGAGGGTGTGTGTGGGATGGAGGGTGTGTGTGCGATGGAGGGTGTGTGTGTTTGATGGAGGGTCTGTGTGTGATGGAGGGTGTGTGTGTGTGTGTGTGTGATGGAGGGTGTGTGTGTGATGGAGGGTGTGTGTGTGTGTGTGTGTGTGTGTGATGGAGGGTGTGTGTGATGGAGGGTGTGTGTGATGGAGGGTGTGTGTGTGTGATGGAGGGTGTGTGTGTGATGGAGGGTGTGTGTGTGATGGAGGGTGTGTGTGTGATGGAGGGTGTGTGTGTGATGGAGGGTGTGTGTGTGATGGAGGGTGTGTGTGTGATGGAGGGTGTGTGTGTGATGGAGGGTGTGTGTGTGAGGGAGGGTGTGTGTGTGATGGAGCGTGTGTGTGATGGAGGGTGTGTGAATGATGGAAGGTGTGTGTTCGATGGAGGGTGTGTGTGTGACGGAGTTTGTATGTGATGGAGGGTGTGTGTGCGATGGAGGGTGTGTGTGCGTGATGGAGGGTGTGTGTGCGATGGAGGGTGTGTGTGTGATGGAGTGTGTGTGTGTGATGCAGGGTGTGTGTGCGATGGAGGGTGTGTGTGTGATGGAGGGTGTGTGTGTGATGCAGGGTGTGTGTGCGATGCAGGGTGTGTGTGCGATGGAGGGTGTGTGTGCGATGGAGGGTGTGTGTGTGATGGAGGGTGTGTGTGTGATGGAGGGTGTGTGTGTGTGATGGATGGTGTGTGTGTGTGATGGAGGGTGTGTGTGTGATGGAGGGTGTGTGTGCGATGGAGGGTGTGTGTGCGATGGAGGGTGTGTGTGTGATGGAGGGTGTGTGTGTGATGGAGGGTGTGTGTGTGTGTGTGTGTGTGTGTGTGTGTGTGTGTGTGTGTGTGTGTGTGTGTGTGTGTGTGTGTGTGTGTGTGTGTGTGTGTGTGATGGAGGGTGTGTGTGATGGAGGGTGTGTGTGTGATGGAGGGTGTGTGTGTGATGGAGGGTGTGTGTGTGATCGAGGGTGTGTGTGTGTGTGTGATGGAGTGTGTGTGTGATGGAGGGTGTGTGTGTGATGGAGGGTGTGTGTATGATGGAGGGTGTGTGTGTGATGGAGGGTGTGTGTGTGTGTGTGTGTGCGTGATGGAGGGTTTGTGTGTGATGGAGGGTGTGTGTGCGATGGAGGGTGTGTGTGTGTGACGGAGTTTGTGTGTGATGGAGGGTGTGTGTGTAATGGAGGGTGTGTGTGCGATGGAGGGTGTGTGTGTGATGGAGGGTGTGTGTGTGTGTGTGCGATGGAGGGTGTGTGTGTGATGGAGGGTGTGTGTGTGATGGAGGTGTGTGTGTGATGGAGGGTGTGTGTGTGTGATGGAGGATGTGTGTGTGATGGAGGGTGTGTGTGTGATGGAGGGTGTGTGTGTGTGTGATGGAGGGTGTGTGTGTGACGGAGGGTGTGTGTGTGACGGAGGGTGTGTGTGTGATGGAGGGTGTGTGTGTGACGGAGTTTGTATGTGATGGAGGGTGTGTGTGTGATGGAGGGTGTGTGTGTGATGGAGGGTGTGTGTGTGATGGAGGGTGTGTGTGTGATGGAGGGTGTGTGTGTGATGGAGGGTGTGTGTGTGATGGAGGGTGTGTGTGTGATGGAGGGTGTGTGTGTGTGATGGAGGGTGTGTGTGCGATGGAGGGTGTGTGTGCGATGGAGGGTGTGTGTGCGATGGAGGGTGTGTGTGTGATGGAGGGTGTGTGTGTGATGGAGGGTGTGTGTGTGATGGAGGGTGTGTGTGTGTGATGGAGGTTGTGTGTGTGATGGAGGGTGTGTGTGTGTGTGTGATGGACGGTGTGTGTGTGATGGAGGGTGTGTGTGTGATCGAGGGTGTGTGTGTGTGTGTGATGGAGGGTGTGTGTGTGATCGAGGGTGTGTGTGTGATCGAGGGTGTGTGTGTGTGTGTGTGTGATGGAGGGTGTGTGTGTGATGGAGGGTGTGTGTGTGTGTGATGGAAGGTGTGTGTGTGATGGAGGGTGTGTGTGTGTGATGGAGGGTGTGTGTGTGATAGAGGGTGTGTGTGTGATGGAGGGTGTGTGTGTGATGGAGGGTGTGTGTGTGTGTGATGGAGGGTGTGTGTGTGATGGAGGGTGTGTGTGTGATGGAGGGTGTGTGTGCGATGGAGGGTGTGTGTGTGATGGAGGGTGTGTGTGTGTGTGATGGAGGGTGTGTGTGTGATGGAGGGTATGTGTGTGATGGAGGGTGTGTGTGTGATGGAGGGTGTGTGTGTGATGGAGGGTGTGTGTGATGGAGGGTGTGTGTGATGGAGGGTGTGTGTGTGTGATGGAGGGTGTGTGTGTGTGATGGAGGGTGTGTGTGTGATGGAGGGTGTGTGTGTGATGGAGGGTGTGTGTGATGGAGGGTGTGTGTGTGTGTGATGGAGGGTGTGTGTGTGTGTGTGTGTGATGGAGGGTGTGTGTGTGATGGAGGGTGTGTGTGTGATGGAGGGTGTGCGTGTGATGGAGGGTGTGCGTGTGATGGAGGGTGTGTGTGTGATGGAGGGTGTGTGTGTGATGGAGGGTGTGTGTGCGATGGAGGGTGTGTGTGTGACGGAGTTTGTGTGTGATGGAGGGTGTGTGTGTGATGGAGGGTGTGTGTGCGATGGAGGGTGTGTGTGTGATCGAGGGTGTGTGTGTGTGTGATGGAGGGTGTGTGTGTGTGATGGAGGGTGTGTGTGTGTGTGTGATGGAGGGTGTGTGTGCGTTTGACGGAGTTTGTATGTGATGGAGGGTGTGTGTGTGATGGAGGGTGTGTGTGCGATGGAGGGTGTGTGTGTGTGTGAAGGAGTGTGTGGGCGATGGAGGGTGTGTGTGTGATGGAGGGTGCGTGTGTGATGGAGGGTGTGTGTGCGATGGAGGGTGTGTGTGTGATGGAGGGTGTGTGTGTGATGGAGGGTGTGTGTGTGATCGAGGGTGTGTGTGTGTGTGTGTGATGGAGGGTGTGTGTGTGATGGAGGGTGTGTGTGTGATGGAGGGTGTGTGTGTGTGATGGAGGGTGTGTGTGTGATGGAGGGTGTGTGTGTGATGGAGGGTGTGTGTGTGATGGAGGGTGTGTGTGTGATGGAGGGTGTGTGTGTTTGTGTGTGTGATGGAGGGTGTGTGTGTGATGGAGGGTGTGTGTGTGATGGAGGGTGTGTGTGTGTGTGATGGAGGGTGTGTGTGTGATGGAGGGTGTGTGTGTGATTGTGGGTGTGTGTGTGATGGAGGGTGTGTGTGTGATTGAGGGTGTGTGTGTGATGGAGGGTGTGTGTGTGATGGAGGGTGTGTGTGTGATGGAGGGTGTGTGTGTTTGATGGAGGGTGTGTGTGTGTGTGATAGAGGGTGTGTGTGTGATGGAGGGTGTGTGTGTGATGGAGGGTGTGTGTGATGGAGGGTGTGTGTGTGATGGAGGGTGTGTTTGTGTGTGTATGATGGAGGGTGTGTGTGTGACGGAGGGTGTGTGTGTGTGTGACGGAGTTTGTGTGTGATGGAGGGTGTGTGTGTGATGGAGGGTGTGTGTGCGATGGAAGGTGTGTGTGTGATGGAGGGTGTGGGTGTGTGTGATGGAGGGTGTGTGTGTGATGAAGGGTGTGTGTGTGATGGAGGGTGTGTGTGTGATGGAGGGTGTGTGTGTGTGATGGAGGGTGTGTGTGTGATGGAGGGTGTGTGTGCGATGGAGGGTGTGTGTGCGATGGAGGGTGTGTGTGCGATGGAGGGTGTGTGTGTGACGGAGTTTGTGTGTGTGATGGAGGGTGTGTGTGTGATGGAGGGTGTGTGTGCGATGGAGGGGTGTGTGTGTGTGATGGAGGGTGTGTGTGTGTGATGGAGGGTGTGTGTTTGTGATGGAGGGTGTGTGTGATGGAGGGTGTGTGCGTGTGATGGAGGGTGTGTGTGTGATGGAGGGTGTGTGTGCGATGGAGGGCGTGTGTGTGTGATGGAGGGTGTGTGTGTGTGTGTGTGTGATGGAGGGTGTGTGTGTGATGGAGGGTGTGTGTGTGATGGAGGGTGTGTGTGTGTGTGTGTGATGGAGGGTGTGTGTGTGTGATGGAGGGTGTGTGTGTGATGGAGGGTGTGTGTGTGATGGAGGGTGTGTGTGTTTGATGGAGGGTGTGTGTGTGTGTGATAGAGGGTGTGTGTGTGATGGAGGGTGTGTGTGTGATGGAGGGTGTGTGTGATGGAGGGTGTGTGTGTGATGGAGGGTGTGTGTGTGTGTATGATGGAGGGTGTGTGTGTGACGGAGGGTGTGTGTGTGTGTGACGGAGTTTGTGTGTGATGGAGGGTGTGTGTGTGATGGAGGGTGTGTGTGCGATGGAAGGTGTTGGAGGGTGTGTGTGCGATGGAGGGGTGTGTGTGTGTGATGGAGGGTGTGTGTGTGTGATGGAGGGTGTGTGTTTGTGATGGAGGGTGTGTGTGTGATGGAGGGTGTGTGCGTGTGATGGAGGGTGTGTGTGTGATGGAGGGTGTGTGTGCGATGGAGGGCGTGTGTGTGTGATGGAGGGTGTGTGTGTGTGTGTGTGATGGAGGGTGTGTGTGTGATGGAGGGTGTGTGTGTGATGGAGGGTGTGTGTGTGATGGAGGGTGTGTGTGTGATGGAGGGTGTGTGTGTTTGATGGAGGGTGTGTGTGTGTGTGATAGAGGGTGTGTGTGTGATGGAGGGTGTGTGTGTGATGGAGGGTGTGTGTGATGGAGGGTGTGTGTGTGATGGAGGGTGTGTGTGTGTGTATGATGGAGGGTGTGTGTGTGACGGAGGGTGTGTGTGTGTGTGACGGAGTTTGTGTGTGATGGAGGGTGTGTGTGTGATGGAGGGTGTGTGTGCGATGGAAGGTGTGCGTGTGATGGAGGGTGTGGGTGTGTGTGATGGAGGGTGTGTGTGTGATGAAGGGTGTGTGTGTGATGGAGGGTGTGTGTATGATGGAGGGTGTGTGTGTGTGATGGAGGGTGTGTGTGTGATGGAGGGTGTGTGTGTGATGAAGGGTGTGTGTGCGATGGAGGGTGTGTGTGCGATGGAGGGTGTGTGTGTGACGGAGTTTGTGTGTGTGATGGAGGGTGTGTGTGTGATGGAGGGTGTGTGTGCGATGGAGGGGTGTGTGTGTGTGATGGAGGGTGTGTGTGTGTGATGGAGGGTGTGTGTGTGTGATGGAGGGTGTGTGTGTGATGGAGGGTGTGTGCGTGTGATGGAGGGTGTGTGTGCGATGGAGTGTGTGTGTGTGATGGAGGGTTTGTGTGTGATGGAGTGTGTGTGTGTGTGTGTGTGTGTGATGGAGGGTGTGTGTGATGGAGGGTGTGTGTGTGTGATGGAGGGTGTGTGTGTGATGGAGGGTGTGTGTGTGTGATGGAGGGTGTGTGTGCGATGGAGGGTGTGTGTGTGATGGAGGGTGTGTGTGTGTGTGATGGAGGGTGTGTGTGTGATGGAGGGTGTGTGTGTGTGTGATGGAGGGTGTGTGTGTGATGGAGGGTGTGTGTGTGTGTGTGTGTGATGGAGGGTGTGTGTGTGATGGAGGGTGTGTGTGTGATGGAGGGTGTGTGTGTGATGGAGGGTGTGTGTGTGATGGAGGGTGTGTGTGTGATGGAAGGTGTGTGTGTTATGGAGGGTGTGTGTGTGATGGAGGGTGTGTGTGTGTGATGGAGGGTGTGTGTGCGATGGAGGGTGTGTGTGTGATGGAGGGTGTGTGGAGGGTGTGTGTGCGATGGAGGGTGTGTGTGCGATGGAGGGTGTGTGTGCGATGGAGGGTGTGTGTGCGATGGAGGGTGTGTGTGTGATGGATGGTGTGTGTGTGTGTGATGGAGGGTGTGTGTGGGATGGAGGGTGTGTGTGCGATGGAGGGTGTGTGTGTTTGATGGAGGGTGTGTGTGTGATGGAGGGTGTGTGTGTGTGTGTGTGTGATGGAGGGTGTGTGTGTGATGGAGGGTGTGTGTGTGTGTGTGTGTGTGTGATGGAGGGTGTGTGTGATGGAGGGTGTGTGTGATGGAGGGTGTGTGTGTGTGATGGAGGGTGTGTGTGTGTGATGGAGGGTGTGTGTGTGATGGAGGATGTGTGTGTGATGGAGGGTGTGTGTGTGATGGAGGGTGTGTGTGTGATGGACGGTGTGTGTGTGATGGAGGGTGTGTGTGTGATGGAGGGTGTGTGTGTGATGGAGGGTGTGTGTGTGAGGGAGGGTGTGTGTGTGATGGAGCGTGTGTGTGATGGAGGGTGTGTGTATGATGGAAGGTGTGTGTTCGATGGAGGGTGTGTGTGTGACGGAGTTTGTATGTGATGGAGGGTGTGTGTGCGATGGAGGGTGTGTGTGCGTGATGGAGGGTGTGTGTGCGATGGAGGGTGTGTGTGTGATGGAGTGTGTGTGTGCGTGATGGAGGGTGTGTGTGTGATGGAGTGTGTGTGTGTGATGCAGGGTGTGTGTGCGATGGAGGGTGTGTGTGTGATGGAGGGTGTGTGTGTGATGCAGGGTGTGTGTGCGATGCAGGGTGTGTGTGCGATGGAGGGTGTGTGTGCGATGGAGGGTGTGTGTGCGATGGAGGGTGTGTGTGTGATGGAGGGTGTGTGTGTGTGATGGATGGTGTGTGTGCGATGGAGGGTGTGTGTGCGATGGAGGGTGTGTGTGCGATGGAGGTGTGTGTGTGTGTGTGTGTGTGTGTGTGTGTGTGTGTGTGTGTGTGTGTGTGTGTGTGTGTGTGTGTGTGTGTGTGTGTGTGTGTGATGGAGGGTGTGTGTGTGATGGAGGGTGTGTGTGTGATGGAGGGTGTGTGTGTGATGGAGGGTGTGTGTGTGATGGAGGGTGTGTGTGTGATCGAGGGTGTGTGTGTGTGTGTGATGGAGTGTGTGTGTGTGTGATGGAGTGTGTGTGTGTGTGATGGAGTGTGTGTGTGATGGAGGGTGTGTGTGTGTGATGGAGGGTGTGTGTGTGATGGAGGGTGTGTGTGTGTGATGGAGGGTGTGTGTGTGATGGAGGGTGTGTGTGTGATGGAGGGTGTGTGTGTGATGGAGGGTGTGTGTGTTATGGAGGGTGTGTGTGTGATGGAGGGTGTGTGTGTGATGGAGGGTGTGTGTGTGATGGAGGGTGTGTGTGTGATGGAGGGTGTGTGTGTGTGTGTGTGTGCGTGATGGAGGGTTTGTGTGTGATGGAGGGTGTGTGTGTGATGGAGGGTGTGTGTATGATGGAGGGTGTGTGTGCGATGGAGGGTGTGTGTGTGTGACGGAGTTTGTGTGTGATGGAGGGTGTGTGTGTAATGGAGGGTGTGTGTGCGATGGAGGGTGTGTGTGCGATGGAGGGTGTGTGTGTGTTGGAGGGTGTGTGTGTGTGTGTGTGCGATGGAGGGTGTGTGTGTGATGGAGGGTGTGTGTGTGTGTGATGGAGGGTGTGTGTGTGATGGAGGGTGTGTGTGTGATGGAGGGTGTGTGTGTGATGGAGGGTGTGTGTGTGATGGAGGGTGTGTGTGTGATGGAGGGTGTGTGTGTGTGATGGAGGGTGTGTGTGCGATGGAGGGTGTGTGTGCGTTGGAGGGTGTGTGTGTGATGGAGGGTGTGTGTGTGATGGAGGGTGTGTGTGTGATGGAGGGTGTGTGTGTGATGGAGGGTGTGTGTGTGATGGAGGGTGTGTGTGTGATGGAGGGTGTGTGTGTGATGGATGTGTGTGTGTGTGTGTGTGTGTGTGTGTGTGTGTGTGTGTGTGCGTGTGCGATGGAGGGTGTGTGTGCGATGGAGGGTGTGTGTGTGATGGAGGGTGTGTGTGTGATGGAGGGTGTGTGTGTGATGGAGGGTGTGTGTGTGATGGAGGGTGTGTGTGTGATGGAGGGTGTGTGTGTGATGGAGGGTGTGTGTGTGTGTGATGGAGGGTGTGTGTGCGATGGAGGGTGTGTGTGTGACGGAGTTTGTATGTGATGGAGGGTGTGTGTGTGATGGAGGGTGTGTGTGTGATGGAGGGTGTGTGTGTGTGATGGAGGTTGTGTGTGTGATGGAGGGTGTGTGTGTGTGTGTGATGGACGGTGTGTGTGTGATGGAGGGTGTGTGTGTGATCGAGGGTGTGTGTGTGTGTGTGATGGAGGGTGTGTGTGTGATCGAGGGTGTGTGTGTGATCGAGGGTGTGTGTGTGTGTGTGTGTGATGGAGGGTGTGTGTGTGATGGAGGGTGTGTGTGTGTGTGATGGAAGGTGTGTGTGTGATGGAGGGTGTGTGTGTGTGTGATGGAGGGTGTGTGTGTGATGGAGGGTGTGTGTGTGATGGAGGGTGTGTGTGTGATGGAGGGTGTGTGTGTGTGTGATGGAGGGTGTGTGTGTGATGGAGGGTGTGTGTGTGATGGAGGGTGTGTGTGCGATGGAGGGTGTGTGTGTGATGGAGGGTGTGTGTGTGTGTGATGGAGGGTGTGTGTGTGATGGAGGGTGTGTGTGTGATGGAGGGTGTGTGTGTGATGGAGGGTGTGTGTGTGATGGAGGGTGTGTGTGTGATGGAGGGTGTGTGTGATGGAGGGTGTGTGTGTGTGATGGAGGGTGTGTGTGTGTGATGGAGGGTGTGTGTGTGATGGAGGGTGTGTGTGTGATGGAGGGTGTGTGTGATGGAGGGTGTGTGTGTGTGTGATGGAGGGTGTGTGTGTGTGTGATGGAGGGTGTGTGTGTGATGGAGGGTGTGTGTGTGTGTGTGTGTGTGATGGAGGGTGTGTGTGTGATGGAGGGTGTGTGTGTGATGGAGGGTGTGCGTGTGATGGAGGGTGTGCGTGTGATGGAGGGTGTGTGTGTGATGGAGGGTGTGTGTGTGATGGAGGGTGTGTGTGCGATGGAGGGTGTGTGTGTGACGGAGTTTGTGTGTGATGGAGGGTGTGTGTGTGATGGAGGGTGTGTGTGTGATGGAGGGTGTGTGTGTGATGGAGGGTGTGTGTGCGATGGAGGGTGTGTGTGTGACGGAGTTTGTGTGCGATGGAGGGTGTGTGTGTGATGGAGGGTGTGTGTGTGATGGAGGGTGTGTGTTTGACGGAGTTTGTATGTGATGGAGGGTGTGTGTGTGATGGAGGGTGTGTGTGCGATGGAGGGTGTGTGTGTGTGTGATGGAGTGTGTGGGCGATGGAGGGTGTGTGTGTGATGGAGGGTGTGCGTTTGACGGAGTTTGTATGTGATGGAGGGTGTGTGTGTGATGGAGGGTGTGTGTGCGATGGAGGGTGTGTGTGTGTGTGATGGAGTGTGTGGGCGATGGAGGGTGTGTGTGTGATGGAGGGTGCGTGTGTGATGGAGGGTGTGTGTGCGATGGAGGGTGTGTGTGTGATGGAGGGTGTGTGTGTGATGGAGGGTGTGTGTGTGATCGAGGGTGTGTGTGTGTGTGTGTGATGGAGGGTGTGTGTGTGATGGAGGGTGTGTGTGTGATGGAGGGTGTGTGTGTGTGATGGAGGGTGTGTGTGTGATGGAGGGTGTGTGTGTGTGTGATGGAGGGTGTGTGTGTGATGGAGGGTGTGTGTGTGTGTGATGGAGGGTGTGTGTGTGATGGAGGGTGTGTGAGTGTGTGTGTGTGATGGAGGGTGTGTGTGTGATGGAGGGTGTGTGTGTGATGGAGGGTGTGTGTGTGATGGAGGGTGTGTGTGTGATGGAGGGTGTGTGTGTGATGGAGGGTGTGTGTGTTATGGAGGGTGTGTGTGTGATGGAGGGTGTGTGTGTGTGATGGAGGGTGTGTGTGTGCGATGGAGGGTGTGTGTGTGATGGAGGGTGTGTGGAGGGTGTGTGTGCGATGGAGGGTGTGTGTGCGATGGAGGGTGTGTGTGCGATGGAGGGTGTGTGTGCGATGGAGGGTGTGTGTGTGATGGATGGTGTGTGTGTGTGTGATGGAGGGTGTGTGTGGGATGGAGGGTGTGTGTGCGATGGAGGGTGTGTGTGTTTGATGGAGGGTGTGTGTGTGATGGAGGGTGTGTGTGTGTGTGTGTGTGATGGAGGGTGTGTGTGTGATGGAGGGTGTGTGTGTGTGTGTGTGTGTGTGATGGAGGGTGTGTGTGATGGAGGGTGTGTGTGATGGAGGGTGTGTGTGTGTGATGGAGGGTGTGTGTGTGTGATGGAGGGTGTGTGTGTGATGGAGGATGTGTGTGTGATGGAGGGTGTGTGTGTGATGGAGGGTGTGTGTGTGATGGACGGTGTGTGTGTGATGGAGGGTGTGTGTGTGATGGAGGGTGTGTGTGTGATGGAGGGTGTGTGTGTGAGGGAGGGTGTGTGTGTGATGGAGCGTGTGTGTGATGGAGGGTGTGTGTATGATGGAAGGTGTGTGTTCGATGGAGGGTGTGTGTGTGACGGAGTTTGTATGTGATGGAGGGTGTGTGTGCGATGGAGGGTGTGTGTGCGTGATGGAGGGTGTGTGTGCGATGGAGGGTGTGTGTGTGATGGAGTGTGTGTGTGCGTGATGGAGGGTGTGTGTGTGATGGAGTGTGTGTGTGTGATGCAGGGTGTGTGTGCGATGGAGGGTGTGTGTGTGATGGAGGGTGTGTGTGTGATGCAGGGTGTGTGTGCGATGCAGGGTGTGTGTGCGATGGAGGGTGTGTGTGCGATGGAGGGTGTGTGTGCGATGGAGGGTGTGTGTGTGATGGAGGGTGTGTGTGTGTGATGGATGGTGTGTGTGCGATGGAGGGTGTGTGTGCGATGGAGGGTGTGTGTGCGATGGAGGGTGTGTGTGCGATGGAGGGTGTGTGTGTGATGGAGGTGTGTGTGTGTGTGTGTGTGTGTGTGTGTGTGTGTGTGTGTGTGTGTGTGTGTGTGTGTGTGTGTGTGTGTGTGATGGAGGGTGTGTGTGTGATGGAGGGTGTGTGTGTGATGGAGGGTGTGTGTGTGATGGAGGGTGTGTGTGTGATGGAGGGTGTGTGTGTGATGGAGGGTGTGTGTGTGATCGAGGGTGTGTGTGTGTGTGTGATGGAGTGTGTGTGTGTGTGATGGAGTGTGTGTGTGTGTGATGGAGTGTGTGTGTGATGGAGGGTGTGTGTGTGTGATGGAGGGTGTGTGTGTGATGGAGGGTGTGTGTGTGTGATGGAGGGTGTGTGTGTGATGGAGGGTGTGTGTGTGATGGAGGGTGTGTGTGTGATGGAGCGTGTGTGTGTTATGGAGGGTGTGTGTGTGATGGAGGGTGTGTGTGTGATGGAGGGTGTGTGTGTGATGGAGGGTGTGTGTGTGATGGAGGGTGTGTGTGTGTGTGTGTGTGTGCGTGATGGAGGGTTTGTGTGTGATGGAGGGTGTGTGTGTGATGGAGGGTGTGTGTATGATGGAGGGTGTGTGTGCGATGGAGGGTGTGTGTGTGTGACGGAGTTTGTGTGTGATGGAGGGTGTGTGTGTAATGGAGGGTGTGTGTGCGATGGAGGGTGTGTGTGTGATGGAGGGTGTGTGTGTGTTGGAGGGTGTGTGTGTGTGTGTGTGCGATGGAGGGTGTGTGTGTGATGGAGGGTGTGTGTGTGATGGAGGTGTGTGTGTGATGGAGGGTGTGTGTGTGTGATGGAGGATGTGTGTGTGATGGAGGGTGTGTGTGTGATGGAGGGTGTGTGTGTGTGTGATGGAGGGTGTGTGTGTGACGGAGGGTGTGTGTGGGACGGAGGGTGTGTGTG